>CM053792.1:248293685-248671185 GCA_028749045.1 Cupressus sempervirens | reverse complement strand
CTGTCAAATTGTTAGAAAGGGAAAAGTTAAGATTAAGTTGTAGAATGGGAATCATTGGCTACTACATGAGGTAAGACATGTTCCAAGGCTGAGTAGGAATTTAATTTCAGTAGGACAACTCGGTGATGAGGGTTGTGTAGTTACTTTTAATGATAAAAATTGGAAGGTTTCAAAAGGTTCCCTTGTAGTAGAAAAATGTGTGAAAGTAGGCACCTTATATCTTTGTATAGGTTATATTGTTCCTTCTACTTTAATTGTTTTAGAGAAAAATGAATGTTCAAGAACAGTTGCTACAGTTGAGCAGGGAGAACAAATAGTTGCTATAAATTATGATACAACATTGTGGCACAATAGACTTGGGCACATGAGTGAGAAAGGTATGAAAATACTTCATTCAATGAATGTTTTACCAGGTTTGAAATGTGTTAAGATGAATTTTTGTGAAAGTTGTGTGTATGGAAAAAACAAGAGAGTGAGTTTTGTGAAGACTAGGAAGGAAAATAAAAGAGAGAAATTAGAGCTTGTGCATACAAATGTATGGGGATCACTCAGGTATCTTCCCTTGGTGGCTCTCATTATTATGTTACATTTATTGATGACGCAACTAGAAAAGTATGGGTTTAGTTCCTTAGATAGAAATCTAATGTATTTTAAACTTTTAAGAAATGGAAATGCTTGGTTGAAAATAAGACTAGTAAGAAATTAAAATGTCTTAGATCTGATAATGGTGGTGAGTATTGTAGTCATGAATTTTAAGATTATTGCTCCACTAATGGTATTCATAGACAAAAAACTATTCCAAGGACTCCATAGGAAAATGGAGTGGTTGAACGCATGAACAAGACTATAATGGAGCGTGCAAGGAGCATGAGGCTACATGTTGGGTTGCCCTTATACATGTGGGTGGAGGCTATCAATATTTTTGTATATTTGATTAATAGAGGTACCTCTTCTCCTTTGGGTTGTGGTATTCTAGAAGAAGCATGGACTGGTAAGAAGGTGACTTATTCTTTTCTCAAGACCTTTGGATGTAAAGTGTTTGCTCATATAGATTCTGAAAATAGAACCAAGTTGGAAGCTAAGTCAAAGAAATGTGTATTTGTTGTATATGGAATTAATGAATTTGGTTATAGGCTTTGGGATTTTGAAAATCATAAAATTGTAAGAAGCAAAGATGTTATATTCAATGAGAAAGTGTTGTACAATGATTTGTTGTAGCAACATGAGAAGAAAGAAGATGATTATGTAGTGTTGGATGATACTCCAAAACATGATGTTCCAACCATTCCTCATGATGTGCAACAACCGCAACAAAAAATATCACACACACCAATAAATGTTAGACAGTCAATAAAGCAAATTAGACCTCTAAAAAGATTTTCTCCCTCTTTGTATTCTATTTTATTAACAAATTTTGATGAACCTAAATGTTATGATGAAGCTATGCAGGTGGATACATAGATTCAATAGTAGTCTACAATGAAAGACGAAATGGACTCTTTACTGAAGAATAAGACATGGGATTTATGCAAGTTGCCTGCAAGTAAAAAGGCTTTACAAAATAAGTGGGTTTATAGGTTGAAAGACAAGGAAGGAGGTAAGAAAAGATTTAAAGCCAGGTTAGTTGTAAAAGGATTTGCACAAAAAAAGGGCATCAATTTTGATGAGATATTTTCTCCTATTGTTAAAATGACTTCTATCTGTACTGTTTTAACTATTATGGCTACTTAAGATTTGCATTTGGAGTAGCTTGATATTAAAATAACCTTCTTTCATGGTGATTTGGATGAAGAGATATATTGCTCAGCCACAAGGATTTCTAGTCAAAGGTAAGGAGAACTTAATGTGCAAATTGAACAAAAGTTTATATGGCTTGAAGCAAGCACCTCAGCAATGGTATCTAAAATTTGATAGTTTTATGCATAAGCATGGATATAGTAGGTGTCATTCAGATGACTGTGTTTACTTTAAGAGGTTGGATGATGACAACTACATTAGTTTATGTTTATATGTTGATGATATGCTTGTAGCTGGGTCTAACATGGATCACATTAAGGGGTTGAAATGCGAATTAGCACATGCATTTTTTATGAAAGATTTGGGGCAGCAAAACAAATATTTGGTATGAAGATTTGCAAAGATAGGAAGAACAAGAATTTGATGCTATCTCAGGTTGATTATGTTGAGAAGGTGTTGCAATGTTTTTCTACATGGAGAATGTTAAAGTTGTCAGCAGACCTTTACTTGGTCATTTGAAGTTGATTAAGGAGATGTGTCCCAAGACACAAGAAGAGGAGGATAAGATGTCCAAGGTACCTTATGCTTCAACTATAGGAAGCTTGATGTTTGATATGGTATGTACAAGGCCAAATATTGCACATGTAGTGGGAGTCATTAGCAAATATATGAGTCATCTAGAAATTCAGCATTGGAATGCAGTCAAATGGATTCTAAGATATTTGAGAGGAACATCCAATAAGTGTTTACACTTTGGGGGCTCTACTACTAATTTACAGGGCTATGTTGACTCAGATTTGGCAAGGGATATTAATACCAAGCAAAGTACTATAGGTTATGTCTTTACTGTTGGTGGGGCAACTGTGAGTTGGATTTCTAGGTTACAGAAGGTTAATGCTTTATCTACTACAAAGGCAAAGTATGTTTGCTACTATAGAGGTAGCTAAGGAGATGATATGGCCTCAGTTCTTCTTGAAAGAATTAGGACACCCTCAAAAGGATAATTATTTGTTTACAGATAGTCAGAGTACTATTTAATTTGCAAAGAATTCAGCTCTACATTCAAACACCAAACACATACAGTTGTAGTACCATTTCATTCGGTTAGTTTTGGAGGATGGACAGTTAAAGATGGACAAGATACATATAGATGGCAATCCAGCATATATGTTTACAAAGGTAGTAACAAGGGAGAAGCTAAACTCCTCTTAAGCTTCAGTTGGTCTTCTAGATTGGACATGAATAAAAGAACAACAGAGTCCGGGGTGGTTTGGTCTAGTGGGAGCCCCATGTGGTAGTGGTATTGTTACAGGATCAGTCTCCAAGTGGGAGATTGTTGTCTAGTGTGGAGTTTGGTCAGTCCCTAAGTGGGAGATTGTTAGTTTATGGTGACTGATCAAGAAGTATTGTACGTGCTTCATAAATTTTTTGGTTCATGGCTGATGTTGTGGCCAACATATGACAAACATATGGCCAACATGTTGTAACCCTAAAGTGGCATAAAGATACTTGTATAAAAAGGCTTAGGGTTAAGGATTTTTTCATTGTTGTGATGTAAAAATTTGTTCTTGTGACGGAATTGAGCTGTAAGGGATTACAGATTGTAATCAGGTTGTAATCACTGGATTGTAATAATATTGGACTTGTTGTTTGGTGGACGTAGCCCAGGGATTGGGTGAACCACATTGAATCTTGGTGTCTTGTGTTCTTTTCTATGCGATCTTTTTTTTTATTTTATTGTTTATATTTGCATGTAATTGTTATTTTTGTCTGAGGTTTAATCCTAACATTGGGTTGTAACCCTTCATTTCCCCCACATACTAGTCCATATGACCTTGCTAGTTAATGGGTCATGTGACTAAGTTGTTTTTGAACTCCTCACAAGATTCTAACTCAATTTGATTAAAACATCCCTCCATATTACAAATAGAGACATGACCTTGGAAAATGATAGAAAAAAGAGGAATAAAAAACCAAAATAAAATAGAGAATAAAATCCATTTCTTGAGCCTCATATGAGCGACATAGCCTTCCTCATCATTATTAAAACATAAGTATCATTATTATTGTCGAAGTTTAATTTCACCCTTTAAGGATTGGGGGAACCACTTAACATTGTTTCTTAATACCATTGAGGGATCTTCATACTTGTTCAAGAAATTAGTTAGCCCATATATTCTATCAATGTCTCAATCCAAATATGATGAATCGGTCTCGTGGTTGATATGATATATATTGTTAATATTTTATTTAATGTTGTTTCTCATAGAGTAATAATATCCTTCTTGGAAGAATATTTTTCCATTAAACCCTAATTTTTATGTTCTCTAAATAAAGTCCAACTCACATACATGGCATAATGTGAGTACATTTCTTTGGTGAAAGGTTGGTAAGTGGGAGGATTCGAACTAGAAGAAACCATCTAAGGGCCATTACACCAAACCAATTGTTTGTTAAACAAGGTCGTCAATATTTGTACAAGGAGCTAATAATAGTGACGATGAAAAATGATCAATAGATTTTATATAATTTTCATAAAGAGAACATCTATTGACAAAATGAACTTTCTTTTGTAAAATTTTCAAGGTGAGAATATTTTTGTAGTAGATCATCCACCAAAAGACATGGAATTTGTGCATCATTTTAAGAGTCCACAAAAAATACCAATCAAATCTTTAAGGATACTAGGGATTGAGAATGTGAAATCCAATTTTCACCTAGTAATTCACATTAACACTTTTATTCTAAATAAAAATATATTTCTAATTTATGCTATTAAATCTAGGAGAGGAGATGAGTTGGTGTAGTTGAATGGCCACCAATTTGAGAGATATGTCAAAGGAAAATAGTTCAATATTATAAGAAAGAGGATAATAATAAGCATCCTAATAATTATACACTAGGGAACATGCCTATTAGTCAGATACCTTTCCAAAGAAGAGGACAATGAATTCTAGAGAGGGCTCTGAGTTCTTGGAGAACTTCATGTAATGTCTCCTCTATTAGGGTTATCTTGGGACAAATATTACATGTAAAATAAATCTTAGATTTAAATAAAAAATATTATTTTACCCTCTATATTAACCTCAAACCTTACATACTTCTTTTGATTAGGATTGCTGACCTTCTTGTGGATTTTCAGGTCCTCAACAATATATCATCGATTCTTATATCATCCTTGGTTACTTCTCTATCTTTTGTGGATTTATCTCTCTAAGTTTCTTCTAGAAGAGGTTAACTTTATCCATGGCCTTTAACACATATGTATATATTGAAATTAAGAAAATATTATAGATATTATATCATTCTCATCTAGCCATTCATATGGGATTGTACTGATTTCTCACACTAGCACAATAGCTATTCATATGAAGTATTACGATAGCCATTCAAATGAAGTTGTACTACCTTATCACACTAATCATTTCCTTTTTTTCTCATTTCTTTCATCTTCCACTAATTCTTATTTTACTCATATGCTCTCCTCTTCTTCTTTCTATAAGGAAACTTGCAATAAAGAATATAACCATTTTCACATAACCCATAATAGATCTGAAATAAACATGCAATACATGCAAGAGAATAGACAACATACCCACAAAAATTGTGACACAAGGTATACCTTGGGAAACCCTCATTGAGGGAAAAACTTAGCCTCCAAAATTATCCATCACCATGTATTATTCAACAAAATTATCATTGCAATTCAACCATGGAAGCCTTCAATGCCATAGCCACAACCAAGCAATCCATGTGAACAAGCATGAATCCACACATCCCATGACATGCTTCTAACCTTCACAAATGCTCTCTTAGCTAACTTGTCAAGCCTTGTCTTGCTCGACTCTTGCCTTTTTCCCTTTTGTCTTTTTTCTACAACTACCCTTTTGGTTGCTCATATAGTAGCAAGTCCCACAAAACCACCAAGTGGTATTACATAAACCATGTGCTAAAACCATGTGCAATCTAACCCACTGACCCCAAATTTAATATTGTAAATTTAATTCTTTTCTCCAAAATTAAATAATTACATGAAATATTATCACAATGTTACAATAGAAATCATCAAGTATATCCCATGAGAATCTTTACATATTGCATATCCATCTAGGTGCTCCTAGATATAAAATTACATAACAAAATAATATAATATAATATAACAATATTATGAAATGTGTGCAACACACATTATATTAACAATCTCCCACTTCTTGTATACATTGCATAGGCTCAATTTGTAGCCACATAAATGAACAAGGGAACAATTCCTCCTAGTACATCCACCATCATGGATCAAAGTACACCAAGTACTCCATCCTAGTACCCACAACAAAATCAAAGTATCCAACTTCTCAAACATGAATGATCTCACCTCCTATTATGCCATTGCCACTGCCACTGGACATACATAGAAGTCATCCAAAGAGAAAGCCACCCAACCTGTTGCATTAGAAGATCATAAAATCATGTATCAACTAAAATGTCAAGCACAAAAAACCTAATCCAAAGGCAATCACATGTATCCCTAGTTGTCAAAATATCCATAGCTGAAATAACACCCACAACAAGTTCCAAACCCATCCAACTATCCATACCTCCAAAGATATACCAAGTGAATCTCACATCATCAACATATATAATTTGTAACTTGCAGTCACAAGCCTCAAGAGTAATACCTACTACATATATATCAAGAAGCTCCCACTGCAAAAGATAATGTCAAATTTGTAACCAATCCACTCATAACATCTCAAAGAAGTGAATCCATGTAGTATCAAGGACATCCACAACACATAAACCAATAACCTACAAGAACAACTCTCATAAAAAAATCTCCAACACTCTCCCAAGCTCTCCACAACCAACAGAGAAAAGAGATAAAAGAATAACCATATCATCTCTCACATGACATGCATGAGCACAAACCAGTGATCTTAATCTCTAACTAATCTCAAATCCAATGTAAGAAACCAAACATCTAGGAAGATAACCAAGACCAAATAGAAATAATGCAAATCATAACAAAAAATCATGTCCTTCTTCACACACCTCTAGGTGTAAACTGTGCAAGTATGATCTCCTCCATAAAACCCCAACCAAGAAGCCTCAACAACACCCAAACCATACCATATAAATAATCATGGATGAAAGCCTCTCACAAGAAGATCAACTCATAAACCATTCCTAATCCAAGTAATATGCCCAATATAAAACCATCTCCCAAACTCATCCAACATAACAACATATGCACATGGAGATAACTAATGCTAAACTATCTCTTAAATGAACCCTCTAGAACTAATTCATGTACCATAGCTCAAGATCGATATCCATGAAAGATAAGCATAAATGTAATGCACCTAAGAGAAGCAATGGGCTATACCTCTCAAGTAGCAAATTGCCGAGTAGACTAAGAGTGGGGAATGAAAATTCTCATCAAGATATCCAAGTCTCCAACCAAATTTTTTTAAGAACAATCTCCTTTCAAGTCCATATCAGATGAATGCCCCTCAAACTCCCTTGCTGAAAACATCAATCGTCCCAACAAATATTTCTCTACTCACAAGAGAAATCAACATCACCACCATCTTTAAGTATCCATGAGCACCTCTAACCAATCAATCCATGCCAACTTCAAATGAAACATAGCAATATCATAAAGTATCCATCTTATGATCAATATACTCAATACCAAGAAACTAAACCAAAATTAATGTCAAAGTTCCAACCATGGCCTCAAGAACATAAACATGACAACATGATCTTACCATCTCGACTAAAGAGATACATAATCCATATGAACATACCATAACATGTCACAACTCTAAATGCGTATCAAGAATATACCATGACATACTAATGAAACCATCTTTAGACCGAGCATAACATGTCAAATGAAAGCATAAACCACACCTTTACCAAGAACCTTATTAGTCCTCAAGATGCAACCATCTCCACACACCATGAAGAAAACCATCTCCACGTACCATGAAGAACCATCTCCACACACCATGAAGATAACTAAGAACCTTATGAGTCCTCAAGATCTAACCATTTTCACATACTATGAAGATAACCAAGTGCACCATGCAAATGTTAAAGATGCTTCTGTAGCAATAGGATATAAGACAAATCTCTAACATCTACAAACACTCGATAAATATATCAATGCCAAAAAAAATCCCACTCAACTGTGGTACCAAGTCACCTATGGCATCATAAAATCCATCTCCTACATGAAGATCTTCCAAGTCTATACACACAACCAAAGTTTCAATACCAAGTGAAACTAAGATCTCCAAACCAAGAAGATAAAAACCAAACTAGGAACTTATTCTGCACTATCACCTCATCATTGTCACAAGCTCCCACTAAATCGTGTATCCAAGCTATCCATGACATCATGATGAAAAACCATCTTCTAATCATGAGAATCAACCAAGGCGTCAAACCATCAAAGAACTCAAAATGCACATCATGAGCTCCTCAAAAGAAACCAAATAACCATGATCCCCAACCAAGAAGATATACCACCATAATCAAATCAAGAATTCAAACCAATGAACATCAAGGATGTACCTATAAATCCAATCATGCCATGCCAAAATCCATGACACCATGATCACATCCATGAACCGAGTATATGACTCTAAATATGTCCAACCTGTCAGCATAAAATAGTCAACCAAAATCCTCCACCATGGCTATACCTAGTAACGGCATCTCAACCCTTCTATATGAAGAAAACCATAAAATTATGTGACTTAGGGCATAGACAGCCCAAATCCAAGCCACAAATCTGAATATGCATCAATAATAAAAGATCAATGGGCAAATACAACCCATAACCAAGCTATAAATGCAACCTATAAGTATAGACCGCTTATGACACTACACAACTTGTAGACCCAAAAAGTCATCATACATATCTAGACCAAATACTGATAACTATATCATCATAAGACCAATCTAAAATATGAATTAAGTATATAATGACATCAAATCCAAATCTCCAAAATATACAATGTCATATACTCACAATGTTACCATAGTCAATATATATCATAAACTATTTAGATCAATATATCACCAAATAAATCATGCAAAACTTGCACCAAATTTGAACCAATGTGTAGATCTCTCCAAGAGCTTTCTGTTGACTACTCGAAGTCCAAAATTTGACTCTGTATGCCCAAGTTATGCCCTAATCTGTGCTCAAAATAAATAACATCAAACTTTCGGGCTCTTAAAACCTAACAAAATATCAAAATCACAAAATCTAGTCTACACCAAATTGTAGTGCTATAAATTAGCTTTCCAACACCTATAAGAAGTCTAAAATCTGATATCTTGGGAGAAAGTTGTGGTCATTTTACTAAGACAGTCTTTTTACCATTTTCACTGTGATTTTTTTTTTTGTGATGAAAATTCCAACGGGATTAAATTTGACGGCCATCACGGGCCAAAATTTTTAAAAAAATTCATTTCCTTTGAACATGGCCAAACTAGGGCATATTATATATCAAAATTTATGGAAACATTGACCCATATCTAATGGTGAGGTTTGTTTTTATCTAGGAGGCCATTTTTGCAAGCTCCCCCTAAAACCCTCATTTAAATGAAACATCTAAAAAACCCTTTTGTCCAACAATTTCACATGCCCAGAATCTACCAATATCCCATCATAATAGCAAACCCAAAACCCTCAGATCTGTAATATTAACTCTTATATCTTGCTATTTCTTTTATCCTCTCATGCATTCCCATGGATTAAATCTAAGGTTACAATAATAAAACCATAGCTCTGATACCACTTGTAAGGAAACTTGCAACAAAGAATATAACTGTTTTCACATAACCTATAATAGATCTAAAATAAACATGTAATTGAAAGCTAGAGGCAAGATAATAGACAACATACCCATAAAAATTGTGACACAAGGTATACCCTAGGAAACCCTCATCGAGGAAAACCTAGCCTCCCAAAGCATCCATCACCATGCATTATTCAACAAAAACACCATTGCAATACAACCATGGAAGCCTCTAATGCCATATCAACAACCAAGCAATCCATGTGAACAAGCATGAATCCACACATCCCATGCCATGCTTCTAACCTTCACAAATGCTCCCTTGGCTAACCTGTCAAACCTTGTCTTGCCTGACTCTTGCGTTTTGCCCTTTTGTCTTGTTTCTACAACTACCATTGTGGTTGCTTATATGGTAACAAGTCCCACAAAATCACCAAGTGGTATTACATAAACCATGTGCTACCTAACCTATTGAACCCACATTTAATAATGGAAATTTAATTATTTTCCCCAATATTAAATAATTACATGAAACATTATCACAATGTTACAATACAACTCATTAAGTATATCCCATGGGAATCTTTATATGTTGCACATCCATCTAGGTGCTCCTAGATACAACATTACATAATAAAATAAAATAATACAATATAATAATGTTATGCAATGTGTGCAACACCCATTATATCAACACTTTCCTCTTTAAGATGAACTCTCATCCCTTTTATTTCTTAATTTGAAGGAGCCCCGTCTCTTTATTACATATCTCTTGACTGTTCATTAAATGTAGTTAACTTAATATTATTTTATATGATATAATTTATTTACATATTTATTTTGTGATCATTATCATTTATTATTAAATCTTATAAAGGTAACATATTCTCTACATTATATTCTCTTGTATTAAATTAAATTAATTAATTAATTAATTGTAATTTTATTATTTTAAATCTTATACTAAATATTATTTTACTAAAAATATATTATATATATTTAATTATTTTTTCTTATTTTTATACATAAATATGATTCTATTATCATTATTTATTTAATAATATTCTATTATATAATTATTGTTAAAATTATGTCTCGAAATAGGGACATGAAACTTCAAAACTTTGATTGATTATCAATCACTAATATTGCACATGTAACCATATATTATAATTAGAATAGTTTAGAGAGGTTGTTCTAGAAGTTGGACCAAAATGAAAGGGAAAGATAAAAAAAAGTTGAACCTTCACCATGCTACATATACTTAGCTCTTAGAATATTTTTTAGGATTTGTAGACCTCTATCCTTAACATTGATAGGCATCAAATAATTAAACCATTGACAAATGTCATTGAACTATTGAAATAAGGGAACCATTCACAAGCACTAGCAATAATCATTGAAAGATTGAATATTTTTTCCATTGTTTGAAATATGTTGAACCACTAAACTATTGAAATAAGGGAACTATTAACAAGCATTGAATAATTTGAGTAATGAAAATAATCCTCCATCAAGGGTAATATTTTTCCATCTAAACTAAATTTTCTGATAATAATAGAGAGGAATTACCAAGACATCATATCATATTCTTTGAATATATCAAGTTTCAAAATCATATTTTTTAAACCATTTTTCATAGAGTGGAAGGCTTCAAGGATACTAATAACCAAATCCATGATTTGTCTACAAGGGACCAAACCTTTTCGATTAGGGTGAACAAGATCATTCACTACTAATTTGATTCTCTTAATAACCAATTTTTATAGTACTTTTTAAACTGTATTATAGAGAATTATAGGTCAATTTTTTCTCAATTTTGAATAATGGTGGCCTCCACTTCCATTTTTCTCTCATCCAAGTGTGCACATATTCGCTAAGTAGTTGTATATTTCCTCATTTATTGATATAAAGTATATTAGAGGAACACAATCCCATCAAAGTCCAAACACACTCCTTGGTAATCTTATGTAATTGATCTAAATACACATATATTTCCATGGATCTAGACTTAGATGATTTAAATCTAGTTATGTTCATCACTTAAGCCGGGAAATTTCTTCCAAATGTTCAAGCCCATCTATATAATATTCTTATAGTATTGCTTGAATGTTGTTAGTCCTTGCCTTATAGTTCTCAATAGTCCCCCACTTGCCCCCTCTAATTTTTGCCAAAAACATGAATGTCATATTTGTAGATTTCTAAGGTTTGATTTTTAAAATGAATTATGACATAGTAATTCTAGTTTGCTGATTACTTGGAGGCAATTTTTCTTAGCATAAATCTCATTTTTCTAAAATAAAAAATGCTAAGAAAAAACAGGTTCATTACACCGCCATTGTCCAATGCTGACACAAAAGCAAGTGCCATATCACTCAGAATGTGGCAACGCGTCATAATTTGATGTACATTATATTGTCATTTTCTAGACATTGGGGTCAACGTGGTTCTATTTTTTTGGGTGGGAAATAACGAAACGTAGGATAAACATTAAAAGCATAGTCCCCACATAAATTTACAAAATAATGAAGTCGTGAAATGTATAATACAAATGCTTGATAAATAGTTTGTGAATAAAATATAGGTTTTCATTTTATTAGTTTTAGTTATTTGTGTATTTATTTGTTTGGCAAATCAATGGTCAATAGTAGTCTTCTCCTTGCATCACGATTATACCTTGCTCAACTTGGAATGTTAAATGTTTAAAATGGGAAATAATTTGTCTTATGCATTTACAAAACCATTTAGGGTTTTATATAAAGTTAGAATGAAAATTCCAACACCTTTAAATTTTACATAGTTTATAATAATTTTTTAGTTTTAATTTTAAGTTTAACTCTTATTTTTAATATATTTTCAAAACTAATTTTTGTGTAATATATTAAAATAAGTTACACATAATATTTTAATTTATAATTTAAACATTTTTTTTATTAATATAATATATTAATTTTTATTTCTAATTTGTATAGTATTATGTATTTCTTTTAGTAAAACGTTCTTTTTACATGTCTATAGACCCAAAAGACAGTCTTGATATTGTCTATTAGTGCAAAATACTTAGTCATTCACAAGGCAGAGTTAGTCAGTGGATAATTTGACTGGGCCACAATAAAGTTTGAGCTATAAAGAGAAGAAGTGCACAAGTTCAATGTGTGTCGAGCAACATATAGTCATTGAGCATTCAGTGGTTGTTGATCTATCCAGAAGACAACACATCATATAAGTCAAGTCGTCTATGAGCCGAGCAATTCAAAGTGAAAATAGTTCAAGATGAGTGATGTCTATGCCAAGGATCAACAAGAAGAACCAAGTACAATTGAGAATTTGAGGCTATATGTGTTGAGTTATGCAGTTTGAGTATATGAGTTTAGAATGGCACAAAATCTTATGTAAACCATTTTTCCAAGCATGAAATATGTTTCTACAATCAAGATAAGGATCAAGGAGGTAATTACGCTTGTAATTTTGTATCACTATTCCCTATGTTGTATGAAGGACCAATTATAAAATTGGAAAGCTTAAGCGAAAAAAGGATGAATGAGAATCATTGATTATGATCTAGAAACTTCTTAAGGTGAATATTTAAATATGGTTTCAAGATAGAATTGAGTTGTGAGTTGGAGGAATGTGTATATTCAAAGCTGGAGGAGAATCAGTGAGTTGTCAAGGACTAAGGCAACCGAGCAAAGTAGTGAGGAGTTATTGCAAACTAGTCATAGTGAGGTGATTAGTTGTTGACATGATATCAACAATCAGTGCATACCAAAGGATCAAGGTACTATTACATTCTAATCAATCTATCTGTTGAATCTCTTAACAAAGTGGTCCTAACAAGCATATTGTAAATCTTCTAACAAAGGATTCACTTAATTGTGAAGTTAAATCCTTTTATCAAGGTAGACTTAACAATCTTGCATTCTTTTAATTGAGGAGACCCCTCATAGGGTAGATCATCCGAAGTGATCAAATTGTAGCCCTAATAGGCACTTTTTTATTGCAGTAGTGAAGATTTTGTGGGTGTAATTCCCACCGTGGTTTTACCTTCACCTTGGAGGGCTTCTGCATTATCAAATCTTATGTGAAGTGTTCATTACTTGTTTATGTGTTTTGGTTCATGCTAGTAGATGTTAAATTACACGATGATGCATGATTGAGGTTAATGAGGTGTATGGTCATGAAATATGTTTAACATGGTTTATGTTTGAAGTGGTAAAAGTTCTTTTAGAGATCCTAATTCACCCCCCACCCCCACCCCCTCTCAACATCCCACTTTCTCATTAGATTTCCAACAATTGGTATCAGAGTCCAGATCTCTAAGCAAGAAGCCTAACCACTTGAGAGTCAAAGGTCTTAGAGATGGAAGCCTACAAACTAGGAAATGTGTTTGAGAATCAAAATCTTGATTTGCAAATTGCATTGGAACAAGTTAAGGTTACTAAGGAGGAACTAAGGAAATCCTTGAAAAGAAGGAAGGAGATGGAAATCCAACAAAATGACACACAATAAAAGGAAGAAAGCATTAAAGACATATACAATGAAGGAAAATCTAGTGAATTTGATGTAGAAATAGCAGATCTATTGGAGAAGGAGAACAATTTGAATGAAGAAGTGTTTAAAAACATTGAAGAGAGAACATAAAATGCACTCAGTAAGGCTATGTAAAGTCATGGAACAAAAGAGTAAAGTTGAAGATGATAACGAAATGTGTGATGAAGATAAGAGGCAAATGGCTACAAGACTTGATGAAAGAATCACCCAAGTACAAAGGCTGACACATTATCAAATTGACATGGTCAATCATTTATTACGTGCCAATCATGAAATTGCAAGGAAGGTGGAAGAGATTGTAGACCTGATTAAAAAACAATCAATTGAAAAATGAATTGAAAGTTGGAAAAGGAATTATTGAAAGAATGAATAGATCTGGAGAGGCCATAAGAAATCTTAATGAATAGTTAAAAGTGAAAAAAAGACCTCGTGATACTACTAGATCAGGCTATCCCAAGCTCATATCATTTGTTGAGTAAGGTGAGTCATCAAAGCATGGAGAACAAAGTAATGAGAAACCAAAGAACAAGAATCCTATATGATATTGCTATGGAAAACCAAGTCATAGAACAAATATTTGTAGTCCACAAAATTGGTAAGTACAATCCTAAACTTAAATTTTATGGTTATCATTTTAATTGCAACAAGTATGGACACCAAACATATCAGTATAGATCAAAGATCAGTAAGGCACCAGTTAAACCTAGACTTGAAGGTTATTGCTATACATGTCAAAAGTATGGTCACAAGGCACAAGACTACATATCTAATGCAAAACATCGTTGGACACCTAAGAGTTAAGGAAACACAACTAGGCAAGGTAATGCAATAAATTGGGATTACAACACTTGGGGAACTTGTCAGTTATGTGGAAGGTATGGACATATTGCAACAAATTATGTAAGAACACATTTTAGAGGAGGATCGAGAAATTGGAAGAACTTTGGTTTGGTATGCTTTCACTATTAAAAGGTTAGCCACCTAAGCAGAGACTGTAGGAACCAAGCACCAACACCAAATGATGAAGAGAAAAATGGAAAAGAAAAAGTCAATGTTGAAGAAGTAAGAAGCTAGATGAATCAAACCTGGAAGAAGATCTAAAGGAAGCAATAGTTCAAATGAAGTAGTTGGGATCACCCATTCCAATGGATTGAAGCACCACAAACTACAATAAAGAAGTAGGTATGGAATTGTATTTCAAATTGTTAAATCATACACTAGTTCCTAAGATTGAAATTATGAAAGTCCAAATAAGCATAAGATTAGATGCATAAGGACATATTTGTAGCATGAGGAAGAATTGGTAATATCAACTGAGTGAATGTTTGGATACCGAGTTGCAAAGTTAGTAATGGTCGAGTATTAGTATTGAAGCTTGAAACATGTTGCGTGACCAAGTAATTTTTTTAAAAAGATGACCAAGTCATGGTTATGGCCGAATGCAAATTGAAGTGTTACTGCCAAGTTTTGCAATAGTGGTTGAGACAACCTATATTGTACCTACTATAGGTACAAAACATTAATGAGGCCCTAAAGTCACATTTTTGACCTATATATCAAAGTTTATCACTCATTTTGATCACTTTTCATTCAAGATTTCAAGAGAAAATTGAGCCTAAGCTATTTTTGTGCATGATTAAGCGAGTTTGAAAAGCTTTTAGAGAATTTTGTTAGCATTGGAAGTGGATTTGTGAGAAGTTGTGTTGAAGCCAAGTGAAGAAGAGTTTCATTGATCAAACCTTAGTTGTGATTATGGAATCAAGTTTGTCAGTTGTAGAGAAGAAGATGAAATTAGAGGAAGCAAAGATTAGTAATGTTGAATTGGTTAGAAATGAAGTATGTAAGTTGGACCAAAATTCAAGGCATATCTTGAGATTGTAGCAAAGGGAGATTCTTCTGGAGCCCTATCCTTGATCCTGCTGAGAGTTATTTTGATCCACAATGTGTGATTATGTTATATGTGCAAGATAAGAGAGGTTGGAGATTTTGACTTAAGAAGTGGGTTTGAGAAGTTCTATGTAGACGAAATGTTGAAGGAGGAAAATAAGCATATTGTCGAGAAAGGACTTAGACATGCCCTAAACTTCCCTAGGGTTTTAAAGATTGTGCTAACTTAAGTTCACATTATGAAGTTATGGTTGGAAGGAGAACCAATTGAGATACGAGATAGATCATTCACCGAGTCACTGTTATCCTATTATAGATAAGGTTAAAACCATTCGATGCCAGAGCAAGGAGGCTATTGAGACTAACACATTGGCGAAGTGGAACAAGCGCAAAATGTCAATTTTGACCATTAAAGATGTAAATATTGATTTTGTAGATAGGGTTATTGTGCACAAGTTTTATCAATCTAGCCGACTGGACAAAATTCCTTGTGTGGTTGTAGACCTTGTGTGGAAGATTGTGAAGAAAGGCCATTGTTATGATCTTGCCAACTTAAAATTGAAGTAGTTAGCTAAGAATCCAAAGAGTATCAGCAAATCAAAGAACAATATGTGTAAATTTGGTTCTCTACTTTTTTGTATTTTCTTCTATGTTCAAAATTCTTTCCCTATCATAGGAGATCTATTACATGGAGCAAGAAGAAACTAGTCATACAATAAATAAATGAGTTTTTCAATCAATTGGGCAACAACTTTGAAAAAGTCATGGATGGATACTTTAAGGAGTTTATGTAGAAGATGAAGAATATGATAAGGATTCCCAAATACTTAGTGGAAAAATACTATGATGACATATGTTTCTTAGTGGACATAGACATAACACGTGTTGATGGAGTACCGCTCCACCCTTACCCACTCACAATCAAGAAAGCAACAATATAGAGACCAAGAAAAAAAATGCTTCACAAATAATTTTATTATACTTGAAAAATCCTTACAACACCCACAAGATGATATGACTTCTTCAACATAAGAGAAATCCTAAATAAGAGTCTTCACACCAAGAGCTTCACCAATAACTTCTACTTGAAGAGCTACACCTTTAGAGTTTTCACACCTTGAATTCTTCACGCCTTCTAGCTTCTACTTCTCAAACTTGATTAGAAATGCTCATATCCCTTGCTTAAATAGGCACTTACCACCCTATGCATGACTTGTCCACAACCTTCTAGAATTCCTCCTACACAATATCCACAACCTTCTAAAACTTCCATAACCTTCTAGAATTACAACTAAGCACCACCATGTGGCCCAATTAGAAAATTACATTTCCTTTATGGATCACAACAAATATTAAATGCAAGATTTAAGAAACTTTCCACAAGCTTCTAAGATGCCACCTACACACCTCGATTAATGTAATGACAACTATTTTATTTTATTTTTCTATTTATGCCACCTATGCACCTTGAAAATAAAAATCCTCTTTTCCTTTCTTTTCTCCTTTTTATTTTTATTTATTTCTCCTCTAATTTTCGTCACTTTTCTCTCTCCTCCATAATTTTTTTTTTTTTTTTTTTTTTTTTTTAAATTATAAATTATAAATTTTACATTCAACATGTCTCCCCTTTATTTTGGATGCAAGATGCTCCTGCATCACGTGTACAAGTAATCATCCCTAGAACTGCATGGTTAAGACCATTAGATTATGAAATTAACATTGATGAGGCTATTGTAGCTATTATAACTTTATTGGATGAGCCTATTGATAAAGATGTCGAGTCATTCAATAGATATGAGACTGCAAAAGTAAAGACCACAATGGAGATACATGTTCCAAATATTAATAAGAAGAGGAAAGACATGATAGAAAGATTGGATATAACATTTGGTGAAGGAGTAGAACTAGAAGGACCACTATAGATCACTGAGGCTAAAGGTGAAGACTTGTCAAGTGAAGAAGAGGAAGGAAATGAAGAAGAAAAGGTTGAAGGAAAAGGAAAAAAAATAGTGCCTATTGAGCCATAGGAAAATAAAGGTAAGAAGAAGTTTACCAAGCCTGTCCCTACAATCCAAAGAGTTACAAGACAAAGGACAAGGGCATCTATTGTAGTTGTGATTGAGCCTAAGAAATGAGTTGCAGAAGTTTCAAAGCTAACTCATGACAAGAAGTTAACAAAGAGGAAATCTACCACAGAAGAGGTCGAGCCGAGAAAACCCATAAAGAAGTAAAGGAGAAGGGTCATAATGCCAAACTATGATGATGACGAAGAAAATACTATGTCAAATGACACTAGTCAATTTAGAATTGCAGTGCATAACCCACCCTAGACAATTGATGAATTTTGTGAGAATATCAGGGGGAGTGTAGGTATGGAAGGATTTAAGTATATGAAGTATGATAAATTGGATATAATAGATAAGACCATAGTTAAAGAAGCAGTTCTTGATATGATGGAAAATTTCAAGTATATGCCATTGGAGGTAACTTGAAACCTAATAAATTGTATGGGAAGATGGATGAAATATGGTAGTATGTATTGAATACTGAACAACAAATTAGAGAAGGCACACTTGCCAATACTATGCCGAAGCAGAGTAGGAAACAAATTTCCAACGCTATGAGTGAGTACAATAACAAATTTATTCCAAAGAGAAGAACATTTTTTATTCTGAAAGTAAAATAGAAAATGTAGTGGAAGAGAGTAAAATCATATGGAAGAAAATCTATGGACTAATGATAGATGATGTGAAGAAGGACGAGGATGAGAAAGATGACCCTGAAAAAATAGAGTTGGATAATATAAAGGATATTTATGATGATCCAACATACACAACCAATATGGTTCAACAAGATAAAGGACAAACTAACGCAATTGTAATTGAAGATGAGCCAGAGGTTAGCCCAGCAAAGGATATAGCTCAAGAAGGAAATGCCATGGCTAAACCTGAAAGCAAGAGTAAAGGTCACGTGCTGACCAAGATAGAGAAGGAGGAAGCTCCAACATCCAAGTTAGCTCATTAGATCTTGTTGAATCCAAATCATGTCTTGGAACAAGTCAAAGACTATCCAAAGATTGATACATGGGCGAGCACACAACAAGTAGATTCAACACCATTTTTTTCTACTATTCGTATTGTGAACAATTAGTCCTGATGTTATTCAAGGTGATGTAAATGTGAGTCAAGCTGAGCAATAGAGTCAATCGATTAATGAAGGTGAAAACACTCAAATGCAAGAACATAAGGATGATGCCAAAGAGGGCAATAATAAGGACAATATAGAGGGTGGGAAGAATGAAAATAGTAAAGAAGACAGATCAAACTAGTCTACAACTACTGGTGAAAGACTAATTGCCTCAGGACCTCTGAGTGGGGGAGAAAAAGAGGTTGTCATGCACAAGAAGTAGAGGTTCTCTATTAAGCCATTGTAGATCCATAGTTGTTTTTATATTCATAGGTCAAAGCCAATAGTATTCTTTAACCCTTGGCTGTAAGCACTATAGGTAAGAAGCCCCACTATTTCACTAAGGGTCAAAGTCAACAACTCTCACTTAAGAACTACAATAGAGAGTGACCTTGTGGAGACTTGGACCTTGGTTGTAGGCACTACAGGCAAAAAGGCCCACCATCATTTTACAAAAGACACAAGCCTATTTCCTAATACTAACTTGTGATCCTACTATTTATCCCTTTTGTTTGTGGCTTCAATATTTTTAGAAGTAATTATGAAGCAACAAGGGGAAAGACATTAACAACCACACACTTATTGTCATGTTGATCCCCAAATAATTGTTCACTTCATAATTCACATGACCTTAAGTCAATCATTATGTATCATTAGTTCATTTATGTACCTTAGTCGATATTTTAAAACTGATTGACCCATTTGTCATTTCACAATTGACATTTGTGCATAAGCATGAGCCATTTGTACACAAGTAGTGGTGATTTTGAGTGGACGATTTTTGGACCTTCTTCAAGAAAGTATTAGGCAACAATTTGAAATGACCACTTTTGACCATTTCACAAAAGACTCCCACAAGGTGCATCATTAATCTCCAAAGCCAAAACCCTAGCTTTAAGCAGATAAGTAGCATATACAGACAAAAAAAAATGTCAAAATTTAAGACACAATTTAGGATTTGTGGGAGCACAAAATTAGCTATAGCCATTGTTGATGCCTTTCCCTACGAAGTTCAATTTCTTGAAGGAATGCAAGTAAATAGTTATTGAGGGTGAGAGATAATTTTAGTTGTGGAAGAGAATAGTTATAATAGGTGAACAACTACTATATATAATAATAATAATGTATGCGACTTACAAAGAAATATATTTATAGAGTTTGATTTTAAACTTGACTTTTGTGAAATAAATAATGATAATTTGAAACTAGGGCACAATTGAATGTTACAACACACCAATACCTAGGAAACTAAATCTTTAATTTATTATAAAACTATTACTTAAATAAAAATTGAAATGCCATCAATAAATATTTTTAAAATGAATTAGTAATTGCAATAAATGGAACATTCAAGAAGCTTCAAAATAAAGACAAAGACATAGAGAATGGGTTTCGAGTATAGCCCGGTAGGAGCCATAAACACAATTACTTTGGGTAGATATAGGTAGGCAGATATAGTCAATAACGGAGAGAAGATGGTAAAGTGCAGCCAGGGTTAGGGTTTTGCGCTTTAGGGTTTAGGCTTTACGGTTTAGGGTTTAGTAAGGTAGCGGCTATAAACACAAAGACGCCCAACGATTCATATACGGGCTAAGAGCAAAGATCTCTTCACACTCTGATCAGAAAACCGTCCAAAAAACAGGTTACGATTATTTGATGGTATGCAGCTCGTTTGTATCTGGTATATTCCTTGGAAGATATAAGGTAATGTTAAAACCACTCTGCATACCCAGCTTTACAATTCTTCGGCGGTTGGATAGCTTTCCTTTTAGGGCACCTGTGGAAGTTTATTCTTGAGAGAGTTGTAAAGCTGAGTAGCCAGAGTGAGTTTGACATCAGGGCCTCTGTGGTAGATCATCAAATCGAACAGTCTGCAGATCATCAAATCGAACGGTTTGCAAATCAAGGCCTAAATCAAACAGAGCGATTCCGGCTAAATCAAGGCCTGCAAAAACGAAGAAGCTGCCAAGTCATCTTCATTACAGTCTTCAAAGGCAGCACAACTCACGACTAGTCGCGCTGGCCATATTAAGGGGTAATTTCTCAAATCAGTTCCACGAAGAACCCTATTTCAGTTATGAAAAGAATCTTCTTTATTTTAATCTAGATTTCAATGTCAATAAAAGAGCCAATATAGATCTGATTCCCAGCCACTTCGGCAGGACATCAAATGTGTTCGATACATTTTTTCTTGATTTGTTGGATACTCTGGGAGCTTTTAACCCCTTTGCCCTCCTTCCTGAACAAACTCGTAACAAACACAGCATATTAATGCAAACTTGAGCGCTGAAAACTCCAGGCCCAGCAAGTCTATTTATAACAACAAATGTAATAAATGTATAGAAATCTTCAGAAGTGGTTTTTGGTGAATTACTAATGTGAGTAGTTGGCAGTTGGAGGGACGGCCGCACATGCCTTCTGGAAGCATCTTGGTCGGTGCTGACCATGCCTTGTGTTGGAATTAATTTACGTTGACATCCCCTCTAAATTAATTACAATAGCTATACTAAATATCTACTATCTAAATATCCCCCCATAATCTACATATGATGGGTCCTGGCCTAAGGCCTTGTTAGGTACTCATTTACAATCTGTTATCTCTTAAATACAATGGTTGGAATTCATAAGAATCCCCCCTGAATGACAACCATGAGACAATTATGTCACTGCTCTTAAGCCCAAAAGATGTCGAAGAGATACAAACTTGGCTTCACTTAAAGTCTTGGTGAATAAGTTAACAATCTGGTCTTCTATCTTGCAATATTAAAGATGAATCACCTGTTGTTGGAGAAGATGCCTGATATAATGATGATAGACTTCAATATGTTTGGTGCGAGCACGGAACACTGGATTCTTAGACAATGATATGACACTTTGATTGTCACAATGAAGTAGAGAAGGCCCTGCATGATGTTGCCTAAGGACTTATAAGATAGCTCGTAGCCAAGTGATGTCTTTTGCTGCTTCGTTTGCTACAGTATATTCAGCTTCTGTAGTGGATAGAGCTATGGTACACTGCTTTTTACTGCACCAAGAAACGGGACCTGCACCAAGATAGACAACATAACCTGTAGTGGACTTACGATCATCCATGCATCCTGCCCAATCAGAATCTGAATAGCCAATAAGGGAAATATCTCCATGAAATGAATAATAGATGCCCATCGTTAAAGTCCCTTCCACATATCTTAGTATTCTTTTAGCAGCTATCCAATGTGGGACTTTATGTGAGCTCAAAAATCTGGAAACCACACTAACTGCAAAAGAAATAGCAGGACGAGTGTGTGTTAAATATACAAGAGTACCAACCAATTGCCTATATAAGGTAGGATCAACATCTTCACCTTCCATGTCCTTGCTTAATTTCAACCCCGAAGCAATTGGAGTAGATACACTTTTACAATCTGTCATTTGAAACCTCTTCAATATGTTTAGGGCATACTTAGTTTGAGAAAGATAAAATCTATCATCTTTTTGCCATACTTGTATACCAAGAAAATAGTGTAGAAAACCAAGATCTGTCATCTCAAATGTATTTTGCAAGCTTAACTTTATGTTACTAATTTTATCCATGCTATGTCCTGTGATAATAAGATCATCAACATAAAGCACAATGATTATGATATCACCACTAGCAAATTCTTTCACATACAAATTTGGATCATGTGGACTATTATGGAAGCCTTAAATATGAAAATATTCATCAATTCTAGCATACCAAGCCCTTGGAGCTTGTTTGAGACCATATAAAGACTTCCTTAATTTGCAAACCAAATGTTCTTTCCCTTGTATTTCAAATCCTTGTGGCTGAGTCATATAAATCTCTTCATCAATTTTACCATTCAAAAATGCATTTTTAACATCCATTTGGTCTAAAGGCCACTTAAAATGAGCTGCTAATGCCATAATAACTCTGACAGTACTAATCTTTGCTATTGGGGCAAAAGTTTCTGTGTAATCAATCCCTTCTTTTTGTGAATACCCTTTGGCTACTAGTCTTGCCTTATGTTTTTCAATACTCCCATCTGACTTGAACTTGGTCTTATATACCCACTTATTGTTAACCACATTCTTACCTTTTGGCAACTCTACCAATTCCCAAGTGTTGTTCTTTATCAATGAATCATACTCATTTTTCATAGCTTCTTCCCATTCATGTTTTCCTTTGGCCTCTTCATATGTCTGAGGATCATTAGTTTTTATTATGGTGGTCATCAAAGCATAATTAATTTGATGAGTCCTTTGATAAATTTCTTGAATACTCTTGGTCTTTGGAGAAGGACTAGATTCTTCATCCATGTCAAAGTGTTCCTTAGTACTTTCACCAGTTTCAAAATTATTAGGATCTTCATGATTCTCAATGGCCACATGTGGAATAGGAGTGGATATTGGCATATCATCAAACCCTTCATTAAACTTGACATCCCTGCTTGTAAACACATCTTCCACACTAGGATCATATAACCTATATCCTTTCCTTTGGTCATCATACCCCACAAAGATGCACTTAATGCTTTTCTTATCAAATTTCTTTTCTCTAATCTCATCTAGTACATGGGCATAGGCTTCACATCCAAACACTCTAAAATACTTAACATTAGGTTTTCTTCCACTCCAAGCTTCTTTAGGAGTAATGTTTTGCAAAACATTTGTGGGAGATCTATTCAAAACATGAGATGCGGTATTAATAGCTCCAGCCCATAGAAACAAAGGAAGATTCTTAGATTGTAGCATACAACGTGCCATTTCCACTAAAGTCCTATTCTTCCTTTCAGCAATACCATTTTGTTGAGGAGTATATCTATTAGTCATCTCTCTTTTGATCCCATGATGATCACAAAATGATTTGAACCTATATTTTACATATTCTCCACCATTGTCAGTTCTAATTCTCTTGATCTTATTTCCACTTTCATTTTCCACAAGAGCTTTAAATATTTCAAATTTGTTAAACACTTCATCCTTTTGTTTCAAGAAATAAACCCAAATTTTCTTTGAAAAATCATCAATAAATGTCAAGATATACCTAGCTCCTCCCTTTGATGTTGGATTCATAGGACCACACAAATCACTATGGATAAGTTCTAGACTTCTCTTTGCTCTCCATGTAGACTTCTCAAAAGTGTCTCTATGTTGTTTACCAACCATGCATCCTTCACACACATTTGTATTTAATTTTATCCAAGGTAATCCATCAACCATATTCATCTTTGAAAGCATAGTCAAACTTTGATAATTTAAATGACCATATCTTTGATGCCATAACTCACTTAAGGATGATCTTGTAGTGATATAAGCCTTCTTAGCAACACTAGCTTGAAATTTATATAATCCATCATTCTCAACTCCTCTAACAACTATTTTGTATCCATTATTAATATTCTTGATTAAACACTTATCTGAATAAAATTCCACCTTATATCCATGTTGAGTTATTTGACTCACTGATAGAAGATTTTTGGCCAACCTAGGTACAAAATTCACATTAGTTATTTCCAAATTTTTACCATCATTACCTTTCATTGAAATTGTACCTATTCCTTCTATGTCATGTGAACTATCATCACCAAGAAATATTTTTGCACCTTTTGTTGCTTCTAAAGAGCTAAAGATATTTTTGTTGTGAGTTAGATGTTGGCTAGCTCCCGAATCAATATACCATGCATTACTTGAATCACCTTGAGCAGCCAAAGAAGCTATCATTATATGATGATCACCCTCTTCTTGAACAAAATTTGATTGCCTTCTTTGATTAAATCTCTTTTGCCATTTCTTAAAACATTGATCACTTTTATGCCCTTCTTTTCCACACTTGAAACATTTGATAGTATTTGCTCCTTTGAGATTATTATTGTAATTTCTCCCTTCATTTTGTGGCCTTTTTATAATTTTGCCTATTTTGATTATCTCTTTGTTGAGACCATTGTCTTTGATTATTTCTATATTGATTCCCTTGATTAGGTCTTTGATTTTGATATGTTCTTTCTTGATTATAATACTTGTATTTCCCTCTAGTTACAAATGCTTGACTTTTGCTAGACTCACTTGTAAACTTGTGAAGCCTTTCTTCTTCATTTAACAAAGCACCATAGACTTCTTGCAATTTTATATTTTCAAATTTGTCAGTTAATTCTAAAGTGCAAATGAAATTATTATACTCCTCTGGAAGACTTTCAATTAAAAATTCTATGATTTCATCATCTTCGTACTCAACCTTCATCATTGCAAGCTGATTTCTTAAGTTTTTCAATCTAGCAATATGATCATTCATGCTATCTCCTTCTTTCATTTTCAAATGAGTTAATTGCCTTTTAATATCCATTGCTTTTAACTTACTTGTTCTTTCATACATTGTTTGTAAAGTTTCCCATATTGCCTTTGTTGTTTTTAAACCTTGAACATGAGGCCTAATCCCTGGACTAATTTGCCACAAAAGTGTAGCACGTGCATTCATATCCTTTTTATTCCATTTATTAAGTTTATCTTGATCCTCAGGTTCTTCTTCTGTGACTAGTTCCCATAAATCTTTCATTTGTAAAATTAACTCCATCTCACATTTCCAATTAGCATAATTTGAACCATCCAATTTTTCACTAATCACAAGATTAGACATTTCACCAGCCATAGTTAATTTTCAATCAATTACCAACACACATGCACACAATCACATAAGCATCAAGCATTTGGCAAAGACCACACTTTGATATTGGCCTTCTTAAGAACCTATCAAACAAGGACTTATAATAACTTTATCAAACTTTTCTTTTTTAAACAAAGTTACCACTTTCTATTTTTATTAACCACTTCACAATACATCTTCAATAATACTCCTTAATCTCATAAAAAATCTCCACACACCTTGAGACACACACAATTTACATCTTCCAAAGATACTCTCACTTCTCAATCATATATAATGATCAAATATTTGAACTATAAAAGCAATATAAGTTCAAAATATTCACCATAAAAGAACTTTGCAAAGTCACCATAAATTATGTCGATATAAAAGCAGCCCATCCACACATGTTGACTTGCCCCTTAAAATTTCATACTTCAAAGATTTATTGATTGATATTCAACCTTTGTATACAAAGCCTTTCATAAATGAAAGTAAGAATACTTTAGTTGCACCGCTACATTATTATATTCCTTCCCAAAATTCAGACTGAAGAAAACTTACCTTTTAATATCTTTGTATCTCACATCTTTCTAACAGCAAACTCTCTGGGGCAGTCTTCTCACAACAGCAGTCTTTAGCAGATCATTCATTGCCACTGGCTCCTTACTAATGGCTCTGATACCATGAACAAACTCGTAACAAACACAGCATATCAATGCAAACTTGAGCGCTGAAAACTCCAGGCCCAGCAAGTCTATTTATAACAACAAATGTAATAAATGTACAGAAATCTCCAGAAGTGGTTTTTGGTGAATTATTAATGTGAGTAGTTGGCAGTTGGAGGGATGGCCGCACATGCCTTCTGGAAGCATCTTGGTCGGTGCTGACCATGCCTTGCGTTGGAATTAATTTACGTTGACACTTCCGCGGATTTTGAAAAGGGACGCAGCTGCTGTTGCCATTACACAAATCGGCTGGAGAGAGACTGCTGCCAATACACAAATCGGCTGGAGAGAGACTGCTGCTGCTCGTTTGTTAGAGACGATTTGCAATTTTTATAATTTTAAATTATTGAGCTCGTAGTGTTCACTTCAGAATCCGAGGGAGTTTGTCAACCAAATACTTAAGCCTGCAGAACTCTGGATATGTTCAGAGTGGAGAATGGAGCGAATCGAGTTAAATCAAGGCCTGCAAATAAATAGATAGATGCCAAGTCTTCTTCATTACGGTCTTCGAAGGCGGCACAAGTAGTCGCAGCTGTGGCATATCACGTGGTAATTTCTAAAATCAGTTCCATGAAGAAACCTATTTCAGTTATTAGCAGAATGTTCCACTGTCAATTAAAGACGCATTATATCTCTGATTGCCAGCTTATTCGGCAGGACATCAAATTTCTTCGATTTATTTTCACTTGATTTGTTGGATCCTCTAGGAGCTTTTAACCCCTTTAACCTCCTTCCTCGGATTTTGACAAGGGATGCACCTGCTGTTGCCAATACTCAAACCAACTGGAAAGAGACTGCTGCTTCTCGTATTTTTAGAGCCGATCTGCCAGGTGAATAATTTATCTTTCAGTCCTAAGGTCATGTCTTTTCTCTGAGATTTTGACTATCTCATTTGCAATTTTTAAAATTTAAAATTATTAAGCTCATAGGGTTCACTTCAGAATCCGCTGGACTCTGTCAACCAAATGCTTAAACCGGCGGATTTCTATTCCGGCAATTATTTGAGTTTTGTTGCAAGCATTAAAATTCAAAAGTGTAAAAATGGATCTATCGGCTAGTGGAGAGGGTTTCATTTCATCGCAAGTCGATTAGATTTTGATAGCCACCTAAAATTTCAATAAGGATGCAACACACCAGAACAATGCATCCCGGTTAAACCTTCTTTCAGTTAAAAATATAATTGAACCGCAATCTGTGATTTGAAGATGTATTTGATAAAACGTGAATGATTCTTATGTGCTCGTACTCCTTGGAATGAAATATTACCATCCAATTGACATGTTTATGTTTACAAACGCCCCGTTGAACGTGTAAGTATACAGCATAAACAATACAGGCCGTCGGACAGATTGCTTTGAAGAAGTGTGGTTTTAGGGTATGTTGCGAGTACAGCGCTCTGAGTCATATATACAGAACATTGAAATATAAACGAGGAGCACGCAACTGTTTGCCGAAATTCCTCGAATTAATGTGTGGTAATGATGTCCCATCGAAGAAGATTTCCCAAGTTTACTTGCTGTTCTAGGATCGAAACTTGTGCAGATACATCATAATCTGGAGTACAACGATGTCTCTCATTCAGGCGCTTGGATTGTTTGCTCATTTTTGGTAAGGAACAATATAGAGGAAGCTAACACTGGACAGCCAAATCTCACATTGGTTTTTTGAACTAATTTAGTATGCTTAAAATCTTAATCTTAATTGAGCTTCAAACTTGGATTTTTGAACTGAGAATCAAGCATGCTCAAAATTGCGATTTTAATCTAGCTTCAAACATGTTAAAGGGTTAGCGTACATCACTACTGATACATTATTGAAAGGTTGGAGGCTTCTGGCACTACTATTATCGTTGGAGGTTACTAACTTACTGGCACTCTAATATTATCATACTAGCAGCTCAAAATTTTTATTCTGAAGCAAAGATCATCACCGATGTCACCTTAGATAATGCAGGGGAGCGGGAGTAAGTAATGTTGAAAACAGAGGTATAGTTGCAAATAGCTTACTCATCCCTTAAGAATACCATAAAAAATGTATCGATTTTTTAAATTTTTAAAAATTTTTTGCCTTATTTCAGATTAAAAAAATCCTCGGAACTGGGATATTTCTTACTGACCTTGAGAGAGACATATTTGTACGAAATAAGAAATTAAAAAAAAATTGCGGTTCTACACGTTTATGTATTTTTTATCAGAGAAGTTGAGCAATACAAGTCTCTTCTCGCAGTTACTTGAAACATCAAGAGTACACCTTCAAAGCAATCAGGAGTGCATGGTTTTTTTTTTGTTCAAGGCTCATTTGGTCAATTGTTATTTGAAAGGATTAAAATATCCACAGTTCACCTATTTGTTGATAGTTGACACTATACCAGAACAAGCCATAAATTGCTTATCAATATGAGCTGGAATTAGCAAACATTGTCACAACTTTGTAGCAGGTGGACTTTAAATGTTTAGAAGGATCCAGTGCTGGTACAAGTGATATACCGCTTATTATTTTGGTTAACACGCCTGCTGTGTATTACCTAGAATACAAGTGGTATTATAGTCCGATTTCTACTATTATAGATGTTTGTAATTGGCCATGTCGCTTGGGGTAAAGTCAGATCTGTCCATATATCTTCTTTTTTTAAGATACAAGTATGGTTCATGTAGATGTGTAGTCAACGGTATTATAATTTATTTTATCAACAGTTATACATATCATTATATTTGTTAGTGTAATTAATTAATTATTATTACACTTTACTTAAGTTTGCTTAGGATAATGCATTTTTATATTAGTTGTCATGTAGACACTTAAGAATATGCAGTCATAACATATGAGTTGTCTTGTTGACAACATAGGAGTTATCAACTTATTAGAGCACATGGTGTCTACAACATTTCTTTATGAAATACACCTATGCAAACTTATCCTCTCATCATTGCACAAACTCCTGTGCTCAATGGAGGATAATCCACTCTTGGTGGACATGTGCTTAGTTGTCATGTTTATCTCTTTGCCGACTCCTTGTCATATAAGTTGCTTTTATATGGAAGACACTTCTATGATATATTCATCCACTCATTTGATATCCATTCTCATTTGATCATATCTTGTCTCTCTTTTGATCATATCTCATCTCTCTTGCACCATCTCTTGAGCTTCTAGAGCTTGGCATTTCATTCTTGCCTTAGGCAAATTCTTACAATATAGCTTGGCATTTCATTCTTGCCTTAGGCAAATTCTTACAATATTTGCTAATACTTTATTATGTTTTTATGAAATAAGGGTTCGAAAGTCCATTTCAGCTTGTGTGAATTTGATTTGTTATTAGTCTCTGCATAAGGTGGCAATGTCACCTGATTTGATAGTTTTTGTAATTTATTAGTTAATTGAAAATGCAACAGAAAATATGCACTTGATTTAACAGTTCTTGTAATTTATTGATGAATTGAAAATTCAACTTAATTAATAAATTACAAAATCCCTCAAATTGGAAGTTCTTTAAATTAGAACAAGTTGTCTAAACCTAAAATTTAAATATGTAATATTCAAGGTAAACTTTAAAAATCCCCCTCAAAAAGAAGATAAAAAAACATTGGCAAATGGATAATTTCTGGATATAAAATATAAAATATTGGTGTGGCGAATCTTTGAGATTAATTTTTTTAATAAAATGAAATATTAAACGATTTTAAATGTTTTATAACTAATTTTTATAAAAATGTGGCGATTTAGGTTGATTAAATCTTAAATTATTAATCAAATTACTAGCCAAAAAATTCTAAAATTAGCCAATTAACAAATATTAGCCACTAAAAAATATTTTGATAATATTTTAAAAATGTTTTGTGGTTTAAATTCTAAATGGTACGGCATCATTTTGAACCAGCAAAAATATCAACGATGGAAATGACAGCTGGCAATGAATTCATTTATTGTTCCGCTAGCCTAAAGTTGGGTGCAGGCCTTATATCCGCCAGGTGTTGGTCATATTGGAAGTCATGGAGAAGCCTCCGCCAAGCATGGAAGTGGACTTTGGAATCCTCGGTGTGAACATTTTCCTTCTCAATTTGGTAATCGTATCTTTACTCTTACCCTCCCGTGTTCCGAGATTGAGATATAATATGATAAATTTCTACATATAGTAATTGTATTAAACTTAGGCAAATAGTTTTAAGATATAGCAACTGTATTAAACTTAGGCAAATAGTTACGAGGATAACAAGATATATCTTTTTTAAGGAGAGCAGAAATTGAAGATTGTGGAAAATAAAATTCAGTAGTCATAACTTAATTCATTACAATAATTATTTATTTGCTGTATACAATACAGTTTGTAATATATATATATATATATATAGAAATTTATTTTATAGATGAAAAAGTAAACAAAGTAATTTTATCTATTTTATTTTTTTAAGATATTGTAATCATATATTTTAAATAAAAATGTAATTTTATTAATTTGAAGAAAAAAAATATAAGAGAGAAATAACAAAGATCTATGGAACAGCTTAAATATGACACACTAAAGCTTGATTTCTATGTTAAAATGTTAAATAGTCAATTATTTTTGTAAAATAAGAATTTATGATTTCTTAAAAAGTATGAAAATGTTTTAAATATATATAATGGAAAGATTTTATGGGTTCTAAAATCACATGTATTAATACCTCAATGCCCTTTAATATTTTTTTATATTAATAATAATTAATTAATAAATTATTACTTTATTATATTCTTAATTTTTAAAAATGAGAAAAAAAATTCAACAATTAGTTTTTATTTGTTATGTATTAGAAAAATTGAATATTTGTAAAAACACTAAACAAAATTTTATGGCATAGCAAATGACTTCTCAATTCCCTTAAAAGGCCTGTTTGGTTGTAGGCATTGGAATTGAGTATTAGAATTGAAAATGAGAATGGGTATAGGAATGGGGAATGGGAATGGAAAATATGTATTCCAACCTTGTTTGGTTCATTTGGAATTTGTTTGAGAATATGTGGGCAGATTGCAAAATGCAAGCCTTGTGGTAGCTATCCAAATTTACCCTCTTGAATATTGTTTGAAGAGTATGGAGAGGGCTTTCAATTTTGTAGACAACCAAATACTACAGATTTATGGTTTCCGGCACTAGAAGTTGCATTACCTCTTGAACATAAAATATCTTCATATCTGACACTGTGGTTCCATTTAACAAAATTGTTGATTATTTTAAAACCTTGCAAAATTGAGATGACATCATTAAATGGCAGACAATATGAAATTGCTCTCGATAACACAGAGCAACAAAGTAGTGTAAACTGGTGCACCTTCAATAATGAGTGAGTTCAATTGTAATCCTATTCTCCATTCCAATTACAAGTGTTTTTGGGATTAGATAAAAGCTCATTTTGGGCTATAATGGGAATATGTAATCCTATTCTCCATTCCAATTTCGCTAGCCAAACAAAAAATTAAAAATGTATTCTAATTTTCAATACCTATTCCCATGGTATTCTAGCAACCAAATGAGCCTTCTCACTTTTCAATGTAGTTAGAAATCATAAAATATTCCTAGTATATTTAAAACCATTGCTATAATAATATTTTTTTTGATAGGTAATATTTGTTTTGTGTTGATATTGATAAAGAGAGTACATTATGGCAATATGGCTAAGAGACTTATAGTTTGAGCTACCCTTACCTTGCCCTTACAGATACCATTAGAAAAGAAAAAAAAGAAGTATAAACACTCTGAAAGTACAAACCACCCACCCATACATTAAATCGATCTAACAAGAGAAAAAGAGCCACCACCACCCCCGTTGTTAGCTACTTGAACAAATTTGCCGCTTCCTCACGAGTAAAAGTTGGGGTTGAGCAGTCATCCAACACCGAGGACCCTCGACTCACCCTGCGACGCTTTCCATTGCCCTTCCCCTCATCAGTAAGCAGAGAGGCATTGACCCAAACTCCCTCTGTTGCTCATGCAAGTGAGATTTTTTTGCAATTTGATGGCGAATTTGTTCTCTAGGGGCCTTCATAAAGCCTTGTTCATCCTCCTTCGTCACTTAAATGTGCTTAGTTAGGTATTCCATGATCATTTTCTAACCCTATTCTGCTTTGGGGATATGAGCACCTTGCGAATTTGAAGAAGGCCACATCACTAGTGGTTGGATGGAAGAGTCCCCTCCGTCAATCAACTTCCAAGGTTCTGTACCCATCTCAATTCCAACACACAGAACAACTCCCTCAATAATGTCATTCAATCCTAGAAGCCATTGCCTGTCTACACTTGTAGCCACGACCCGACGAACCTCTTCATTCGATCCCCCCAACATCAACGCGAGCGCCACAAATAGTGATGCCACATCCAAATTTGATCTCCTCTTTTAGAATGCCTCCAAATACTCTGGCCCTAAAAACTATTAAATGCCTTTCAGAAAGCTCGGGTCATTGAAAACAAAAATGTTTTAGGCACCACGTGGATATTTGACCTTCATAGGTCTGTATTTGAGAATCCGAGCTGAGAGCAAAGTTCACCTCCATTTCTAACTTAGAGAAAACAAATGAACTTTCCTTGCCTTCAGCTTGAATATAACTGCCTTGGAACTCTCTTGAACGAAGTACTAAAGCAAGCCAAACACTCCTTTGACACGTGTGAGGGATTCATCGATAACATGGAGATCTCTATTTACAGAGGAATGATTAATGTCATCGTAAGTCGAACTCATGATGCCATTCCTTTCAAACTCTAAATTGAAGTACCATGAGTGAATTATTAAATCTAATGGCCAAACAAATTTTCCCTCTTTATTTAATCACCAAGGTGATGAAAGTCCTCAAAAATTTCATATTGAGGGCCCAATGCTAAATCGGCACGTAAATTGGTTAACTGATCCAACACTCTATTTGCTTCCCGGAAGCAATGTGAAACCTTAAAATCATCAAAGTCCATAAGCAACTCCTTGATTTTCCATGTACTTTGATCCAAATGCCATGCCTCCATCTTTCCTCTCTTAATGCCATTTATAATGATCTCTGAGTCTCCTTCTAGATGTATACGTTTACATTCTTTTTGTTTGCTCCTACCCAAAGCTTCCCTGACAGCAAAATATTCTACAGTGTTATTTGAACCTTCCTGCAAGCGTTTAGCTGTAAACACAAGTATGTTGCCCTTATGGTCTCTTGCCACGCATCCACACCCTAATACACCTGGGTTTCCCCTTGCCGACTTGTCAAAATTAATTTTTACCCATCCTTCCTCTAGAGGTATCCATAAAGCCATCTCCCTTTTCAAAATTGGATTAGCCCCAATACGCCCATGAACGGGCCCATTGCTATAATAATATTTGTTATATGAAATTATGTGATTTAAAAAAATATATCTTATTAAAATATTTTAAAAAATAAAGCAAATAAAAATATTATTTTTATCTGAATAAAATGCTATATAAATTTTAAATAAAATTATAATACTTATTTGATGAAGGAAGGAAGATGTTTAATAATAGATAAAGAGGGAGAACACAATTGGAGCATAGCAAAGTATTAACGTGTGGAACCACAATTTTAACTTCGACAATATATAAAAAAGAAGTTAAAATTTAATTCCCATCTTAAGTATTTTTAAACTAAAAATTTGAAATATTTGACAAGTGGCAAAAAGCATTCCTAAAAGGCTTCTATTTTTAGGAGAAAATTATGAATAATCCTTTAGCAAAATAAAATTTTGCTCATGTGACCACGTACTTCCTAAAAAATAGAAAAGTGACCCTCATAAGAACCTCCCTTATACTTAAAATATAAAATTTTATGATTCTTAAATTAGTAAATTGCATAACTATTAAATGTTCAAAGTCCATCACTCTTTTTTAACAAAAAGTAGGACTCTAGCTCTAAGAGATTTTTTTAGGATTATTATCTTACTCGTGTCTGTAGAGTTTAGCATCTTCATTTGATAATTATTCGGACTATTGAAAATCATTTTTGTTTAATAAAATCTTACAAACTTATAACTACTTTCTGTTGACTTGGTGGTCAGCACCTCCTTCGTGGTTCATGACATGGCTTAACCGCCTCTTGTAGATCTTGATAAGTATGGTGTTTGTGACGTTCGTTGATAGCTCGAACTTTTGGTGCAACAATAAACATATCAACAATTGGTATCAGAGCCTTGTGTCATGAGTTCGATTCTACCATCAGTTGGTGCTGAGAGGGAGATTGTTAACTTGGTGGTCAGCGCCTCCTTTAGGGTTTGCGACATGGCTTAGCTACCTCTCGTGGATTTGGATAAGTCTGTTGTTTGTGATGTTCATTGATAGCTTGAGCTTTTGGCGCAATGGCAAACATACCAACACTTTCTAAAGGGATCACTACAATGGTACCATAAATCTGAATGATAATTGAGAAGTGTGCTATTTATTTATATGCAATGGTATTTCGATAGTGCATATTATGTGAGTCAAGAACATCGGATGTCATATATGAATATGAATAATGGATTACATGAACTCATCTTGCATGGGCACAACTGCCCATTTACACTTTATATTGCATCTAGAGAATGCAGATAAGAAATGGGACAGGCTAATCTCCATCCAAAATGCACTAAAGACAAAACAAAGTTAAACTTTTTTTTCCCAGATTCACAATAGTGATTTTTTCCCAAATTTTTTGTTGTTTTCGTCTACAGACTATGCAGATCATAAAGATCAAATGCTGAAATTTTTAGAAAAAATCCATGATGTTTTTGATTTTTTGAAAATTGGTCAACTGTACAGTTTGGATGGAGGATAATCGTGTCCATGAACATGACATCTATCCCTTAATCTTGTAATGTTTTAATAGGTGTAAAGCTAAACCCACAGTTGGAAAGAATAATGCTGATCCCTCGGCTAGTCTTGTGAAAAATATATGTCTTGTGAAAAATATATAGTATTGTGTGATAAAATTGACAACATTGACATCTTTCAGCCAACCTCATGTACAGTCAAGGGTTTGCAGATCAACTGATATTGATTTTCCCTATAACTGTCAAGGGTTTGCAAATCAACCATCCTTAAGAAAATCATGCATGTATTAATGGAAGAAATAATAAAATATAGCATACAAGTCTTCTTAACTTCAGTGATTCAAAACTAGATTTACTTTGCTGCGTCATCATAGAGTAATATTTGATGGGTAGATGAAAATACAGTACAATATTCATATTTTCTGAAGAAAACTCATGAGTAGAGCATCAATTGAAGGAAAATGATGCTAATTAATAACATCATTTGCTGGAAACAAACTGGCGCTCTACCGGAGGTAATTTTCCCATTTCTAGGATGATTTTGGTGGCCAAATTAGAGGAGGAAAACATTACTCCTAAATGGAGAAGAATTGCTTGTAGACTCTTCTGATTTTGCTGCTTTTTGTGTTTTGACTTTCGCTCACAAAAAAGATTAGATTTTTGCCTTTTTTTGAATGCGGGATTCGCCCAAATCTATAGTAGATAGTTTACAGTGTATGTACATAGTGGTAAAGGGATATAGTTGAATTTCTAATTGAATGAAATTAGATATATTTTAGATTGCATTATTTTATATATATTATTGTTCTTGAGGCACTACTACATTGTGAAGCAGATTATATTTGCTACATATGACACTTACCAGTGTATTAGGTCTTATTTGATTATTGCAATGTTTAGTTTCAAAAAAGACCAAAGTCTTTCAAATATATTTCGGAAACAAGTAAGCTAAACTGCCACTACAAGCATTACAATATTATGGGTTTCCATTGTCAATGTTAAATGCTTGTACTACATTAACTGCATGATATATATTTATATATTATTATGTGATTTTTTAAACATTTTAATCTATTATGTGGTTGTGGGTCATTCAATGGATCTTATTGATGATATATAAATCCAAGGAGCCATTGTTAGGAAGATCAAGGTCATGCGCTTATTCATTTGTTTTGTTTTGGTGGGAAAGACCATTTTGATCCTTTCTTCAAGGCAAATGTCCTAATGCCATGTATTTCATTGTTACAGACTTGATTATATTAATATATATTTGATAAGAATATTGCTTATTGTAGGATTGTATTAGTGCAATTGATGGAATCCATATGTCAATTATGGTTGATGTGGACATTCAAGCAAAATATCGAGATAGAAAAGGCAACTTGTCACATAATGTTTTGGGTGTTTGTTTGCTTGACCATAAGTTTCAACACATTCTTGCTGGTTGGGAAGGGTTTGTTGCAAACAACTAAGTGCTTGCTTTGGCTCTCTCTAGAGCAGATCCCCTTGCGGTTCCCCTTGGTATATTAATTCATGTTTTATATGATATTTTGATTATATTAAATCAAAACTTTAATGCTATATTTTGACGATTACTTTATTTCTATTTGCGTAGTAAAATTCTATTTAATTGATGTCAGGTATCCAAATGTACTTGAATTTCTTGCTCCATACCGGTGTGTGTGTTACCAACTAAAAGAGTTTTGTAGAGGAAATCCCATCAGCAGTCCTTAAGAGTTATTTAACCACCGACACTCCTCTCTTAGGAATGTGATAGAGCGACATTTGGTATTTTCAAGCAACACTTTCCTATCTTGAAGCATACAACATCCTATAATGTCATAACCCAAACAAAGATTATTTTAGCATTATGCATATTACACAACTTCATTACAATGGAGGATGGTATTCCATCAGAAGTGGAAATTGAAGAGGACGAGGATTGTGCTAGGATTAATGTGTCATTTCTTGAGACTTATGGGATGAATTAGCGAAATAGAGATGACTTGGGGAAATTTGGTGATGAAATAGCCTGAAGGATGTGGGAAGACTACAACTCTCAAACTTAGTTGTACTAGAAAACATAAACACTTATTTGCACTTTGTAGTTAATAGAAATTGCACTTTGTAGTGTATGGGTATTGGACGTTTGAGTGAGTTTTGGTTGTGGTAGTATTAGTTGTAACAGTCCAGAGTTTGTATGGTACGCATGAACTTATATATAGCTCTTTTGAGGTATTTAGAGTATATGTACTTGGTCTTTCTATAAAATGGTTTTGTGGCTTCAACATGTGTCCGGTACTTGTATGAATCAACCTATCACTCTATATTTTTGTTTGTTGATGCTTTCACAGATTGGTTTTATATATTATGGTTGAACTATGTCACTGTCTGTAAATCATACGATAAGTTGGACTGACCTACCTTGGGAATCCTATGAATCAATTATATCCTTTACACAAAGACTTATGCATCCTTTATTCTGACATTCATTGCAAAGTACATTTGATTTTCTTCTTTCTTATTTTTCTCATCCAGTCTCATCTTGCATTCTTGGAAAAGGGGAGTAAGGGGAGTTAGATAGTGCCATGGAAAGCTGTTTACTATTGCTTGAACTTGTTACTTGTCAAAAAAAACATTATATTTTGCATTGCATTTTGGCAAAGCAACAAAACAAAGATGAGTGATGCTGGATTGGGTAAATATACTAGGTTTTTCTTTTGTTAAACCACATGTATATTGGGTCAATTTTTTATATACACGGTGAATGGTTACAAAAATCTTTATACGCCTAGAAAATACTGCCAACGAATGTTAGAAAAGCCTGTTTTTGTTTGTCTTCTGCCATGGTCAAACAATGGATTTCTGAATATAATTGCATCTAACCATATGTTAATTATTAATTTCTTAATATAACTGCATCTAACCAGCTATATTTACTCATCACCTTGACTTACATATCTTGTCTACATAAATAGTTCATGGATTAAAATATATAGCTCTATATGAAGTATTTATTATGTCGTTAATATATATGTTATTTAGCTGGAACGAATTCCTTGCATACATAACCAGTGCATGGATTAAAATGTATTGAGTGTTACTATGCAACTCCACCTTACATTGAAACGAAAAATATGCAACATAGAGAATAGGCAAAGAAAATAGTGGAGGTTCAGTAACATTGTTGTTTGATGTAGCTATTTATACAACTATTCTTGTATATGATTATTATTTTTATCTGTTTATCTCTAGCAAGAGGCTACAATTTGACATTTGAGGTGGTGGGTTAATATTGCTTTAACATGATACATCTGGAGTTTCATCTTAATGATGACAATGGATTATTTTTTGGAAGTTTTGCAGCTACCAATCTATTGTTGAAAATGTCGTTCATCAATCTCTTGATGAGTGTAGACAAGGATCTTTGTGTAACCGCGATTCCTTCATCATCTAGAAATGCAACAGTAGTTTGGACAAAAGGGATGGACCAGTCCACGAGAAAGTTCAGTTAGACATAAAAGGTGGACGTGTGATTCGAAAAGAAACTTGGAGGACCATCCAAAGGAGGTTCAATGAAGAAATGAAGATGAATCTAGGAAAGGAAAACTTTAAGAACAAGTTTAAAAAATGGAAGCAAGGTTATAGAATGATGAAAGAGTTGAGAAATATGAGCAACTTTGCATGGAATGAGAGTACTCAATGTGTGGACACTAATGATATCGTATGGGATGACTTGTTGAAGGTAATGCAACCTTGACAATGTTTTGTGTAAGTACAATATCTCTTAATCAATTGTAATAAAAGACATATATTCAATTCCTTAAGTTTTCCATCATGTAGAGGAAGGATTTAAAAAATGCCGGAGTGTACACGAGGCATCCATTCCTCTATTTTGTTGTTGGGAATGACATGGCTGATGGAACTATAGTTGCAACGGCCACAGAGACCGAAGATGGGCATCTTTTTATGAGGTTGTTGATTTTGAGGATGATGGGGACTTCTATACGCCTATGGATGGCAATCTTGCAATTGTTGAAGAGTTCATTCATGACAATAATTCTACTACATCCATTAGACACAGTTCTTCCACACCATCATGAAGGAGGCCAAAGAAGAGGAAGGCAAGCATAGATGCTTCTTTGGATGCCATATGTGAAAGTATCCAAGACATACATATGGGCATGAGGGAGCCTCACACTCTTGAAGTTGATAAAGGGGAAATTAAGAAAGATATAGCGGCTGCATTGCAGCCCTCAAAGCCATTCTTGGACTTAATCAGGAGACTTTGATTGTGGCATATGGCACTTTTACTTTTGAACCTACAAAAGCCTAAGGGTTCTTAGAGATGAGTGCAAAAGAGAAGGAAGATTATGTTAGATATAAGTGTGCAGGATTTTAGTGATTTCTCAACACTTTAATTTAAGAAGGTTCTATTTATTGTAAGAAAACACTTTATACATATGCATTAGAAATAGCTATGCTTGCAAATAGTGGGCCATTTAGGTACCATAAAAATGGTCAAATTTATGCAGTGTCTCATTTTTGTTTGTGGGGTGATGATTGCTAAGAGGTTTCTTATAGATGCCTAATCTGCCTATGTATTTGATATTGGAGCTTCTACTTTATGAAACTATAAAGTTACAATCTTTTTGAAGCAATGTAAAGTATTCATATTTGATTCCTTACCATTTTCTTTAGCAATTTTGCAAGTCTCAATGCTTGCAGGATTCAATCGTGGTTGAGTAATTGGTATGGTAACAATTTTTGTATGGTAACACGGCTATTTACGTTCAGAACTTGGCTTGTGATGGTCTTTTGCTGCTATAAATCTAACAACAAAATCATCGTAATAAGTTTTGGATGGACATTGGGATGCAAAGAGAATCAACATATGATGTTGTTTTTGTTCAAATAAATTAATGATTAACCAATTACCAATGTCGGCACAAACCAAGCAGTATTTATATTTATCACGTGCACAGATTAAGTGAAGCTTCTAGTCTACAGTCTACTACCGTCCATCTATAAATAGGAAATCTAACTCCACAGCAAATGCATTTATATTTCATTGCTTATAAATAGACTATGCGGAAGTAGTAATTTAGCACTCCAATTTTGCAGAAATCTTCTTTCGTTTCGAGTGTTTGTATTGAGTGTCCACTCATGGAATCAACGTCAGGTATTCTGAGATTACTTTGAAGCTTATGATTCTAGTAACTCTCTTGTAATGGCAAGACCAAACGTCACAAATCAGAAGCATAGGAATCAACTTAGTGCTCTTTAGTTCTTAACAAAATCTTTGATGGTTTGAAAGCTTGACTATGGTTTTTTGGATGATATACACTTCAACATTGTATTTGTGTTTTGTACCAAATGGCAGTGACTACTTGTCGCTTAAATTTATGAAGATATTAATAGGATTCTTTGGTAGATGATGTGCATTCTTAATATTCTTTAGAAATGTATGTCAAACTAATATTCAGATGAGAAACTATGGGCCCGTTTGGTTGATGGAATAAGAATAGAAAAATTGGAATACGATTTTTATTTTCTGTTTGGTTGATGGAATAGGAATAGAAAAAATTGGAATATGATTTTTATATTCCCATTTTACATCTAAAATTAGCTTATACCCATTCCAAAAAATAACTGTTATTGGAATAGCCATTCCTATTCCCAATATTACATGCCTATTCTCCATTCCTATGCCTATGGCCAGATGGGCCCATAAGTCTATTTGTATGTAACATAAACAAAAAATATACATTTTTCTTCATTAATTAATAATTATGTCACTCAAGGGTTATACATGATTTTTTGTGAGACAAAGCTCAAGTATGTCTAGACCAGTCTAAGGTGTGGAATTAATTAAAGCATGTTAGCAATTAGAGAAAATGCTGAAAAACAAGATTTGGCTTAATGTTTTAAAACAATGTTAATGGTTGTAAACTCAGGTAGATTTTCAAGTATGTTTGTAGAAGAAACACATACAAACATTCTTAATGTGAGCCAAAAGATGGATAAAATACTACCAAATCTAATATTCTCAAAAAATAAAAGTTGCATACATACTTGAATACGTTGACAACATAAAAACATGATAATAAATATCTAGGTCACAAGGTGTTCAAGTTCATCATCATAAAATTTAGATAAAGTTCAATATTTATTTTTAAATATAAATAATATATCTACAAAATTAATTAAACTCTATTATTTTGAGATTACTTTGAAGCTTATGATGGTAGTAACTCTCTTGTAATGGCAAGACTAGATGTCGCAAATCAGAAGCATAGGAATCAACTTAGAGCGCTTTGCTTAGTGCTCTTCAGTTCCACTTCAAGTGAAAATAATGTTTAGATACAAAATTAATGCTCACAATGAGCTAGAAACACAGAGGGAGAGGTATCCTCAAGTAATCTGCGATTTGATTATTTTGGTAATGTTGTTTCATTCATCTGTGGCTTCTTCCTCTCCATGTGGTTGTTGACTTTCACCGTGTACCTCTTGTTGTGCTTGGATTTTGGTTCCTCTTGTTGTCTAGATTCATTGTTTATAAGTTTATATGTACAAATAAAACCTGGTCTGGGAAAAAAATGTAGTGCAGGAACTTGAAAATTGTCTTTTTGGTTGTAATCAATGCATCTCTCTCTTTGTCAGTGTGTCTATTGTTGCAACCATTGTATCAAATACTACTTCAGAAAAATGTCCATTTCATGTTAGAAAACATGGAGGTTGTGATGATTTGCTGAATGAGATTGTTCATGTGGGTGTAGGAGATCCTGTTGCACTGCAAGACAAGGGATTGATGTACATAATTACTCAGCAAAGGTTTCTTGTTATTTGTTACTGAGATACGATTAGTGACCAAAGATTTTCTTATGTAGACTATTGATATTCAAATTAGCATAATTAATTTGATATCCTCGTAGACTAGTTAACGCTCTATTTTTACTAACTATTTTCATTGACATTGTGAAGCCAATTCAAGGGATGCTATTAACTATTTTAAGGTAGATGCAGGGTTCAAATGTCATAGCCACAAGCCTCTAATAAATGTTCTCAAGCAATATTGCATTATTGAGACAGAACCTAGAACTTTTGTAGATTATAGCAAGACCATAAATATCTATATCTTGCATATGTGAAATCTTACATAAATATTTGATTAAGTCTTATCTTACAAATGGAATGTGAGAAACAATGGAAGTGTAGTTGCATTTTGGTAAGTGCATATTGCTCATGCAAGTTTGTAATGAATGTTAGAACTTATTATTCTACAATGCTCTTTGTTAGTTTGCTTTCATTATATTTGTTCATTATTTATGTAGGGTTGATGACTTTGTCAACTTTGTCAGTGTCTAAATGTGGTGTTGGCCCTATAACAACGAAGAACTCATGCATAGGGAGTAATCTTGAGCATAAATTTTTGTGTTGTCCAAATAGACGAAAGGTTGTTACTAATCCTTTTTTTTTTTGTTATTATTGTGGTAAGCACTAATGTAGTTTTGGAATGCAGGGGGGCAATGGTTGCAACTTCTTCCAGTGGGTTGATGATGATCCATTTATATCAACCACATCAAAATATACAGAAGATGAAAGGAACAATTGTAAGTTGTGTATGGTTCGAGAGACTACTAGCAGGGATATTGGTTTTGTGGCAAAAGTTGAAGTCATGTTTCAACTTAGACTTAATTGTGTTCTAATTGTTATAATTGCACTATTGGTTATGACGGTTAATTTTAGTAATGATTTGACCACTTTGTTTTGATCTTATGATTGTGGAGAATAATTTTTTAATGATTTTGTATATCAATGATGAACAAATATTACTAGCTTCACGAGTATATTATTGTATAACATTTTTCTTTTGGGTTGGCTAAAGGCCGAAGCCATAATAATTTTACTAATTAATAAATTGTTACATGTTCTTTGTTCAAGTAGGCACTGGTAGGAAAGAATGTAGAAGAAAACCTTTAATCTTGCCTAAGACAAACGTCTTATATAGAAATATAGAATTAAAAGGGGCATTACCCTAGTTTACAAATTTGATGAGATGCTTCTTCTTTTGACTTGCAGTCTTGTTTTAGCGAGTACCCCTTTGTGTTTGAATATTCTTATGATTTTGAAGCCTCTCATTAGCTCTAGAGATGTATCTTGGTAGCATGATGTTGATGTCCTAATTTTTGCATAATTCTACCAAAAACTTCAAACTCAATTGATCCATTAGTCTTGAAATAAAAGAAAACTTTAACATCTATGACTTTTATATTGAAAACATTAGTAAACTTGATTTCATAAACCGAATTTATGGAATAATATGGTTTTACTTCAATTATGTCGTTTGTTGCAAACATGGTTTAGGTTTGGATTATATCTAGTTAATGCCTACTTATTAGTGTGAGATTTTGGATTAGAGTTATATTGGTTATATTAGGGAGAGGGTGAGTTACGTTCACTTTAATCATTGTGAGATAGTTTCCCATTAATAATTAGCTTGTGGTGAGTATGTTTTGATATGATTGGGTGTAGCCGACGACCAATGAAGTATCGTTATGCCATAAGGTTGTGAGGTTAAAAGCATGAAAGGGGATTCCAAACTATGCCTTTAAACGAGTGACAAAGAGTGTCTTAGGGTGATTATGATAGCTGTGTATATCCATGCTATGGATGTTAGATTTCTTATAGATTACTAGCTTTAAAATTTCCAATGCTTTGTATTTTGTTTTGGTATATTATTTTGGAATTCAATTGATAATTGTTAGAAGTGTCATTTTAGTTGACTAGGCTTTTTAATGTTTAATAGGGAAAAGGGAATAGTCGCTTTGGGCCATCTCCTTTAAAGTTGAGATTATGACAATTCTAATATGTGCTCACAAAGAGAACAAAATCAGAGAATTTAGTTGGGATTAATGGTAACATATGGTAGAAAATAAGACAATGCTCGAAACATCTATTAAACTAGCACTTGCACCTAGAAGAGATGCAAGGGGTAAGCCGATAGTTAAAAAAAAGTGCAAGTCTATATAAGATGGTTTTGCGCATATTTTTCTTGTTAAGCATTGAATATGATGTGAAAGCAAATGTAAAAGATGAGCACAAAATTATAATAGTTAAATAATAAAAGCTTGGACCACATACATAGTTTGTTCTTAAATTCACTTTTCTTGCAACTTCACATTGATAGATATTTGGGCATTCCTTTCTTAGTCCAACCTTCCATTAAGGATATGTGGTTGTCGATCTTTTCTGAGATTGAAGACGAGCATAAAAATGGAAAATCCAACGGCTATATCTTGTTGGAAGGGTCCACATTGTGTAAAAAAAATGGGCATCTCATGCAATATATTACTTCTCTTCTTGGATGTTTGCCAGTTATTAGTTCAATGTGATAGAAAATCTTCTAAGAGACTTTTTGTGGTTTGACGATTTGGATAAGAAATTAGGCATTGTGCTTGTTGATATTATCCTTGCAAACCTAAAGTACTTGGTGGGTTGGGCTTAAAGGATCTTAAATACATGGTGTTTCTCTTGCTACCAAGTGGATTCTCAAGGCCTTGCTTGGAAATGAACCATTGAAAATTTTTTGTTCTAAGAAAACATATATTTGTAAGTTTGGAATAAAAACAGGTAAACAATGGAAAAATGTCCCTATATGTGATATTGTTTTTCGAGATTTTGAGATGAAAACATTTGGCTCCTCCATCTTTCATTCCTTATAGAAGGCATGGTGTCAAGTAAGGAATATTCTTTATTGTCCAGTAGCCATTAATAAATCTCATGCATATGTTGTCCTTGATAGATCTTTATCATGGGTCCCTGAATCTTAAGCCTCTTACCCTTACCCAATGTTATTTTTTCAAAGAGTGGAATGCCAAATGGACTTCATTCGTTAAGGATATTTTGGTTGACAATTGGTTAGATTCTTGGGAGGAGGTTAGCGAGAAATTTGGCCATCCTTCCTCTATGAAGAAAACATATATTTTGATCACCCAAACAATGGACAATTTATTTCTAGGTAAACTATATGACAATGATAGTTTTGTTATTTAATTACAATGAGATAATAGTCCTATGTTTTTTGATATATCAACTAAATAACTTTATAATATGATGAAGAATGATTTAGTTTTTATTAGCAACATTAACCAAAGTTGGGGCCTCGACTAGTCTCTCTTTTTGGCATCATATTTTTGAGCTTTTTTGGCATTCTCCTATGGAGCTTAAGAAGACTTGTTTTAGATGGTTTATTATTCTCAAAAAGTTAGTTTTTGGGTCTGTTTTATCCCCTATTGGTATTGAACCCTTGATGTGCTCTCTTTATAATTGGCCTAAAACTTTTGAGTGTCTTGTTCTTGAGTGCAAATTTGTTGTTGAAATCTGGTCATTATTTTTTGGGAGGCCAATTTTCTAGGATGGTCGTGTTCATCTATCATAGCATGAGGTCTAGGTTGGTTATGTTGATGCTATTAATCTCAAATTAAACAAGTTATGGTTTTCCTTTTCTATTGAAGTACCTTTGTATCTTTGGAAAAAGAGGAATGCAGAGGTTTTCCAAAACAAGAGGAGGGGTCTTACTGAGTTTAACTTTAAACTCATGTTTTTTAAACTTTAAACTCTCTTTTTAAACTTTAAACTCATGTTTTTTTTACCATGTCACATGTTTTTGTTGTTCTTGAGATCGTGCATACTAGACTTGTGATTTTGTGATGTAGAGCATCCTAGGTGTAAGGGCAATCTTGCATCACCCAAAAAAATTTATATTTCTAGTTTTATATTTTCAATAAGGACTATTCCTATGCAGAGTTGTTATTTGTAGAGGCTTGCTAATTTTATTTAGTCAGTCTTATGTGCTCAGATTTTTCTAATCTCATATGTGAAGGTTTTGCAAATGGGGTTGCAAGCTTTGGGTTTAACCATGGAGGAAACTTTGTAGTTAAGCGCACTCCGGCTGGAGTAGTATTGGGATGGGTGACCTCTCGGGAAGTCCCGGTGCTTCACCCCTATGAGCATCACCTAGATTCAATGAGTGCTAAGTGTTCCATTTATTCTCATGAGAGATGGATTCATGTGGAATCACTACTCATGAAACATGGGTCAATGAGTTTAACTCAAAAATCACATAGTTAAATCCTGATAGCAATATCATAATTTGACTAGCTGTGGAAATTATCTCCTACTTATCAATTGATGAGCTTAAGGGGCTTTCTAATGAATGGTTCATAAGGCACAACACTTGGTGAAGGTTTTGCAAATGGGGTTGCAAGCTTTGGGTTTAACCATGAAGGAAACTTTGTAGTTAAGCGTGCTTAGACTGGAGTAGTACTGGGATGAGTGACCTCCCGGGAAGTCCTGGTGCTTCACCCCTATGAGCATCACCTAGATCCAATGAGTGCTAAGTGTTCCATTTATTCTCATGAGAGATGGATTCATGTTGAAGCACTACTCATGAAACATAGGTCAATGAGTTTGACTCAAAAATCACACAGTTAAATCCTGATAGCAATATCATAATTTGACTAGCGGTGGAAATTATCTCCTACTTATCATATGTGAAGGTTCATCTTAGACATATGAACCTACCAAATGTGTTGCATTACCATAGATCATATGTATTAGTATAGTTATTATAGATTTTTTATCTGAATTTTGGCTTTGAAAAAATTGAAAAAAAAACTACTTTTTCTTTGCAACTACTACAAACACGTTGCAAAAAATAGAAAAACCCCAAATTAACAACATAGGAGATGAAAAAACATAGACTTCGCTACCAAACTTCTCTAATGAATGATTTAATTATGTACTATTATTTTGGCCACCCTTCAACATCACACTAAGGGAAAAATTAAGTTTGGAAAAAGTAAGTCAACTTTGACTATTTAACACTTTTAGTCTAGGAATCAAGCCATAGTGTGTGGTGTTTAAACCATCCATATTATTTATCTATTGTGCTTGATTATGTTAATCATTTTTTAAAATGTATTTTTGATATAAATTTTAAGTTGATGGTTTGTTTTCAAGCTATACTTTTGTATGTTATAAATTATAGTATTTATATGTTTGTACTAACATTATTTACTAATATTTTGAAATTAGACATTTGATCAGAAATCATTTCTTTTCAAATTATTCTTTAAACAATTACTGGAAAATCCAATGAACTCATGGTGTGTTATAAGGTGAACACACTGCCAATTGAAGAGGATGTATGAGATTGCAATGGAGTACATACAAACAGCCTAGTAGACAACGTATTTACACTTGTCCCAGCATCTATGTATTGTGAAGAAATGAAGCCACACAAACACCATGCCATTGGATATGCGAAAATACCATTTCTACCATGGAGGACACCTCTTCCATTAGTACATTAGTTCTTCCTTCTTGACAAATTAATTTTCATTCAATCAGAAAGGAGGAGTACCTGTCGTGAGAAAAATTCTCAGAGGAGAATCCACAACAATAGAATAGCCACCGAAACAACTAAAGCCATATTTTGGTTAGAAGCAATTGCTACGTCGCTTGTCATTTGGAGGAGCCTATATGAAAGGAAGCCAAAATAGAAGAAGAAGAATCATTATAGGAATTGTTCTACATTATATTCAAAATGCATTGTGAATCTGTAGGTGAGTGCTTGAATCAATGCATGTGCAAACAAAATAGTTACTCGTAGTGGCAAAAATGAAGGATAACTTCTACCATACATTTAATTCAATCATATCCCGAAAACTATAGGGAATTCAAAAAATGAAGGTATCGTTGAAGTTATATATAAGCCATGATTATGACCAATTGTGAATTTGTAATAAAAAAATTAGATCAAACTCAAAGCAAGGGAAATCTATAAAGAATATTTGTAGCATTTGGCTTCAACATCTCCAATTATGTACAGTCTTTGCAATGTCTTTTTTAACAAGAAAATTAGATCCACATCTGTCCATGCATAGAAGATTATGAAGCAGTAGATAAGGAGATGACATTGACAAATATTCAAGCAAGAAAGAAAATAATGATAGATGACATGATGTTTTGATCAGTGCATAGCATGCAAGCCATGTGCATGCTATAGTTTTGAGGCATGCCAACACTAACGAGAAGTTAAGGACACAACTAACAATACTAATGGAGATTTAAAATGCTTGAACATTATTATTAGACAATCTTTTTAATTAATAAATTATTTAAATATTTGAGTTTCATAACTATTTATTTCAACAATAGTCATATTAACAATTCAGAAATCTTGTTTTTTATTCAAAAATTTTGTTTTTAATAAAATTGACATAGAGCTTAATTTCTACAATAATTCACTCCTTAGGTCGAATTCCCTTCTCAACAATTCTTCATCTACTTATCATTAATAATTCTTCTTCAAAGCTCCCCTTAATACACTTGCATGAATTCTACAATAATTTTCTAAATTTAGAAATATGGATATTTTTCTAATGAAATAGGTTTAAATTCTATCTTCTATGATAATAATTCTACACTAGTTTTAGATACTTTATTTTACCTATGCTTACAAGTGCAATACCATAATGTTAGTGCCTTCTATATGGATGTTTTTGTATTCTTTTCAAATGTTATATCAAAATCCACCACCTTCCAAACATCTCAATATTTCTGTAAGAGACATCATGACTTTTTAGACGGGAATTCTCTGCATAAATTGACTAAATATAAGATATAAAAATGAAACTCAAATCGGTTGCAAGAATACACAGACAGACAATGGAAATTAAGGAGCCTAGATTTTATTGTCTCAATTGCAATATGCAAATGCACCCAACAACCAAATTCTACAATTTAAAAAAAAAAATGTCTCAATTCCAATACACAAATGCATCCAACAGCTAAATGCTACAAAAATAAAAGGAGGAGAAAACAAATGGGAAAGTTGAATCTTACATGGTTAGGTTCTAATAGAAATATTATTATTTGACCTATTGACTTATTCTCGAAAACATCTGTGTCTATCAATTAATGAGCTTAATCTAATCAATGGTATCACTTGCTTAAGGATTTACAAATGGGGCCCTAAGAAAAGTGACTTTAACCATGGAAGAAACTTTGTTGTTAAACATGCTCAAATTGGAGTAGCCTTAGGATGGGTGACTTCTTCGGAAGTCTTGGTGCTTCACCTCTATGAGCATCACCTATATGCAATGAGCACTAAATGTTCTATTGATTCTCATGAGAGATAGGTTCATGTGGTTATTCACGAAACATAGATCAATGAGTTCAACTCAAAACTATATAGTTGAATATTGATAACAATAGCACAAATAGGAAAAGTTATCAAAATATGGAAACTATAAGGAATTTAAAAAATCCCTAACATAATAACACTAGAGAAAGGAATATGGATAATGCAATTTATATAGAGAACTATATTATAGAAAACTTAGTCCACTTGAAAAGCATGCAAACTAAGGGAAAAAAATGGTGATAGCAATCAAAGCATATAACCAATAATGAAACCTTGTAAAGAAGAGAAAGTAAAGAGAACTTTGAAAGGTCTTGTGGAAAAATCTAGAGGACACACAAAATACATTTTCAAAAGGGACAATAAATAGGAGGGAAGTATCATGAAATTAATCAGGATTGAAAGACCAAAAGAATAGACTATTTATGGTGGGAACTGGCACAAGATGTAGAGTGAGAGTTTTCTTAGGAAGACAACATAACAATGAAAGCAACATAGTAAAGGGAATTTTGTCTTTTGAGTACTCGGATAATCAGACAAAGCGATGTGTATTACCAATGATAATGTGAATGCAGAGGAGAAGAGTGATGCAGGATTATATTTGTTATTTGTAATTTGTATTATATATTCTTTAATAATTGAATAATTTATTTTATATTTTTAATGCATTTACTTCCATTGTTGCAATCTAAATGTTAAATTGGAAGCAAAGAGTCTCTATGAGTATTTTACATTTGAGTTTTGTGGTTGGGGTCAACAAAGAGTATTTTAACTTAAATCAAGTTGTCTAAGAGTCTCTATGAGTATTTTACATTTGAGTTTTGTGGTTGGGGTCAACAAAGAGTATTTTGACTTAAATCAAGTTGTCTCATCCCATCATTGAATTTTTTTTCCAAAATTTACTAAATTAAATCAACAAAATATAAAAATAACACATATTATGGAAAATATAAGAATCAGTTTGGTCAATTGTTTCAATATACACTTGAATGAATTATAATTGACATATTTATTCCAACTAAAAATCAATCTTGAATTCATTTGTTTTTGCCTTTGATAAGTAGCCCATATTTTCCAAACAAGTCAAATTGTGATATTTTCTAGTAGCATTGGATTCAACTATGTATTTTTATTTTTATTTGTAGTTTTTGCATTTGTTGTCTTCAAATTTTTGTGCGTGTATTACCAATGTTGCCTAAGTTTTACAATACCACCTTCGCTACAATCAATGTACCATGTATTTGCAAGCTCATCGAAATGTTTTCCCTTTAGAATAAAAAAATAGTAACTATTTTCATTTACTTCTAAAAAATAAAAGTAATGTTAAGTTTTTACTTTACCCATACAAAGTGATTGGACAATATTTTAATATTATTTAATAATTTAATAATTAAAACTCTCCCAACTTTCTTACCAATGACAAATGTGGAAAATAAAGGAGAAATTAAAAGTGCACATGAATTCTACCATTAAAATAAATAATTTAATACTATATAAATATTTTGTATGATTGCCACATCAACCCCATCCAGGGCGAGGCCACATCAACCCCATGATGCACCTCGCAACAAAACTCACCTCTCATGGAGTTTCGCTTACTTTCATTCTCACTCAAGCCTCGCACAAAATCATCGTAGAGGTCGAGAAGGATATTTTCTCAAATGCTCATAAACCTAGCCTGGACATTCGGGTGGGCATCATTCCACACTGCATTGTGGGGGAATCAGAAAGGTGGGGTAACAAGGAGGCCTTTCTCCTCTCACTCACAAACATGGAATCCCATGTGGCCAAACTCATTTCAGACCTCAATCGCTCAGGAGTCACAACGTCCTGCTTAGTAGCTGACATTGCGCTCAGTTGGGTGGTTCCTCTTGCCAAACGACTTCATCTCCTCTCTATTTCACTGTGGACAACTTCCATCACATCTTTCCTCTTCTTCAATTATTATTTAAATTTGGGTACAGATGAAAACTCAAGAATCATTAGCAGTTAATTTATTCCTAATTGCTTGGCATTGAAAAATCAGATGTGATTGTTAATAATTTTTCATTGCATTTGGGTCGCAAGGCTACATAGATGATATTCCTGGCGTGTCTTTGTTACTATGGACAAAATTTTTGGTCAGGCATCCCCCTCGATCCTCCCCTGTGAGCAATGAGGTTTTGCAGTGTATAAATGCGAGAAAAAATCTGAGAATGATCTACCGGAAATGACAGGTCATTGTCACATTTAATGCAAAAGAAAATCCATCTGAAGATTTTATCGATCATGGAAAGATCACTTGAGATCTTACGTCCACCCAAGAAGATTATCTTTGATTAATGCAGTCGGTGTTGTGTCGGAGTTGTATAAGATTGTATAGAGATCTTCATTTAATAGTATGAGCAATTTACAGGGGAGATTAAAATAGGCAATGGTATCTGGTTTTAATGGATAGGTTTATATGAAATGCTCACATATAATAGCCTATCGGCTAATAATATTAAGGATGTTAAAAGTAGGAGGGCCAGGCCAGATAGGACATCTAATATTAACTCACATGATCTGCTTGGGATTCCAAAGGAGGGAGTAGGTGTGGAAATCTGTGGTGGGGTTGAACCAGAGGTAGAATTGCTGTTCACGGTTGCCTTTGCCTGAGAGAACACATTGGTGTGCATTATGTACGGATCTCCAGACAGGTTTCCAAGAATTCAAAGCCTATCTCATCGTGTGTAGTCCCTTGCGAAGACAGTTACGACAGAACGTGAACATTTTATTAGGCCATGCTCAAATTCACACAACAAAATAGTGCTACTGCCCACTAGGCAAAAAATCAATTGAAGGGGGAGACATACATAGTATGCGGTCACAGTGTCAGTAGAGTTACCAGCAACAAGCTTGATTTGCTTATCAATTTTGCCAAAGAGATATTCATTCTTGGATTGGAACCCTGAACCTGTTTCCATACAAGAGAGGCAGAGGATATAAGAATTGGTTCATCATACTGTAAAGAACACACATAAACACACATATATAGAAGCAGTAAGCAAATGAAATAAAAAAAACTTGATGACTGATCAAGAGTGAGCTGCAAGTGTTGGCCATTGTTGAGTATCTTAGCGCGATTGTTTCCCCATGTGATGTCAAAGTCGCTTTAGAAATCGACAGAAACATGGTGGGAGAATGCGAGTGAAAAACTTAAGAGGACACAAAGACTGAGGTCCATTTGGAAGTAGAGACAAAAGGATGCAAAATGTTGAGTTAAAGATAATGCAAATGTAGTTAGAATGGTAGAGGGATATTGATGGGATATATATAGGCAGGGTCTAGAAATCTTAGGCTGTGTAGGGCGATGGCCCAGATGAAACCAAAGGGATATCTTGCTTTATTACAAATGATTGCAATCCAATAAAATATTGATTTGATTTGATGATACGTGTAAAAAATATGCACACTAGTTTGGTCAAACCACTTTCCACAAACCACTAGTTGTTTAAAATGTCAGACAAGTTTTCTTTGAAATGCTCACTTATAGTAGCCTATCGGCTAATAATAGAGACTCAAGTTCTAGAATCTTCTGCTACTCTTAGGAACAATCTAGATCATTCTAACACGGATGAGGCAAATGAACAGGAGGTCTCATCAGTGTGTTGGGAGCTACACAAGGTTAATGTGAAATGACGATCAATGTGCTTTTTGATACTGGGGCACCATCTGTTAAAGATTATATGTGATCTTGTATTGAAATGATAACTGATCTCGATATCTTAGGGAAAGTTTTGGTTTGAAGAATGCATCTCTATTGCTGAGTCAGAGGCCCTTTGATCCTAAAGTCGATAGTTTGAAAATAAGTTAATAGTTAAATAATAAAGGTGTATTAATTGGGGAGGCCAAGATCAAACGAGAATGATATAATAGTTAAGGACTGATTAGTAGGTCTTTCTCATAAGATCCCTTATTTGCTAGGTATCTTGCAATTTTATTTCCTTCTCTATAAATATGTTGAATTTTAATCTCTTCAAATTGATCTAAAAGTATACTTGTGCATACTCCAATTTGGAGTTAATTTTTTAGTTGGGGGTGGAGCGAGTCCTAATGGCATTTAAAATTAATTGTGAATCACCTTCTATGATTAGTTTTTCAATTCCCAAGTTTAAGCATAGGTTTAAACCTTCCATTAATGTCTCTCGCTTTGTGATGTTATTGGAAACTTCATTTAAGGGTTTGGCTCTCTACAAAAGCCAATCTCCCATTTATGAACTTATGACACATCCAAGGCTTGCCTTTCCAGGGTTGCCTCGAGAGGCTCCATCAAAGTTCAATTTAGTCTGCCCTACTGGGGGAGGTTCCCAAATGTAATCTTCTCTAGCTTGTTTATTCTTTTTGGAGTAGACTAGTGGTGGATTTATTAGATTGCTCCAGGTTCCGCACATGTTTGCATCCTAGTTTGTAAATGATCTATCCTCTTTGATTGTATTTCTAAGATGGCTATTCATAATTTGTATAATACTTGCTTCTACTTTTTTGAGAAGGGTCGGGGGAGATTATTCTGCACTATAAAAAAATCTCTTATTTCTTTCCTTCCAGATCTCCCATAATAGGATAGAGGGTGATATATTCCAAAGTTTTCTATATGTTCTATTCTTACCAAAATTGGGCTAGCTATTCAGGAGCTCCCTGAGGTTGTTTGGGAGGAGAATAGACTAGTTTAGCCTTAGACAAAGCCAATGCCAACATCTTACAGTATAAGGGAAATGATAAAGAAAATGTTATGTTGTCTCAACTGCATTTTGACAAAGCAAACATCTTGATAGGCTTCAAATCCCCTCTTGGTGAATCTATCAGCTATAAGTAACCTGTTTTAAATTACTGCCCATAGGAAAATGCTTGCCTTTGGTGGGCATGTTAGGGCCCAACATAGGTTGAGGGGGATATTTACCTTATCCAACCTTTTTGGAATTAATTATCATATTATATCCTTGTTTGACACTATATTGTCCATTCTTTGCTGCTCCCTAGATCAATTTATCATTTTTATTTTTGTGATTGACAGGTCTTTGATTAAAAAAGTTTGTAAAAAAATATTTTTCCTATTCTAAAAGGTTGATTTCTTCTATTGGCTTCCATACCCAGATCTCTTTCCCATTTTATACTTTTGCTTGTTTATAATTTAAGACTTGCTTGCCCCAACAATCAACTAGGGTGTTTTTCTATGTTGGCTAGAAGATTGTAGCTATCAGTTGTAGGGAGTTCATCACAAGAGTCTTCCTAGAAGAGGGCTTCCTTGCCATCTCCTATGTCCCAGGTTAGGCTATTTTTAATAATTGAGTGACATTGTTGCATGAAGTTCCAGGTTTTGGAGCCTTTGGGAGGGTCCCTAAATCTAAAGACAAAGAAGAGATCGAGGTGTATAACATTTTTATCATTATATCTATTTGTTTAAAAAATATTGAAATAAATTAAATTTTTTATTAGCTTAATGAAAAAAATAATAATAAAAACTTTTTAATAATTATTGAAATTTTAAAAAAATAAAAAAATCATTAAAATAAATTTTTTTGAAAAAAAAAAAAACTATAAACTTAACCTTATTCCAATTCCAATTTTGTACAATGAAACAAGGCATTAACATATTCCCAATCAAATTTCATGTGATCAAACAAGATTGAGATTACCATTTCCCATTTGCATTCCCCATTCCCATTCCCATTCCCATTTTCAATTCTAATATTCAATTCCTATGCCTACAACCAAACGAGCCCTAGAGGAATATACAGGTTGTTTGGATTGGAGATGCACTTTATAGGAATATACAGGTCAAGTTATTAATATTTAATTTATAAAATTTGATTCAAAAAATTTAAAATGATATTTTAGTTATAATCTATGATTTACTATAGTATCTAAAATCATTTATTTGAATCAAACATAAAGTAATTGATGCTACAATCAAACAATTAAAAAAATAATGTATCAAACTAATTTTAAAAATAAAAAATAAAATATTTATAATAAAAGAACTAATAAAATATTAAAATCAAATTTGAATTTTCTAAAATCATATATACCAAACTAATTTTAAAACTTAAAAATCAAAATAAATCAATTTAAAACATCAAATATTTATCAAAAAGTTTCAATAATTTTTTTTTTGGATTTTCTAAAATCATATGCTATTTTTTTTTTAAAGACTACTTCTAACTTCCTAATCCTTTTGCGAAGTAAATTGATGTCATTTTCTATAAATTGGTTCACAATCATGTAAAATTTCAAAATAAAAATAATGAATTATAACTTGTATTCAAATTTATGATTTTAATTAATTATAAGTGTAAATAAGTTTAAAGATTACTTTATATTTTAATTCTAATTTTTCTTTTTTTTAAAGTCTAATTTAAAGTATACCTCAATTGAAAACCATAACTCCAATTTCAATCCTAATGTTAAATCTAATTATATTTCCAATCTTACATCTAATTAATTTTATGAATATATTAGTATCATAATAAAGCTAAAAATATTATATTTTTATATAGTAATTTAAAGATTTAATATTATTATTATATTTATTATCTACATGTGTTTTGATTAACTAAAAATAGGTTTTGAAAGAACTCGAAACCTTGTACAAAGAGACAAGAAAGATATATCAATGAAGGATCTTAATACAACTATGGAACACCACTCAACAAACTAAAGGGAAACACCATAGTTCCCAAAAAGAGGGCTAAAAACCAACCTAGAAAAAATCAAAAGTCCATCACAGTTTACATTTTGGTCTAGTCTTTTAAGACCTTAAAGACATTTCAAATGAAGGTTTGGAGGACCTTTAACTAATGTCCATCCATCCTCAACCTTCTTAGCAACCATCTACCAATCCATAGATAAACCTAAAGAACCAGGGCAGACTACAAGAATATCCAAAGGGGGGGAAGGGGTAGCACCACTGCTAACCCCCAAAACCCTCATAGAAGAAACATGGGCCTCAATACCCACAACAACAAGAGATAAGATAGTTGAATCATCACTAGAAACAATGTTATGGATAGATTCAACAATAAAAGAAGGGACAACATTAACATTCTAAATCAAAGCCGCCTTAGAGACAACATCTGTATCATCAAAGTTAGCAACATAATCATGTCTGCCAAAGAAAGATCATTCTGAGATGAGCTATCCACTCCATCCCCTTCCTTGGAAACTTTCTAAATTTTATAGTGATGGTTTGAAACCCCCAACCACCAAGAAGGTGATTTATTCAATCTAACCTTATTAGAGGAACATTGGACATCAAGATGGCTGGTCTTATGACATTTCCTGCACCTAAAGGGAATACCCTCATAATCAAGAATTTGGGTCCAAGAACTATTTGGAGAAGCCAAAGTAATATGTTCAGAGAGACCCTTGGAAATATCAATTTCCACAAGAATGCGAGCATACGTCATTTTATACACAGTAGAAGACTCCGAATCAACCATTTGGAAATCCCTAATGACCTCCCCCATAGCCTCCAAGACTGAATCCAACCAAAAGTGAAGGGGAAGATTCAACAATCTTACCCATAAGATATCTTATTAAAGGATTCAGTAGCCAAATGAAAACCTTGACACCAAGGTTTGGCCATCAGGGGGAACCTCTCCTCCCAAGAGAAACACCTACACAAAATGATTTTCCTATCTACAACATTTGCAAATTTCACAATTAAAAAACTCTTAGCCATAGGGTAAATCTGAACTAAATCATATAATATTGGTTCACAATGTTTGGAAATCCATGCATGTAAATTCGGGAGAGAGGGCCAAAAACCCCTAAAATAAAAAAATAGCAGTAGTAGAAGAGTAATCCTCCACATATTTGGAAATGTCATCCATAGTTTCTCAATCTAGATTAATCACAATGGGGATACTTACAGAGGTAGGCACAGTTGAACAGAGTCCCCCTCTCCCAACCAAAGTAGGATCACTAAGGCCTGCCTCAAAAGCATCCATATCCGCATAGGATATTGTAGATCTCCCCATAGCAAACCGAGACCTAGAGATGGCCATTAGAGATGTCCTAGAGGATCCACTAGGAGATGCAGTAGAAAGGGCAGAGAACCTCTCACGAGAAGCTGCAAGAGGATGGTGAGAAATCACAGTAGCAACAGGAGGATAGTGGGCAGGATCATCCAGATTTTGAAAATCATGGGCGTAAGCGGGAGCCATCCGATAAAAATCTATTATCTACATGTGTTATGTGTGTTGCTTAATAATAATAATGTATCTAAAATACATAGATATTGAGGAAGTTAGCACTTTTTTTTGTGGCTTAGTTATTCATGTCTTAACTTAAATATTTCATAAGCATGATTGACGTACTATACCCATTACATGAATGCATCTTACTAGAATCATTTGTGGCAAATTGGATAGGAAATAATTCAACAAAATATAATCATTAAATATTTTCTATTTGATGGTGTTTACAATATAGTTCAATGGATGTATATATGTTTGTAGGTCTATTCTAAAAAGATTAAATAAAATCATTAGTTGATTCATAAGTGAATCTATAATAAATGTCTCATGCCAAATCGATTTTCCATAGGTTTTCTAAACAAGCCAAGATTTTGGATGTTTATACTTCCATTTTTTAGTGCCTTATAAAGCAACTTGACATAATTGACTTTGAATACTAAAATGAGAGGTTATTTTAAAGAAAACTAATGAAATTTAACTTGAAAAATGATGAATTTATATTTATTACAAAAAAAAGCTTTAAAACATGTTTCTTTCATGAATGCAAGAAAACTATATATCCCCATTCAATAATAATTTCACACATGAAATTCAAGCTTTATTTATTTGTACATATTACTAAAACCTATGTTCCTTGTATCACTAAATTTTATTTTTATTAAATTTGATAATAAACAATAATTCAATTACCAATACAAAGATTGATGTCATATCAAATTACTAAGCAACATTCCAATTTCATAGGGAAACATAAAATGGAGCTAGTGACAAGTCCTAATAAACTTTAATGGATGAGTTACATGTACTTTGTGACTACATCCCAGTCTAAGAAAGAAGTTGAATTCTTAATACAAAGAGGATTTTATAGAAATACCTCTTTCAAAAAATAGTTCTATATACTCCACTCAAATGCATTGTAAATAAAACAATATAACGAGTCTTGATCGGTGGAAGAATAACAATACTCAATTTAGAAAATATACAAAAAGAAAAAATGTGTATGCCAAATTGATTGACTTCTTAAGATATCATAGTACAAATACAACTAATTATCATTATAAAAAGTGTTTTAAAAATAGTAGACTAACTTGGTTATTCATCCTTTAATTATGCTTTGAAGTACTATTTACATCTAGATTGTATACTACATCCAAAAATTTCTTTATGGAAGCAAAGCTATCTATTCATATGTCATTTAAAAAAATCTCCCCATGTCAGTTGGTGTTTCAATGGTCATTCAAAGTGTTTCAAAAACTCACTTCTAGAACTTTGTAATAGGAGAAAAGTCCCAGTAATTGGCAGGGGGTCCAATGACGTGATAGTTTGTGAGAGATACCTTGTAAAAGTTAATTTTTTGAGAGCCAACATTTATAAAACAAACACGTAGAAAAAAAATCGTGATGTGCACCTAATAACCATTCACCATTACGCTAATAAATAAGCACTTGAAATGCACAGTTATTGGTACAAAACAAACATGCAATTTTTTTCATGATGTACACTTACTAGCTGTTCACCATTACACTAATAAATAAGCACTTGAAATGCACAATGATTGGTACACTAATGTTTTTGTTACACAACACATTGCACCAAAAGGGTTTTATATTTTTATAATTAAACATAAATAAAATAAATATTGCTGCACATATTTACAAAGTCAATAGATTGGTTCAAGAACATAAAGTGTACATTTTGTATTATATTTAGGTGTAGACATGCACAATTATTTGTGCAATACATATTTAGTGAACTACAAATATGCACAATTATTGGTGCAATACATATTTAGTGAACTATAAACATACACAACCATTGGTGCATAAACTCTTTACATAACACTCCCATTTGCATAATGACCCAAAAATGCATGACATCTTTGAGCATTTAAGCCACACTTGCATGAACAACAAATGGTGTAAGACCCAAAATTAAGTTAAACTAATGGAAGTAGAATATAAAGAAAGAACAAATATTTCAAAATTTAAATCAAGAAGCCATCGTACGAAGCAAACATTAAATTTAATTCATTGTATGAAATGATCTATTGGTTGTCACCACAATTAGAATTTCAAATTGACTAGCCACTTCTTTAATGACCAAATTCCTATGAGGAGGATATAGTGCAACATAAAACTCTTTAAAAATTCCTTGTCTAACTGCTGCTAGTTTATTCTTTGTAGTCTGCAAATCCTCTGCTCTTGTTTAGGTTGGTAGGTGAACTCATTTTTGTCTTGTTTATTCCTTATTATTGTATGTTTAATGTATGCTTACAAAATTTTAAATACATTTTTTTTGCAATTCAACTGCTTTTACTACATATGATCTATAATTACCTAATGCTTTATGCTTATAATTAATATATGTTAAGTTCTATTGTAACGTTAAGTCAACCTAGTAACATGTCTTTATTACATGCCTTTAACTTGTTCTTTGTAGGTTACTCTTTATTGCAAAACAAAGTTATCACAATTACATGCTTTTTACTATAGTTTTATCCTTTGATTAATGTGGGTTTATTTGTGTATACTATGGGTTTCTTTTGGAATTCATTAAAAACATTGGGGTTTATTTGGGTTTATACATGTTTATTGATTTATTAAAATAAACTTGAATTCAATAAGCCATAATTTGAAGCAAGCATTATATATAATTCCTTTTATGAAATGTGCTATTATTTTCTAACAACCTAATTTTATTACAATTTTATTGCTTGTACTGCTTGTGGTAGATTCAAATCTATTGCAAAAACTAACTCAACATAGTTCAATGTACAAGGTAACCTACAAAAAAAGCAAATTTGCAAGCATAAAATATTGTAAGTCACATGTATATTGTGTTAGTAAACTGTATCAACTTACATTGTAAGATTATGATTTCCCAAATAAAAATGGAGTGTTAAATAACATATTTTAATAGTACTTGAATAATAACATTGATAAACACAAATACAAGGACATTTATTCACCCACTACCCATGCTCAAGTCTTTGTTGCCTCACATTTCTATAAAATATTGTAATACATGGTACAAGTAAAAATTCTAACAAAATTTTATCATTCAAATAGTGCATGCATGATATTCTTACACATTAATAATTGCATTTTCACAAATGCTATTAATACACATACATAACCATTCATCCATACATACATATCTATACAAACATGTGTTTACATATACAAGTATGCATTCATATGTACACACATATATAAGTAGGCATGCATATGCATATGCACATGCACATGCACGTGCATGTGCACACACACACACACACACACGCACGCACGCATGCACGCACACGCACGTGCACGCGCACACACACACACACACACACATACACAGACACAAATGTTTGCTATATGCATTGGCAAGTTTGAATTTACTATATACAATCCCAAGTTGAAATTGAATATATGCATGACCAATTTGTCAATTACAGAGTATTTGAATAAAATAAACCTACATAATTATAAAAAATTGACTTAATATTGATTAAAAACAACTAAGTATATGTCCATACATGATGAAACAAAAACTAGTGACTTTACTACATTAGTCCCATTTAAAATTGCAATACCAATTTTACTAAATTTGAGCACTACAAAATCTCAATAAAAATATCCCACCCCTCTAAACACCCTGATTCCTCTTTCATATTAGACATTTGCAATTTATACATGTGGGATGCAAATTATTGACATTAAACAACAACAATTTAATCAAATTTGCAATTTTCAATAAATCTTTTTGAAAGTGGTGTGGCACTATTGAATGATGCTTCTCAAATAAATTCTTGATTTCATGCTCATCACCTTCCACTATATGGTTCATAATTTTACTCAATATTATTCTCATCTCATTGATGTCCATCAACAAAGACCGTGGTACAATTCTTGTCACATAAGCCTTGCCACTGTAAATGTCATATGAACTAATGGCCTCCTCCAAAGTATTCCCTTGAAGATTGGACTTGTCAAAATAAGTTTGTTCAATTTTTTTGACATCATAACTAGAACTACAACAAGTTCATGCACTGTGATAGAAAGATAGATACCAACTGTGATAAATAAATGTATTGCCTCAGACCTAGAATGAGCTCTTTCCCAATGACTTTAACCATATAGTCTTGCACATAGAAACAATCAATACTTCAAAAAAAGATCCATGACACCATCTTGTGACATTACAAAGTCAATAGGATGTTACAATTGTGGAATAGGGATTTGAATATAGTAGTTTCTCAACTTCAAATCCATTGATAAACACTATTCCCTTAGACAAATGCAACAAGTGAATGTCAAATGCATACTATATGTATGTATGTATGTATGTATGTATATACATATACATATGCATATGCATACATACAAACACACACACACACACACACACACACACACACACACACACACACACACACACACACACACACACACACACACACACACACACACACACACACACACACACACACGTTGACATTACCATCAAGGTTGTTTATTAGTGACACACACACACTTAATCAGATGGTTAGTAGTTACTGAGCTTATTGTATAGTTAACCAAGTAATTTAGGCTCTACCGAGTTCTATAATTGCTACTGAGTTCTAGGAACAACATTCAGTTTGCACCGAGCAGTATCTACCAAGTTGGTGATTATTAGTGTAAACCGAGCTTCATAATGTTTACCAAGTTTCTTAGTACAAATTGAGTTCTATAGTGTTTACTGAGTTTGCAGCTTCAGTGATGTGAATCAAGTGTTCACTAAGATATGTAGTGTCAACCAAGTGATTCAATTTATACCGAGCTCATAGTGATAGTGTTGATAGAGCTATGCAGTGTCAACCAAGTAATTCAGTTTATATGCCGAGTTTCATAGTATTCACCGAGTCACTAGTGCAAACTAAGTTTAGACTACTTGGAAGTGATCAGTATGAATCGAGCTTCTATGTCTACTTAGTGCATGATGATGTTGAGTGTTGACAATGGTTGCTAAGTGTCAGAAACTCATAGAGTTTGTCTTTAGAACTTGAGTACTTGTAGTTGGGCCGACTTTGTTGAATTGTAAATTGGAATGTCCCAGGCTAGCAATGGAGTGATTAGCAAATTTTTTATTTACAAAAAAATGGCTATGAATATGTTCTTGAATGAGGGAAGCTGTTTGAAGTAGCTGTACAATGGAGAGGATGAGTTGCAGAGGTCGTACGGAGCTCAAGAAAGTATGTACGAAGTCATAGGAAGTTGTACGATAGTCAAACTTGGCTATTATGGACATATCTAGCTATACACTAGATAAGACAGTCTGTATGAATGTTATAGAGGATTGTACGATGTATTTAGAAGGTCATATTATATTTATAGAAGTTCGTATAGTGACATATAGGTGGTCATATGGTGACTTGAATAGACCGCATGGTGATTTCAATAGCATCGTACGAAGGATGAAATTGGAGAATGTGTGACCATACATAGTAATTAGAAATCTCAAGCCGTATAGTGATGTGATGAATAACATAGATGGATTGATGAGGGCTGTACAGTTAGGTATCTAGGACTAAAACACAATCTTGCTCATACACAAATGCATAAAATGTTGATGAAATCCATGCAACAATAGAGAATCAAATGTGAATAATAATTGCTAGAAGATAATGCTCCAATTTGCCAGATCCAAGCAAAGTAATACATGCAACAACAGAATAGGATGAGGGTTGAATCCCATCAAAATTACAATAAGACAAATAGGGAAGGTCTTTTACTTCTAAAATGGTGAATTATAGAGAACTCCAACAGGAATTCGTAGTATAGAGAAATATAATCCAAAGCATGCCTACAGACTACCTATAATCCATGCTTAAATACCCATTGGGAAACTTTTTGAGGGTGTAAAAAGATAGCTAACGTTGACACAAACTATAGAAATAAAAATAAAAAATGGGTCTGAGATACATTAAATCAATCGGCTCGTTACAAAAGTTTGATTTATTATTTATTTTATAACGGAAATATTATAGTCCTCCCGTCCCAAATTTTTCTTGTCCTCAAGAAAATGCAATGCCAGGTGTTGAAGAATGTGCTTTCCCTCCCACATCCTGTCATCCAATGGAAGGTGTCACCAGCGTACCAAGTATTCTTTTAGAGTGTGGTTTTGTAGGGCCCTCTCACATGCTTCAAGGATCTCAATAAGTTCCAAAATGAGCTTTCCTTCTTCATTGAATGGCAAAAGGTCGGTAGCAACTATGACATTTTTCCCTACAACTTTCTTTAGACTAGAGACATGGAAGACATTATGAATATAGCTACCCTGCAGAAGTTCCAGCTCATTGGCAACTTCACCAATGTGGTGAGTTACACAATAGGGGCCATAGAATCAATGTTTCAGTTTCTCTTTTCCCTTTTCCTTCAGTGAGGATTGTCGATGTGGATGGAGCCAGAGATAGACCAAATCCCCCACTTTGAAACTTCTCTCTACTCTATGTCTGTCAGCATACATCTTCTGTTGATTTTGTGCCCTCTGTAGGTTTTCCTTCAAGCATCTCAGAATGTCTTGTCCCTCGTGAAGCTAGTCCCTCACCCTTGGTGTACGACTATCACCCAGAACTATGTCAATGAAGGAAAGGGGTTCGTACTCGTATAGAGCTTTGAAGGGTGCCATTTTTATAGACATGTGGTATATGGAATTGTAGCAATATTCTCCCAGATGGATCCATTTTACCCACGCTCGCTGTTGTGTCAAAACATAGTTTCAAAGGTAGCCTTCGAGCCATTGTTCACAATCTCTGTTTGTCCATCTATTTGTGGATGGTAACTTGTACTTGGTGATAGTTCTATCCCTACCATTTGAAATATTTCTATCCAAAAAATACTAATGAATCATCCATCCTAATCATTGATGATGTTTCGAGGTAACCCATGCAGACAGAAGACTTCTCTAAAGAATAGATCGACAACTTGTGCGGCCTGAAAGTAAGAGGGGATGGCAAAGAAATGTGCATACTTTTTCAATCTGTCAACAACCACAAAAATATAATCCTTTTTGTTTACCTTGGGAAGCCCTATTATGAAATCCATCGATATACTTTCCCACTTATGTTCAGGAATTGGCAAAGGTTGTAGCAACCCGACAGGTAGAGTATGTTTGAACTTGTTCTGTTGGCAGACCGTACACTCTCTTACATATTGCAACACATCCCCTTTAAGTCCTTTCCATGAAAACCTCTCCCAAAGACTTCTATAAGTTTTGAAGAAACCTGGATGTCCAGCTAGGGGCGAGTCATGTACTTCCTTCAAGATTTTTTGCTTTAGTTTGGATTCTGGCACCAAATATATCTAGTTTTTATAGTAGATGATGTCATCTACCACTTTGTACCGATCATTATGGGTGTGGCCATCCATTATTTCACAAGAAAATTTATTTTTAGAATATTCCACTAATAGATGTGCCTTCTAGTTAGCTAAAATCTAGTCTAGTTAGTAGATAGTGGATTTCCGAGACAAAGCATCTACAACCACTTTATTTTTTCCTTTCACATATTCAATGTCAAAATCAAAAGCTTGAACCTTTCTTACCCATTTTTTTTTTTCGTTTGTTCAAGTCCCGTTGCTCTAGAAAATATCTCAAACTGTTGTGATCTATACAGATGACAAACTTGGCACCCACTAGATATTGTCAAAACTTGGTTAATGCATGAACGATGGCCAACATTTCTTTGTCATAGATGGAATATAGGTGTTCTGCTAGCATAAGATTCCTACTCTCATAAGTGATGGGGTGTCTATCTTACATCAACAACGCTCTAATGCCTTCCTCGAATGCATCACACTCCAAAATGAATGGTCTAGTGAAATCAGGTAGTGCAAGTATGGGACAAGTGCTCATGGCCTCCTTCAGCTTATCAAAGGTGAGTTATGCCTTTTCATTCCACTAGAAAGACCCCTTCTTTGTTAGATCCATTAAGGGTACACTAAGCTAAGAGAATCCTTTAATCAACCTCCTGTAGTAACTGCACAGTTCAAAAAATCCTTGCAAATCCATGAGTGATTTTGGGGGAGGCCAGTCAAGGATAGCCTGAATCTTCTCCTGATACACTTGAACTCCATATTTACTGACAACATGCCCCAAGTACAATATTTCTATCATACCAAATTCACATTTGGACTGCTTGGTGAACAAGGACTGTTCCTCCATGATATTTAGAACTTCATCTAGATGCTTCAGGTGCTCCTCCCATGTCCTGCTGTAAATACGAAGATCATCAAAAAATACCAATAAATAATTATGCAATTGTTTGTTGAAGATGTGGTTCATGCATGATTGAAATGTAGTAGGTGCATTGGTAAATCTAAACAACATGACGAGAAACTCATAATGTCCATAGTGACAATGGAAAGCCATCTTCTCCAAATCTTCTTCGCTCATGTAGATCTGATGGTATCTAGAATAGAGATCTATTTTTGAAAAATAAATCATGCCATGAAATTCATCCAGTAGCTCATCTATCCTTGGAATGGGATATCTATTATTTATTATTTATTTGTTCAATATGTAGTAGTTCACACACATGCGCATCATCCCATCCTTTTTGATTATACCATACATGATTTGAATGATCTAGAACTGGGATGGATCCATCCTTTCTCTAGCAATTCTTAAATAGTCCTTTTGATCTCATCTTTGAATTTCTTGGGGCGGTGGTACAATGTGGTTATGACTGGCTTTTCTCTTGATTCCAACTCGATAGTGTGTTCAAACCCTCGATAAGGTGGTATGCAAGGAGGAATATCCATGAAAAATTTATCATGTCTACTTAAAATATCCTGAAGTTCATCATCCTATGGAGGTGTTTGACCCCTTTTATAGGTTCTACTAAGATAAAACAATGTGCAGCCCACGCAATATTATCGTGCCAAAAAAATGCCTCCATCCGATTCGCAGAAACTTCCTTTGAACCTTCATTTTCCATTCCTTAGAGGACAACCTTCTTTCTGTCAACAACAAAAGTGAAGTCCATATGTTTGAAACTCTGAGTGTATTTATCGAGGTTTCCATCCACTATATGCCAAGAATAACTTCCATGTTAGCCAGGTCCACTATGAAGAAGTCTTTAGTCACCGTGTGATTTGCCATTGTGATAATTAGTTGAGGAACAAGGTGCATGTAGGGTAGGAGAGTCCCTCCGACAACCTTGACTTGGAAGCCTTCGTGCACCTCCATAGGTGGAATTCTTTATTTTACCAAGGATGAGTTTATGAAATTTAGAGTAGCTCCGCTATCCAACATCACCATAACCCTTTGTCCTTGAAGGGTACCCCATACATGAAAAAATGTGCACCTTGGGCTACTGACCAAGGAAATGGTTCCTCTGCGTTATACCAAAGCATCAATTCTCTCCATTTACAATTTAAACTGATGTTGGTGTCATTATGGGGTTGGTTATCTTTAGCTAATATTTCTTCCTATTCGTCCTCATCATTGGACATGACCTTAATGTAATGGATCTTCCCTTTTCTAAGGCATCAATGGCTAGGCTCCCAAGGTCCCTTGTAATTGAAAGACAATTTTTTCCCACGGAGTTCCTATCTGGTAGCTTCATCCAAATTTGGCATCTTGGGTGGAGGTTTGTCCCTAAGAAACGTCGATAGTTTAGGATGTGAATAACTTCAAGAGGATGATGCTGATGATGATGCTGTACTCCATGCTTTATTGATTGCTTCTGACAAGGTGGCAGGATTGAACCCATTTACCCAACCTTTCAGACTTTTTGTCAGTCTGTCCATGAAGGGCACTACCCATCTTCTTTCAAAAATGTCCATGACCAAAATAAAGAGTTTCTAAAATTTTGCAATGAACTAATTGACTGATCCAATTTGTCTTAGTTGTGCCAAATCTTTGAAATTGAGCTTCAGATCTTTACCATCAAATCATTCTATTAATCTCCCCATGAATTCCACATAAGTGTTTATTTGATCATGCCCTAATGTGATGGTGCCATGGTGCCACCATTCATGTGCAACTCCCTCCAAGTGTAGCGTGACAAATTTGATTGCTTCTTCTTCCGGCATAGGATTTAACTAGTAGTAGGTGTTGGCTTTCATTACCCACGCTTGTGTAGATATGGAACTAGATTCGTCAAATGGAAAAAATTTTATCTTACTCAACTTTCTTCTAAGATCATTGTTAAAGTATCCTCTATTTTCGCCTCCCGATTATCTCATTCTTAGATCTACATAATCTTTGTAGGATATATCTTCTTCAAGGTTTGCATTCTTCCAGTCTTCTCTCAGTTGTTCCTACATCTCTTTGAAGGTTGGTTGTCTCCCTTCATGTTGAGCTTCCATCCGTGGTGGAAAAGTTGGCATGGAAGGTTGAGAGCGGGCTGGCTAAGGGTTTGATTTACCTGACATCGAGTCTGTGCTGTGACCATTTTTTTCTCCAAATATTTAGTTGTTTGCCAACTTCTTGAGAGTTTCTTCCATGAGTCATTGCATATCAGCGATTTTTGCTTGATTCTTGGCAAGCTCCCTCAGTAGTGCCACAAGTTCAACAACAGTCGGTTCCAGTTCGATAGCCATTCGATCAATGGAATGTGTCCTTCTTCTCTTCAAGCTATAAACTCTCATTCACTATCCACAGGCTGGTAGGATCAAAGGGATTTGATACCACTATAATGTCCTAGGCTAGCAATGGAATGATTAGCAAATTTTTTCTTTACAAAAAAATGGCTGCGAATATTTTCTTGAATGAGGTCCGTATGGTGAGGGAATCTATTTGAACTCATTCTATGATGGAGAGGATGAGTTGTAGAGGTCGTACAGAGCTAAAGAAAGTATGTATAGAGTCGCAAGAAGTCATATGATAGTTAAACCTAGTTGTTATGGAGATATCTTGCCATACACTAGACAAGACAGTTCGTACAGATGTTATAGAGATTGTACGATGTGTTTAGAAGGCTGTACTATGTTTATGGAAAGTCGTACAATGACTTATAGAAGGCCAGATAGTGACTTGAACAAACTGTACAGTGATTTCAGCAGGGTCATATAGAGGATGCAATTGGAAAATATGTGATTGTACATTGTAATAAAAAATCTCAAACCATACAGTGATGTGATGAATAACACAGATGGATGGATGAGGGCCATATAGTTAGGTAGCTAGGACCGAAACACAATCTTGCTCATACACAAACACATAAAATGTTGATGAAATCCACACAACAATAGAGACTTGAATACAAATAATGATTGCCAAAAGATAATGTTCCAATTTTCCAGATCTGTGCGAAGTAATACATGCAACAATGGAATAGGGTAAGGGTTGAATCCCACCAAAACCATAATAAGCTAAATAGGGAAGGTCTTTCATGTCCAAAATGATAAATTACAGAGAACTCCAATAGAAATTTGTAGTACAGAGAAATATAATCATCGAGAAAATTTCTAAGGGTGTACAAAGATAGCCAATGGTGACACAAACTACATAAACAAAAATAAAAAATGGGTCTGAGATACATTAAATCAATCGGCCCATTATAAAAGTTTGATTTATTATTTATTTTATAACATGAACATTATAGATTGATATATATGTAATGCATTGTATCACATGCAAAGAAATATAGAAGTATGGAAGAATATGTATTAAGAAGTAGAAGTGAGAAGTAAAAAGCTACAAGCAGTATAATGTAGATTAGAGATCAACCACTGGTTCATCCTAACAGGTGGAACACTCAAATCCTTTCACAAGGTAGACTTAATAGTCTTTTGTCTGTATACTTCATTGTATGTTTGTAAATCCTTTTGCAAGGTGGATCTAGTAGTCCTTATTGCTCCTAACAGAGCAGATCATTAGAAGTGATCATTATAAGCCTTAACATGCCAACTTTATACTATAGTATGATAGCTTATGGGTATCATCCCTACCCTAGTTTTACTTTCTATTTGAAAGGTTTTTGGGTTACCATATTGTGTATCAAAGTGTTATGAATGTTTTAATGCTTTTAGTTTTTCATGAATGCAATTGGATTAGAATACACATGAAGGATTAATTGGTGAACTAAGATTAAGTTTTATTGGTTATTGATTCACTCCTCCCCTCTCAGTAACTTAGCCTATCTCATATTCCCAACAATATACACATATATGCTATATATATATATATATATATATGTATGCATGCATGTATGTATGTATGTATGTATGTATGCATGTATGTATGTATATGTGTAAATATATGTATATGTATGTATGTATATATATATACATACACACACACACATATATATACATACATATATAGATATACATACATATATAGATATACATACATATATATATATATATATATATATATATATATATATATATATATATATATATATATATATATAAATATATATAAATATAAATATATATATATGTATATCTGTATATATATATATATATATGTATATCTGTGTATGTATATATATATATACATACACATATATATATACACATATATATATACATATATATATATACATATACATATATATATATATATGTATATATATATGTGTATGTATATATATGTGTGTGTGTATACACACACACACACACACACACACACACACACACACACACACATGGTCATAGAAGAAGTTACACAATTTTATATAGTCAATAAAGAATGGATACAATAACTACATGTTGGGCAAATGAGTACACAAAAAAAATACTTTTTGTAGAATAGACTAATCGAAGAAGAAGAAAACCACAAGAAAACAACTTGAAATGAAAGCGGCGAGAAGCCTTTGCAAGAGGCCAAGTATGAAAACAATTATTGGTAAAAATGAGAACTTTTAGGGTTTAGATGACATAATAATTGGGCAACCTGAAGGTGGCAACACAACATTCACTAAACTGCAAATGTGTTAAGGTGATTAGGTCTATATTAAGGAGAGGTTGAGTTAGATCCTCCACTTGGTGTAATAAGATGAGGTTTTGATTAACATAGGGGAGAATGTATTTCAATTAAAATGACCCCTTCATCCCTTTTCCTACCCAATGAGTGTGTCCACAACATAAACATATTATTTATTGAATACATTACAAAACCAAGACACCACTATAATGATTTAATTTTGTAAGCTATTCATTCAATACATTAAAACTCCAAGGTTGACATGTCTAAGTTAGTTTTGTAATCTATTAAGTGAATACATTACAAATCTAACCTAGACATGTCAACCACTAGCATGAAGAAAACCATGAGCACAATGCAAGTTGGTATCCTTACAACGTTACAAATTAATATTTATTATATGCAGTGTCTATTGGCTTGGTTTTTCACATGTTAAAAATCCTTCAAAATTTGTTGTGGAAAAATCCAATTATAATTTTGTGATTAGGGATTATATGTCTTTTGTTTAATCATGCCCTAGAAAACCCCTAATTTTATTTCCCTAATGTCATTTGTGCCCTAGGTTCTTCCTAAAACTAATTAATATTGTTCACATTTTTAAATGTGCACAAGAAGATTTTAAATAAAGCCCTAAAAGCCCTTTGAAAATCCTCATATTTTAGTTTTTGTGCAGTCTTTTGATTTTTTTTGTGAAATCTCTATTCTACCCTAGCACATAACTCTATTTTATTCTAAGGTCATCTCATGGTTAGCTCGTGTATTATTTTTTCTTAGTTAAAAATCCTCTGGGTGAGTTACTTTCATGATCATTGATCAAATTAAGATCGACGATTGTTGCTTTCTCACATTTTGAAGTTGCACAAAGATTACCCAAAGAGAGAATGTGACATCTTGACACTTGTCCCTATGTGCCCCCTTTTTTCCAAGTAGTTTAAAAACAAGCATCTTCCCAATTGTGGATCAGATGAAGATTAATGCATGTTGCTTTCTCACATTTTGAATATACTCAAGCTCTAACCAAAGCGAGAAAGAAATGAGTTGACACATGGAAATTATGGGACCAAACTAACTTGTGGGCTGCAAAAAGGATATTGTCAACATAGTTGCCCAAATGACATATTTTGGTTTGTTGTGGTTGCTGACTGTAATGAAAGACTTTGATTTTTTGAAGCTATCAGATCTTGTTTGATTGATGGCTGCTGCATTCTCACATTATGAAGTTGTGTGAAGTTTAACCAAAGTGAGAAAGCAACGAGCCACCATGTGTCCATGTGGGCCACACAATACATAAAACCATAGGTAAAGATCTTGATCATCTGTGTGATGAGGATCGATGATCATTTCTTTCTCATATTTTGAAGGTGCATGATGTTTAGACAAAAAGAGAAAGCAAGGTTTTGATAGTGTCTCAGTGGGCCCAAGTTTCAAGATGAATACAACGATAACTAGGATGTTTCATGATCGTTGATCACATGGAGATCAATGATCATCACTTTCTCACATTTTGAAGTTTCTCAAACATTAGCCAAAGCGAGAAAGTGATGTGCTGACATGTGTCCAACTTGCCAAAAAGGTAGTGCAACCTTTTAAGTTTAAAATAATGCTATACGATATTCATGCCTAGATCAACAACTAGATTTCAAATTTCAAGCACTACATACAATCTGACTCTTAGAACATTAATGTTGTATCAATGCAAGTTCATGTGAAGGAAATCTGCATAAAACTTGCGATTCAATTAATAATCAACTACCAAGTGAAAGAGATTTCAAGTGTAGAAGAATTAGAGCTTAGAGTACAATTTTTCTCACAATGTCAATTGTTGTAGACAAAGTTTTTCAATGAAGTAAGTAGACTTGTGGGTAAGTAATTAAATTTTTTGGTTGCCTAAGAATTTTCCAATATCAATTGTATTAAGTTTGAAGATGCCACCATGAAGAGATTTCTCGGGGAAGGTGGATTATCAACATAGGAATGTACATGATATTTTTCAGAGCAATTACCATTGTCCACAAATGGGACAACCAAAGGAAAAGAATTAGTCCCTAATAACCCTAGATTGATGGTTAACAAGGCTTTCCATGATAAAGAAAATTGGTTAAGAGATTCTAAGACATCTATTGGGGGTTTAGAGCTATTTTGAAAATGGTTTTTTGAGAGGAAACATGACACTCCTTTGAGCAATGTGTGGCAATTTGATATTGGTAAGTTATTTGTCCTTGGTGTTTTCTTCGTGATGTTTTGTTGATGATGATAGCCAAGATATATGATCCAGTATTGAGGGTATTCAAGAATCATGCAGGAGAAAACATTTTTAGGGTCACACCTAAAGTAATTAGGGAGCTCTTCATGCTAAACCCTAACCATGCATTACATGAAAATATTGACCTAGAGGAATTACATGCATGGTATGATGCTCAGAGGGTATACCAAAGGAGAGGGCCACTACAAGAGCATTTTGTGAAGATAGGGTACTTGCCATTGGTAACAACTAACACACCAGAACCATTATTGAAGAAATACTTCAATCCTAGGGCACAAGCATTGTACTTCTCTCTTTGCAAGCTTTTTGGGATGGATGAACAAGATCACATCCATGGATCCATAATTTTCATCACAACACAAATATTACAATATGGTATGAGCTCCATTTTTTTATTTTGCCTTATATCTAGTAGAAGAAATCCATAATGGATTGATTGGCATCAATATGGCCAAATTTGGAAAGCCCTTCTATTGGTATTCAATGTTAATGTACATGTGTCTATACAAAAGATATTTTTCTTTCTCTAAGGAGAGGAAGCTAGAGTTTGAGAATGATCGAGAAAAGCTACCTATTTAGCTGTGGAGTGCTTACATGACATGAGAGGTAACTGATGCTAATTTTGACATATTTGATAGATATTTTGCCTCAAATTTGAGGATTCTATTAATTGGAAACAACCCTAGGATACCCTAGCCCTTGCTAGAATTGATTAGGCCTAAGGATCATACCAAGGGACTGGAAGTAAGCCATAACTGGGGGGATATCATCCCATACTCTATTTCCACTATCTTTAGAATGTATGGTTTCCAAGGGAAGAACCATTACTTCCATATCAAGTGCCACTAAAATTTGAAATTGAAAAATTCTTATGGTAGATAGGAGGACTAGAAGACAAGGAGCTGATGTACACATCTAGAGGTACAATTTTTCCCCGTTTCACTATAATCCACAATTTTGTGTTCACTAAGGGAGGATGGAGGCATTTAGGTAAGTTTTTGGATAGTTTCCAGATGGCTCAATCTTATTCATGATTCATTGATCCTGAAGGATTTTATGACATGTTCAAGTATAAAACTAAGGCTAGGTTTTATGAACACTTTGTTTAGTTTCCCAAGGATATAATTAGGAATGTGCTTTGATTACAAGAACAAGAAGTTAGAAAGGAAAAGTGGGAACTTTACAGTAGAGTTCTTGAGTTTATTAATGCATTAGATAAAAAATATGATCCCTTGGTTGATATTAAATATTGGGGAGACAAAATTAATAAGCTTATGAGAAATTTTGTTGGGCTCATGCAAACCTTAAATGAGAAAAAGACAATTATGATACAAGCCTACCCATACTAGGCCATTAAAGTTGAGAAGAGATTGGTAAGTAGAGCCATCATAAGCATGGGTCAGTATACATTGTAGAGGAAGGCAGGTTATGTTGTGGCAAAAAGTGTAAATATACAATGTATTCACCTTTATAAGAGACAACTTTCAGAGAGTCATCCTTCAACACCTACTAGTAAAAGATAGAAGTTAGAATAGGGTTCTTCATCTAGAGCTAAGGAGTACTCCCCCTTATAGACCCTCATTCGCATTGATGATGAAGTCTCCTTGAGCAAGAAATTGAAACAAATGGGAGGCTAAGGGATATTGTAATAAATATAACAGAGGTGGAAGAAGGAGCACCTATAGAGCCCCTAATGCTACTCCTAGCCCACACAATAGAAGATTTCAGAGGGAAGGAAATTGAGCCTATGGTAGAGTGGGCAATAAAAAAGTTCCTAGATGATGAAAAATTTGTAAAATCTAGTGCTTTTACTCAATTTTTGTGGAGGAGCAATATTGAAAATTTTGAGGCAAAGTGCAAGAAAATTAAAGCAGATCAACCTTCTAGACAGGACTTAGATATTTTAGAGGACGTTAAAGATAACCTCATCGAAGAGTTTAATCAAATAACCCTTGTAGGGGGATACTAAAAGATTCAAGAGTCTTAATACTGCCAGAATGGGACAGTGCAACACAATGATCTTTAATGCAATAAGAAAGGATAAAGAAACCAAGTTCAGGACTAAAGATGAAGTGATGCAAGCCCATAAAGGGGTAAAATACAGTGATGACTATAAAGCTCTAGTCTTATGGTCAATCCAAAAAAGAGACAAGGCCAGAATCTAGGAGGTCTCAAATTCTAAGCATACAGGTAGTCTCATGGTTTATAGGGTGGAGGAAGTAGATAGTAAAAAAGTAGCCCTAATGAATAAAGAGGTAGTGATTTTGGGGTAGTGGTGGCTGCAAAGGATAAAAATAAATTCATTGAATTAAATGAAATTTTTGAAAAGGTACTAGAGGCCTATGATGAAAGGGGTAGGAAAATCTACAAATTAGAGAATAAAATTGCAAGAATGGAAAAACAATTTGGACAAAGAAAGAGAGGTAGGCTGTCTAGCCAACTTATAATTGTAGCCGGTCCTGTCCCCATGCCACATTTTAATTCTAGTCTCATTGTGGAAATTCCAAGCACACCCCAACAACTTGGATTCTACACAATTGATGAGCTTGATGAGGAGAAAGCAAAAATTTGGTCATTGCATGTGGAGTTGGGCATCCAACATAAAGACATGGTCAGAGACACAATTTTATATTTAGTATATAGGGTAGGCTAGCCCCTTTTCTACTTAGAATTGTCAAGGTTGGTGGAGATATGGGATGAATTGAATAACAGTGAAGCCACCTTGAGACCAATGTTAAGTGGATCAATAGATATGATACTATCATAGCTTGTGTTGTTTTTTTATTGACCATTCTGATGACCAGATATAATTTTTTTTTGATCAGGCCAATGATCTCCTAAATTTTGATCATAAGAGGGACTTGCTATAGAGAAGACTAAATTTTTGTCTCTCTAGGTATCTCAACAAAGATTTGATCTCTTCCCCCATGCACACAAAGGCATAGGTATAATAAAAAATAAAGAGGAATAGGCAAATGAATTGAAAGAATTAATAACCACCAGGCTAAATAAAGTAGTAAATAAAGAGAATTACGTTTGGTTTGCAAGAACTACTAAAGAAGTTGTACAAGTTTAAGTATTTTTTGATTCTTTCAAATAATATTTTATTGAGGTAAAGAAATTGGAAAAATATATTTTGAAAAGAGAGAAAGAGATATTGAGTTTTAGCTGGCTAGATGACATAATTTTAAACAAGTGGATGGCAGGTTACTCTCTAACAATGTAGTTGTTGCAGATGGTAGTTGAAGATAAAGTTGTGAAAAAGGAAACTATCATAGAAGTGTAGTTGGTTGATGAAGTAGTTCAAACAAATGATAGAGAGAAAGATCAACCAACTACAATAGTGAATACGACCACCCAAACTGATGATGTGGTAGGTAACCAACTAGTTATAATAAATATCCATATATCAGAGCCTGGCACAACACACAAAGAGCAAGTGGTCCCACAACCTGAAGAACAACAAACACAGCAAGATGAATCATCAGGTGTAGTCAATGTATAAGAAACTACTACAACAAAATTGGTCCCATTACAAAGCGACCAATGAAGAAGCCATTCTGTTACCAAAGAAAAAGATCATCAATTTTGTCTCTTCTCATGCAATTTTTGATTGTGACATTTTGTCCTTTTGTAAATTTTTTTTTAAGGACAACTATCCTTTTCCCTCTATGCCTAAAGCTTTTTGCAACTCACACTATATAAACGAGTTCCCAAGGCTAGAGGAAGATCAAAGTTTGTTTCATTATATGAGTCAGAATAAGTTTTGAGTTGGTGCATATATGCTATAAATCCATTCTAGAATTGAATACAAAAGTTACAGTTGGTGGTCTATGTGTGTCATTTTTTAATAGAGACAATCACTAAAATTGTATATAGTTTCAAATAAATGAATACAAAATACCAAGAGTTGATTTCATCCCATATCTTGTCTCTTTTCTTGTCTCTATTTTTTACTCCGAGAGTTGATAGAAAAGTTTACCAAGTCTCAGTTGTAGTTCATTTTGAGTTATATTTCAATTTACTTTTCCTGATAATCTAATGAATTATATAAATGTTTGATGTAAATTGCAAGAACACTATGGATTCGAGAAAAGATATGATAAGCATGAGATTTTGAAATGAATATAGATAAGTCTTTATACAAAGTGTTGAGATAAGATCTATAAGTAGGTGTATGATCTCTATTAGTTATAGCCCAATGGATAAGGCACTGACTTTCCTTGTGAATTGGTCTAATTGGAATGTTTTATACAATGCAGAAAGCTTATATCAAACAATCTTTTAATTTCTTGTTGTTTAGGAGTAAAATTTCAATCATTACTTCATTCATGGTGTTTAGGGTTTAGTAAAATATCTCATTACCATATCTTTATTACTATTGAATTAGAAGAAAGAAGGATAAATAACTTTTTATTCCTTGAATTCATGCTAAGAAAATTGTCTTTAAATTGAAAAAAATTGAATTCCTAAGGTAAACCTGCCTAAATTTTGCAAAATTCAAAGTGGAGAAGAATCTAAAGTCTTGTTAGTTGGTCCTTCTTTTTTTCTTTGAACACCCAGTATGGTTTCTAGCTAATTCATAGGTTTTTCTCTTAAAAGGTAGTTCAAATTCTATCAAATCAAGAGCCAAAAAAATGGTGACTCTACTGGGGAGTTGTTTGAAAAAACCCATGTGCTAAATCACTATAATCTCTTTTTTTTGCTTGTATATTGGTTCTCTTCTAGTGATAAACCTTGATAATTTAAAGAGAAATTCCAAATCAATGGGAGGAACGTAATGTAGGTTTTATGCTTGAACTTGTGTCTTGTCTACAAAGTCAAGTTATATTTCCCAAAGTATACACCATTAAATTTTCTTTGTGATGAGGTGTTGTATGTTAGATCTATCTTTGAGAGTTTTCTTTTCCCATGATATTTCCTTGTCTCCAAGATACTTAAAAATATTTTCCCTTCATAGGGTGGAAAATCAGTCAAAGTTTTTATAGCTATTGCTATACATTCTAAGTTTTCTAATTTTCAAAATTTGGTTGATAAAAGAAACTAGAATACAAGAACATTCACAAAAGAAAATCTAGAGGTGTCTCTATATAGAAACTTACCTCATGTGGATAGGAGGAATGAAGAAAAAAAGAAAGCAGATCTTAACCATACATGGAAGCCTAGGGATAGTGTATCAATTCATTTACAATACTAACCTGTGGTAGAAAGAGAATCCTCTTCCCTAAATTTTGAATCAAAAACTACTAGACTTTTGGGAGATATATTCACCACCCCACTACTATAAGAAAGGGTCTACCAAGATAAGATGGTTTCCTCTGTAGGATACATTCTTCTTAGGCCTAAAATGGAAAGAGAAGTGAACCATAGATAGGGATATAAAGATACTCTAAATGATGAAATTAATCCTAGACAAATCCCATATGTTGAGAGAAATCTCATAGACTTAGATGACCTAGTTAATTTAGAAACCACTTCTGCAAACCTAGATAAGCTATTGACAAAAATTAAGACTTTTAGGAACAAGGTTGTAGAAGAGGATGCTAAATGAGTTCATTTAGAAAAAGAGAAGGAAACCATCACAATGAATGTCATAATAGAAAGGGAAGATCTACTTAGAAGGATGGAGGCCTTAAAACAACAAAATAGAAAGATGGAAGAAAAACCTTCTACCTTACATTTTGATGTTCTTGAGGATGTTGAAAATTTGAAGGCTAAAGTTCAAGAACAAGAATGCCTCCAAAAAGAAAAAGAAGGGCTTGTCATCTCCCAAATCCAACCCTACAAGCCTATTGAACTAGAGGTCATAGATCTAACTATGAAAAATACCGATAAAGGAAAGAAAAAAGTTGTAGGGATACAAATCAATGAGCTCCAAATTCCCCCTAAGAATCTTGCAATGTCTAAACTTGACTTGGAATTAGAAAAGGTAAAAATGGACAGAGAATATCTAGCCAAAGAACTTGAGACAGTTGTGAATGAGGCCTACGCTACAGAGACTAGAAGAAAAATACACATTATCAAATCCACTTATGCCCTAGAACCATGGCCAAACCAGCCCTCACAAGCTATGCCTTCTATTCCTCTCTATGGACCAATAGTGACTAGTCAAAGTACATCTAAGTCAACAACTACTTCCTCTTCAAAAACTACTACTATACAAATATTTGTTGTTTAACAAGGCCAAATCCTTGTACAAATCAAAGGGTTTGTGCCAAGCACTTCAAATGTTGCAAGTTTTTAGAGAAGATCTATCTATATGGAAAAATATAAGCAAATTTCCTTTGTAGGCATTCCTAGCTTTCCTCATCCCATTTCAAATGATTTAAGAGACAAAGTCATTAAGTTTTTAGGCAATAATTTTATAACTAGTGAAGATCATCTTAGGAAATTTATTGAAATGTTAAATGATTATGAGGTAGAACATGAGGATGTAGTTATGAAGTTCTTTGTACACTCATTAACTAAAGATTCTAGGGACTAGTTTAGAAGACTACCTGATGACAGTATTGGCTCATGGAATGATTTGGAATTTTTTTTCAAGGAATAGTATGGTGACAAAACCAATGCAAATTTTATGTTGAATGAATTTAATAACATGAAGAAGAACCCAAGTGAATCAACATTTGATTTCAATGTGATATTCCAAAAGGGGATGTATAAATTGTTTCAAGTTATGAGGTTAGGTAAAGACGTATGTCTTACAACTTATTTAAATGCTTTTGATAGTAAAATGATTTACACTCTAAGGGATAAGGATCCTAGAACACTGAGGGATGCTTACAAGATGGCTGTAAACATTGAAAATAATAGAAAAGCATCTAGTAAGCTCAGAAGAAGAGATGATCTAAAGTTGTTCAATCCAACGGGTAATAGAAAGGAAGATGATAAGCCTGTTGCAACCAATAAACCTATGGATGATAAAATGGATCAAATCCTAAATCTACTTAAGAATTTGAATCCACTAGCACAACATGCTAATAAGCCAAATAATGGTGAATAGCCCCAATTCAACAATAATTACAGTAAAAAAACTAGAATGCAAAATTATCCCTACCACACAATGGAAGGATGGAAAGCCCATTCGTAACCCTACCCAAGGCACAAAAGACAAAGGTACACTAGATCTATTACAAAGAAACTCTGTAAACATGATGGATGATATGCCTTGGTGTATTATATGCCAATCCCCTCATTCTCCTGATTATTGTGCAATTGCCTAATCCTTTTTAGCAAATCAACAAGTACAAAGTGAAGAAGGAGAGGGAGAAAAAAATAATGAAGATGAATTATGTAACATGATCAATCTATGTGACAATGGTGAAGATTCTAACCTATAAGATTATAAGTTTGATGTTTACAATAAAATGAATATATATCAGTTCCATCATCAACAAGTATTTTCAGATGATGAGGATCAAGATGAAGATAAGACATGCAATATGATATCAGATGTTGAGCACATGAATTTAAGAAAACCATATAATGAAGAAATTGATAGGATAACTACAAAGATGGTAGCTTAAGTTCATAGTACTAACAATCTCAGGAATATAATAGTGGATAATGCTGCTGGTAAAACTTATAGTATTTTCATTAAGGATATAACTCATAAAATGGATGATAATCTAGTGATAATTAAGATCAAAGACAATAAGAGCAAGAAATGGGAACCAAAAAGGAAAGTGTAGTTCTAAAGTGCATAGACAGTTAATGTCAATGTACAAGAGAAGAAGTCAAGTCCTGATGTCACCAAACATGTGGAATAACTTGTTGTTCACTATTAAAGTCCCTCTATCTGAGATGTTTAGGATATAAGAACATAAAAATAAACCCCTATCTTGGTTAGGTGGAATAGGGAGTAGTAATATGGCTGAACAAGAGCCATCAGTAATGCATAAAATACCACTTGTAATGAAATAGAAAGAAGATAAAGGAGTCATGTCTTAAAAATCTAAGATGTATTTGGATAATTCATTTGCAATGTCCATAGAAAACATTAACCCTTTCTTTTTTAGTCTAATTGAAAAAATGTACGATTGATTCAAGGGCTTCAAATACTATCATGCCCTTTATAATTATGGAAGCCCTTGGTATAAAAGTGGATACAAAGTAGGGTAGATGTAGGGCCATGGATGAAAGAGAAGTGCTTGTCATGGGTACAATCAATGCTTTTCCTTTTAAGTTAGCTATCTACCTTGATGTTGACTTGACCATGACTATCCTAGTAGTTGATATTCCTCCAAAATATGGAATGTTACTCTAAAAAATGGAGCACTTCAATGGGAGGTAGCCTATAATGTGACTTGTCTTATGCTACATTTCACATAGGAGATAGAGCCATTAAGGTTGATAGAGAAGTAAGAGTTACTCACATGCTTGAAGATAATATTAACATTGATGCTACATGCTTCTTAGACACTAAGGTGAATGCTTTTAGAGCTAAAATAATCATTTAAGAAATAGAGAAGTTAGTCCCACTAATTGCATAAGAAGCAAAAAATTTCCTAAACTCCCACAATCTCTGGACTATATATATTTGATGGGGCTAACTCTAAAGATGGTTCAGGGGCTAGGGTAGTTTTCATATCTCTAGATAAAAATACATTTAGGTATTCATTCACTTTGAATTTCATATGCACTAATAATATTGTAGAGTATGAGGAACTTTTACTTGGATTAAAAGTGACAAAAAATCATGGTATCAAAAAAATGCATGTTATTGGTGATTTAGAGTTGGTTGTGTCTCAGATCAAGGAGACACATGCTTCCAAGAATAAGAGGATAAAATGGTATAGAAATGTTGTTTGGGACCAAATTGAAGCATTTGATGGTTCTAGTATATCTTGGATGGACAAAAGAAACAATAAGATGGTTGACTTGTTGGCCAATGTAGCAATTAAACCTGATGATATATCATTTGTTGGTGTATCTAAGATTGAGATGAAGAATAGGCCTTCTATCCATAACAATATAAAGAACTGGAAAGTGTTTGAAGATGATAAAGATATCTTGAACTTTCTTCTCAATGAGGAAAAGTACCATGACCATGAAATGGATTGCAGTACATTGGTTGAGACAATATATGGAAAGGAGACAATTTTTGACGAAGAAATTTTGTAGCTAAAAATCAATAAAGTATCTAAAGGGTTGGTGGTACTCAAAAATGTCTTTTACAATCAAGATAGAGTGTATTCAAATGTTAAGGACAAGAAAACCCAAGAGCTTGAAGAATAAAATATTGGAACAATTGAATCACCCAAGAAGGTATACATTAGCAAGACCTTGTCCCTTGCAATTAGGAAGTCACTGTTTGATTTGCTAAGAAAACTTAGGCTTATTTTTGTATGGTCATATGATGACCTTAAGGCTTATAGGGAAGATATTTTATAGCATGTAATAGCACTTAAAGAAAATGTTAAACCATTAAGGAAAAAAAAAAGGCATGTTAATCCCACATTAGCCCCTAAAATGCAGGAAGAACTTATGAAGCTTAGGGATGGGAGAATAATTAAACCTATCATACATTCTTCATGGGTTTCCAACATAGTACCAGTCAAAAAGAAAAATGGGGATATTAGGTTGTGTGTTGACTTTAGAAACCTAAATATTTCATCCCTAAATGAAAATTATGGATTACCCAACATGAAGGCCATGTTGCAGTAGGTGACTAGTTCAGAGCCGATGTCCATGATGGATGATTTCTTAGGATATAACCAAGTGTTGGTTGATGAAAAAGAGTAGTTTAAAAAAAATTTTACAACACCTTGGGGAACCTATGTGTATGTTGGGATGCTCTTTGGTTTGATAATTGTAGGAGCTACATTTCAGAGAGCCATGGATGTTGCAAGTAAGGAATATATTGACAAGTTTATGGTTGTTTATAAATATGATCTGACAAAATACTCAAAGAAGGTTGAGGACCACTATAAAAATTTAGAAAATATTTTTATAAAAGTCTTGGAGTATGGAGTTACAATAAAGTACTTTTAGAGTGACAAAAGGGAAATTGCTTAAGAAAGGAGCAACAATCAACTAGGAAGGTGAGCCTACTATTTCTTTTCAAGAGATTAAAGATGCCATAAAAATGCACCAGTGCTTAGAACACCAGATTATGAAAAGCTTATGCATATATTTTCTTTTTCCTCTTTTTATACCATAGCAATAGTTTTGTTTCAAAAGAATGAATAAGGCTATGAGCAACGTATTGCATTTTTTAGCAAATCAATCCAACTTGCAGAACTGAAATATGAGATAAATTAAAAATAGGCTTATGCTCTTGTCAAAGTTGTCAAAGCTTTCAAAATTTTATTTAGTTGGTGCTATTGTTATTGCATTTGTGCCTAGTAAAATAGTTAAGGACATATTTTCTCAGCAAGAGGTATCTGGCAGAAGGTGCAGATAGATAAATAGAATCCAAGAGTTTAATATTGAAATCAAAATCACAAAATTGGTAAGAGGCCAAGGGTTAGCAGGGTTGATGGCTCAGTCAAACCTAGATGCTAATCAGATAAATGTTGTACATGAAGACCTTAAGTCAAACACATGTGATATGGATCAATGTGATTGGTATATAAATGTGATACATTACTTACAACACATGGAGGCTCCATCTCATTTGAGAGACAATGAAAAGAGATCTATTAAGTTACATGCAATTAGATACATCATTGTTAACGAGAGCATATGGTGGAGGAACTTTGAAGGAATACTTTTGAAATGTGTTAACCACAAGGAATTAGATAAGTTACTCACTGATATGCATTTAGGAGTATCTAGAGGTCGCTATAGGGAAAAGACCACTGCACACAAGGTAATTAGAGCTAGTTTTTGGTGGCCTAGTTTATTCAAAGATACACAAATTTTGGTTAGAAAGTGTTATTCTTGCTAGAGATTTGCTAGAAAACTAAAATTATCTAGAAGTACTCCCTTGAAATCAATGGAAGTACAAGAACCTTTCCATAAATGGGGGATGGATTTCATAAATGAAGTTTCAACTAAGTCCAATACTGGCAACAAATTATTTTACAAAATGGCTAGAGGCCATTCCTACCAGAAATGCCACTAGTAAAGTGGTAAATAATTTTCTATTAAATAACATCATAACCAAATTTTGGTGTCCTAAGAGAATTGTTACTAATAATGCTATGTATTTTAGGTCAGTTGAATTTATCAAGTTTTGTGACAAGTATGGTATTACTAGATTCACATCATCCCCTTATCATCCCAAAGGAAATGGATAGGCTGAACCCATAAGAAAAAGTCTATTAAAGATTATCAAAAGAACCTTGGATGATAATAAAATGGCATGGGATTCTGAATCACATTTAATAGTGTGGGATGGTAGAGTAACTATTAAGAAGGCAATACATGTTTTACCTTTTGACTTAGTGTATGGAATTCAATCAAGAACACCTCAAAATAACTTGATTGGCTTGTACAATTATATCCAGATGTATGATAATGATATCATTAATGATATGCAAGAGATAATAGATGAATTGATATGATTGAGTGAAACCAAAAAAGAAGCCTCTGCTAGGAATGTAAAATTGCAGTTGTAAGCAAAGCATTTATATGAAAAAGAAATTTGAACCTAAAAACCTAGTTTATGTATGGAATGCAAGAATTGAAGATAAGGGTAAACATGGAAAATTTGATCCTATTTGGTTAGGTCCCTATTTGATTAATTCTACATGGGGTGAGGACTCTTATATTTTGAAAGAATTATCAGGTAACATTTTTTGAATTGCCAGTTCATGAACAATTCTTAAAGAAGTACTTTTGTTGAGGATACTTTTCTTTCCATGAACAGTAGTTAGGTCTGTACATTTTGTAAATCCTTGTATTTGTGTGTTTGTTTCTCTGTATATATTGGTTGTGTTCCCTATTTTGGGCATTGCTCTCTAAAAAAATTGTCATTTTTTCCAAGTGTGGGGTCTACTTCTAATAGAGATTCTAAGCCCTCGTATGAATCTATTTTATTCATCATCCCTAGACAGAGCCACTGTTGGCCTAGTTTTTCACATGTTAAAAATCCTTCAAAATTTGTTGTGGAAAAATCCAATTATCATTTTATCATTAGGGATTGTATTTTTTTTAATCATGTCCTAGAAAATCACTAATTGCATTGCCCTAATGTCTTTTGTACCCTAGGTTCTTCTTAAAACTGATTAATATTGTTCACATTTTTAAATTTGAGTAGGAAGATTTTAAATAAAGCCTTTTGAAAATCTTCTTATTATATAGTTTTTGTGTAGTCTTTTGAATTTTTTCACAAAATCTCTATTCTACCTAAGCACATAACTCTATTTTAACCTAAGTTCATCTCATGGTTAGCTTGCATATTATTTTTTCTTCGTTCAAAACCCTCCAAGTGAGTTACTTTCATGATTGTTGATCAGATTAAGATTGACAATTGTTTCTTTCTCCCATTTTTTTATTTCTCCCATTTTGAAGTTGTGTGAAGATTACCCAAAGTGAGAATGTGATGTCTTGACACTTGTCCCTACGGGTCCTCTTTTAGTTTCAAGCAATATAAAAATGAGCATCTTCCCAACCATGGATTAGATGAAGATCAACACCTGTCACTTTATTGCATTTTGAAAGTACTCAAGATTTAACCAAAGTGATAAAGCAATGAGTTGACACATGGAAATTATGGGACCATACTAACTTTTTTTTCCAAAAAAAGGATATTGTTAGCATAATTGTTCAAATGACATATTTTGGTTGGTTGTGGTTGCTGACTATAATAAAAGACTTTGATATTTTGAAGCGATCAGATCTTGTTTGATTGATGGTTGTTGCAATCTTACATTATGAAGTTATGATAAGTTTAACCAAAGTGAGGATGCAAAGAGCTACCATGTATCCATGTGGGCCACATAATACATTTAGCTACAGGTGAAGATTTTGATCCTTTGTGTGATGAGGATTGAGAATCATTGCTTTCTCATACTTTGAAGGTGCATGATGTTTAGCCAAAGTGGGAAAGAATTTTGACACGCATCTCAATGGGCCCAAGTTTTAAAATAAATATAGCAACAACTAAGATCTTTCATGATCGTTGATCACATGGAGATCAACAATCATTTCTTTCTTGCATTTTGAACTTTCTCAAAATTTATCGAAAGTAAGAAAGCAACATGCTTACATGTGTCCAACTTGCCAAAAAGGAAACATAGTCTTTTAAGTTTAAAACAACACTGTCCGATCATGCTCAGATCAATGACCAAATTTCAAAATTTTGGTGCTGCATACAATTTGATTATTAGAAAATTAATTCTGTATTAATACTATAAGAATTTTCCTTAGGGAAAAATTCACCTAGGAACTAAGAACTCAAACACAAGCACAACTATAGACCAAAAAGAGAGAGTATGATCAGAATGATGATATATTCATTCAATATGTGCTGAGAGTACACTAAGAGTGCTTGTATATAAAGGCCTCTGAGATACATCTAGAATGCCTCAAAATTAGCTACATGATAATTCATACAACCAAGTACATGTCCACCAGATATGGGTTATCCTCCATTAAGCATGGAAGTAATGCGTTGAGAGGATAAGCCTACAAGGTTGTAACACACAAATTAGTGTTGTAGACAACATGTGCTAAAAAGGGAGTGCGAATAACTATGTTGTCTACATGAAAACTTAGTGAATGATGCAAACTCTAGTGGTGTAGACACCATGTGCTGAAATAGAGTTGTGTACTGCTGTGTTGTCCACATGACAACTCAAAAAGGTGCAAAAAATCCTAAGTGTCTCACAAAATAATAATAAAAAAATAATGAAAAATAATAATGCATTAACCTAAGTAAACTTAAGTAAGTGTAAATAGTAAATACATATTTACACCAACACCCCCCTTAAGTGAAACTTAGGGGAATGCCCTTAAGCTTATGAAAACTAGAATGAAATGCATGATGGGTCCTGACTACTAGGCCATGTTAGGTACCCATGTACATAATGGAAATGTAATCTCTCATAAAGCAGAGAAAGAGGGAAAATATTATGAAAAAAAGCCTCCCCCAAAAAGAGAGATAAAAAGGAATGCATGGATGGATGGAGTAATCAAGACCCCCACATTACGACATACATCTAGTATATACAATAGAGAAGAATGAGAAGAACAAGACCTCATAAGAGGAAAATTCCCCCCCATAAGAATGAAGAGGAAGAGAGAAAAGGTAGTCCCCCCCTAATGAAGAATGTCAACCACTAAGTGCTACTCCAAGGAAGAAGTTGGTCCAAGAATGTTGGATGATGTTCCTCCCCTTTGGAAGAAACAATGGAAAAGGTACAATCTTGAAGATGTATAGTGGCCTTGAAACTTGTTCAAGTGTCCCTGTGTTGATGCTAATGTTTGCCCCTTCCAATTGTGCTAAAAAGAAAAAATGCAGATCTGGCAGGGATATCTATTAAACCTATCCCAATAAACCATATGTCTCCTCAACTAACAAAGAGACCTCTAACAACTATTGTACATAAGGATCCATAATCACACCAACCTATAAAGATTGACCATGTAGGGAATGGACATGAGGGTTAGAGTGAGCCCGTGCAAGAACTATAGAAGGATCACCTTCATCAATGAAAAGATGTAAATCATCAAGGCTATCTCCCAAGTCTTCGGTGTGTGAATCCACAAAAAAACTTGCAATATCTACCATGTAGTCATCAACTAAAGTTGGAGCTGGAAGACAAAATGTATCCTTTTATGCTGGACCTTTCACTGTGGTAATATAAGCATGTGGACTATACTGATGATGTGACCTCTCATTGTAACTGTTGATAGAACCCCATGTGTCTAAATCTATTAAAGCACTAATACTGGTGTCACTATTAGTTTTCACTGTGTATGATGTGCGGAGAGGAGTAGAGGATAAGATGGGTGAACTTTCCTCAAAGTGAACATCCTTCTCCACAAAATTCTCACAAGTCTTTGGATCCATAAGTCTATAAGCCTTAACACCGTCTTCATATCCTATGAAAGTACAAGGCCTAGGTGCTGGTGCCTTGCATCCCTTGGAAGATAGGTTTTCCCATGCTAGACAACCAAAGACTTTGAAGTGAATCAAAACTAGCTTTTTGCCACACCATGCCTCAAAAGGAGTCTTCTCGTCTAAGGCATTATGAGGAGTCCTATTAAGTATGTGAGTTGCACTGCTAATGGCTTCAACTTTGAGTGTAGGATTGAGAGACTTGGATTTTATCATGCAACTTGCCATGGTTTTGAGAGTCCTAATCCTCAATGCTACAACATCTATCTTATGCAGAATAAATGCTTGTGGATTTTGAAGATCAATCCCCTCAAACTTGCAAAAGTTCTTAAGTCTTCTGTTCACATATATGCTCTCATTGTCCACCTATAGTACCTTGATGGCTTTCCTTGATTTGTGTTTAACATGAGTCTTAAAGGCTTGAAGCTTATGAACCACTTCACTCTTATGTTGAAGGAAGTAGACCCATGTGAATCTTGAAAAGTCATCAAAAAAAGTAAGGATGTAGTAGCCTTGGCTGACTGAAGTCACTGCAAAAGGACCTGCTAAAACCATGTGAACCAACTGGAGAACTATTGGTGCTCATGAAGACTTCCATTTATCATACTTCTCCTCAAGATGCATATCCACTAAACATGATAAATACTATCCCTTAGAAAAGTTGATGTTAGGTAGATCTGTGACCATGTGGTTGAAACAAAGTTGCTAAAGATGGTAGAAGACAAGATGACTAAATTGATCATGCCATAATGTGGGTTGTGAAGTAGAGTGAGTCAAAAAGGCTTGAGAAGGAGACTTAGGCAAAAAGTGGGAGAAGGAATAAATCCTCTTGTCATGATTAACTTTCCCCACTACAACCAATGAATCATCTCTAAGACTGTACACCATCACTGAATCTAAAATGAACTCAACTTTATGACCATCTCCAAGGTGAGTGATTTGGTAAACTAATAGGAGATTGGAGCTAAGGTTTGGAATGTAGAGAACATCTTTGAATTCTCCATTGTCTATCTCAACATGCCCTTTTCCTTCAACTTCCATTTTGGTATCATCTCCCACAAAGATGTGTGATACCTTTGACTGCTTCAATGCAGAAAAATCTCCCTTTGAAGAACACATATGGTAGGAGGCACCTGAGTCAAGTATCCATTCCAAAGAAGAACTTGTATTTTCCATAAGTGCTTGCCCTTTTCCCTTTGAAGAGGTTGGAGTTGAATCCTTGGAATTACCTGGCACTTGAATCTTGTTCTTCCTGAGTAGATTTTCCAACTCATTGATTCTTTTAGTCTTGCAATGATGTTCATCATGATTTGGCTTTTTGCAATATACACAAAAAAGTATGTCCTTCTTTTCATTACTTCCCTTCTTGTTGGAAGAAGAATTTCCTTGCTATGAGGAGGACTATAATGTCTCAGATTATGATTTTTGCTTCCATTGCTTCTTGTTGTTGTTGCTTTTCCTTCCTTGACTTGATTGGTGCTCATCACTAGCCACCAAGGCTTTGGTCTTTGATGTCATGAGAAGTCCTAAATCCATCAAGTGAGATTGTTCAATAATCAACATCTCTGCAAATGCATTAAATGTAGGCTTCTGGTAAGAAAATCCCATGGTCAACCTTTGAGTATTAAAACTTGAAACAAAGGAAGCATACTCTAAAGATAGCCTCTTCAAGATGTGATGAATCAACTTTTCCTCTTTCATGGGATTTCCACAATTTTTAAGTAGTGCCCTATACTTAATGGCTTTGTTGATGTAATCTTGAATTGTGTCAAATTTATTTGGATCCAAGAGAAGTAGATCGTACTCAATCTAAAATCCCTTTTCTTCATCCACCTTACCATACAATGATTCAAGTTTTTCCCATACAGGTTTGGAGTATGTACAACTAGCAATGTGAAAGAAGAGATCTCTATGTACACAAATCCTGATAATTCCTAAAGCTTGTTGGTCTTGTTTTTTCCATTTAATGAGTTCTTTGGCATCAGCAGGTTTGGTAATTGTACCACAACATAAAGACTATAACCTTTTTCCATTTATCTACTCCATGTAGAATAATTGTGTGAAGTTAGAAGTGGACATTTAAATGAACCCATGATGCAAAAAATATAAAGAGCACAAAAGAGAGACACAAGAACATAGTACATGCCCTCCCTTTTCATTCAATCAAAAGACCCCCCCAAAAAAGAAGCTTTGGCCACTTTATAAGTAGTGCATGTACAATGGGCCACTTGTCAAAATGAACAAAGTGGACTTTCTAATTTTTCTTTTACAACTGCCTTTTGAGGCTCAAATTTTTGACCAAGCACTGTAGCTCAAATGTACAACAATTTTGAAAAGTAATCAAAGCTTTACAATGCAAAAAAACCCCTAGTTTTGAAAGTGAGAATTTTGTCCACACAACCCTAGAATTTGACTATTGATTTGGAAACTAGACAAAAAAAATGCACTTTAAAAAAAAATAGAACCTAAAAAGGTCAACAGATGAGCCTATACAAAGCGTTTGAAGTTGCAAAGTGTAGGATTAAGTAGGTATAGTCACCAAAAAATGCAATTTTTGAAAAATCCTTCCACCAAAACTAGAAAATAACACCACCACTAGAAGGTTTAGGAAATTCTATCAAATTTCAAAAAAAAATGACCCTAAATTGGAGTTTAGATGACCAAGTTATGGCCTCACAAAGTCAGGCTACCAAATCAAAAAGCAATCTAGAGAGGGGTCTAGAAGGGAAAATATAATCTTAAATTTGATGATTGAATGATCATCATATCAATTAAAAAAGCCCTTATTTTGATGATCAAATGACTATCAAATTTAACATAGTGAAGTGTTGATGTAGGCAAAAAATCAGTGCCCCAAGGTGATGTGGCAAGTAACAGGGTTGTCTATATGGTACAGACTATATGGATTTGTATGGAAGGTTGCAGACATGGCAAGCTAAGTCAGATCATGCATGGCAGTATCGCTCATATGAATGGCTGACATGGATGACACGTGGATGGCTGACGTGTCTATTTGATGTGGCAAGGTATAGTCGCCTATGTGTTAGGTGACATGGGCGACAGGGTGTGCATTGGAGCAATACAATTATGACATGTTGCACAAAGCTAGTCGTTAGACCTTTGTACAGAGCTTTCCACATGTCAATCATGGATTGGACTAAGTGCAGGTTAAATTGGTGAATGCTACGTGGCACAGGGTGGGAACAGGTTACTGAGCTAAAAAAGGTCTATTTTCCACTGGGTTTCAAATAAATAGCAGTCAAAACTACCAATCATAGCACATGAGTTGTAGATAAAACAATGGTTAGTGGGAACTTGTCTTGATGGTGATCGAAGTCACAAATATCATTGGAAATCACAACAGTTTCCATTGAGAGGTTGGAGACAAGTTTTGCATCGGTGGCTGGTGATATAGAGCTAGAGAATGAAAAAAGGGTGCCATAAAGACTATTATGCTTGTTGGAATAGGTAAGTATAATCCAAAATTCACCTAGTAGTGGTGAAGTGGGTATTTTAAAAAGGATGCCATCATAATATTAAAACACATGCCGTTTGTGTTAGGTTTGAGCAGTCACTGGTTGAGGCTCTTGCCAGTTATGTATAGTCTGGTTTTGCTCACCAAAATTATGAAGAATATACTTGCTATAGAAAAGAATATTCCATATGCCATGCTATAGAGCTAGGGTGCGATTTCCCAATTCTACAAAAAAAATTCTTTGCTGGGTACGTGAAGGGCAATTTTTTTTTTGAAATAATATAGACGAAAATAAAATTGCAGAGAATAAAATTACAGACCCAAAAAATTAATCAAATAGATCTATAAATGACCATACCTGAATTGCAAATTGGGGCCTTTGGGTGTCAAATTTGCAAAAAAGAAATTGCCTCATGGTCGACTTTGGGCTAAGGTAGCCAACTTTATAGTTGATCTTCACTAAATTAGTGTTTCTAACACAATGGCGAGGTTAGATTTGGCTCTAGATGCTCCCAATTTTTGTAGTACTTTGGATTTAGGCCAAGGTACTGAAGCAACAATGGTCTCAAATGGCTATGTGAAAAGAAAATCTCTAAGCTCTGATACCATGTAAGAATTTTTCTTAGGGAAAAATTCACCTAGGAAATAAGAAATCAAACAGAAGCACAACTGTAGACCAGAAAGAGAGTATGATCAGAATGATGATATATTCATTCAATATGCATTGAGAGTACACTAAGAGTGCCTATATATAAAAGCCTCTGAGATACATCTAGAATGCCTCAGAATCAACTACATGATAAGTCATACAACAAGGCACATGTCCATGAAATATGGGTTATCCTTCATTAAGCATGGAAGTAAGTGTGATGAGAGGATAATCCTACAAGGGTGTAACATGCAAATCAATGTTGTAGACAACATGTGCTAAAAAGGGAGTGTGAATAACTATGTTGTCTACATGACAACTTAGTGAATGATGCAAACTCTAGTGGTGTAGACAACATGTGTTAAAATAGAGTTGTGTACTCTTGTGTTGTCAACATGACAACTCAAAAAGGTGCACAAACTCTTAAGTGTCTCACAAAAAAAAAAAATAATATGCATTAACCTAAGTAAACTTAAGTAAGTGTAAATAGTAAATATGTATTTACACCAACAAATACGAGTTCATGTGAAGAAAATTTGCATAAAACTTGCAATTCAATTCATAGTCAATTACCAAGTGTAGAAGAACCAGAGCCCAGAGTGCAATTTTTCTCATGTAGTCAATTGTCGCAGACAAAGTTTTTAAGTGAAGTAAGAAGATTTGTGGGTAAGTACTTGAAATTCCTAGTTAACTAAGAATTTTCTAGTATCAATTATATTAAGTTTTAAGATGCCTCCACGAAGATATTTCTTGGGGAATGTTGATTACCAACATTGGAATGTACATGATAATTTTTTGGAGCAATTACCATTTATGACAAATGAGACAACAAAAGGAAAAGAATTAGTTCCTAAGAACCCTAGATTTTTGGCTAGCAAGGGTTTCTATAATTTAAAAAATTGGTTAAGAGATGTTGAGACATCTACTGGGGGTATATAGTTATTTTGAAAGTGGTTTTTTGTAAGGAAACATGAAACTCCTTTGTGCAATGTCTGGTAATTTGATATTGGTAAGTTTTTTGTCCCTAATATTTTCTTCAATGATGATTTTTTGACGATGATAGCTAAGAGATATGATCTAGTACCAAGGGTAGTCAAAAATCATGTAGAAGAAAACCTTTTTAGGGTCACACCTGGAGTAATTAGGGAGGTCTTCATGCTAAACCCTAACCATGCATTGCATGAAAAGATTTACTTGGAGGACTTATAGGCATGGTATGATGCTCAAAGGGTATACCTGAGGAGAGGGCCACTACAAGAGCATTTTGTGAAGATAGGGCACCTGCCATTGTAATAGCTAACAACCCAAAACCATTATTGAAGAAATACATAAATCTTAGGGTAAAGGCATTTTACTTCTCCCTTTGCAAGCTTTTTGGGATGGATGAAAAAGATCACATCCAAGGATCCATAGCTTTCATCATAACATAGACAATACAATATGCTATGAGTTCCATTTTTTATTTTGCCTCATATCTAGTAGAAGAAATCCATAATGGGTTGATTGACATCAATAAGGCCAAAGTTGAGATGCCCTTCTATTGGTATTTAATGCTAATGTACATGTGTCTATACAAAGGAATTTCTACTTTCTCTAAGGAGATGAAGCTAGAGTTGGAGAAGGATGGAGAAAAGCTACATATTCAGCTATGGAGTGCTAACATGAGATCGGAGGTAATTGATGCTAGTTTTGTTAGATTTGACATATATTTTACTTCAAAGTTGAGGATTCTATTCACCAGGAATAACCCCCAGGATACCCCATCCCTTGCTAGAATTGATTAGGCCCAAGGATCATACCAAGGGACTGAAGGTAAGCCATAACTTGAAGGACATCATCCCATACATTTTTTCCACTATCTTCAGATTGTATGGTTTTCAAGGGAAGCCCCATGTCCTACCATATCAAGTGCCACTAAAAATTGGAATTACAAAATTATTATGGTAGATAGGAGGACTAGAAGAGAAGGAGTGGATGGGCAGGTTTAGAGGTACAATTTTTCCCCATTTCACTGTATTGTGTTGACAATGTTAGGATGGAGGTATTTAGCTAAGTTTTTGGATAGGTACCAAGTGGCTCAATCTCATTCATGATTCATTGATCCTAAAGGATTTTATGACATGTTTAAGGATAGATCTAAGGCTAGGTCTTATGAACACTTTTTTTACTTTCTTGAGGATATAATTAGGAATGAGTTTCCATTACAAGAATAGGAAGTTAGAAAGGAAAAATGAAAAGTTTACAGTAGAGTTCTTGAGTTTATTATTGTATTAGATAAAAAATATGATCTATTGGCTAATATGAAATATTGGGGTGACAAAATTAAGCTTATGAGCAATTTTGTTGGGTTCATGCAAACCCTAAATGAGAAAAAGGCAATTTTGATACAAGTCTCCCACCCTAGGCCATTGAAGTTGAGAAGAGGTTGGCAAGCAGAGCCATCATAAGCTCGAGTTAGTATACATTGCACAGGAAGGAAGGTTATGTTGTGCTAAAAAGTGTAAATATACAACCTGTTCCTCTTTATAAGAGACAACTTTTAGAGAGTCCTCCTTCAATACCTACTACTAAAAGGAAGAAGTTAGAACATGACTCTTCATCTAGAGCTAACGTGTACTCTCCATCACAAACCCTCATTCACATTGATGATGAAGACTCCTTGAGGGAGCAACTAAAACAAATGGGAGGCCAAGGGGATATTGTAATAACTATAGTAGAGGTGGAAGAAGGAGCACTTGCAAAGCCCCCAATGCCACTCCTAAACCTTGCAATAGAGGATTTTAGAGGGAAGGAAATTGATCCTATGATAGAGAAAGCAACAAAAAAGTTCCTAGATGATGAAAGCTTTGTAAAATTTAAGGATTTTATTCAATTTTTGTGGAGGTCAAGCAATATTGAGGATTTTGAGGTGAAGTGCAAGAAAATTGAAGCTAAGAAACCTTCTAGATAGGACTTAGGTGTTGAAGAGGAGGTTAAAGCTAACCTCATGGAAGATTTCAAAAAAAAAAACCCCTATAGGGGAAGGTAATTATTGAAAGATTTAGGAGTCTTAATACTGCTAGAATGGGACATTGCTAATGCAATGATCTTTGATGTAGTAAGAAAGGAGAAAGAAACCAAGATCAGAACTAAAGATGAAGTGATGCAAGAACATTAAGGGGTAAAATACATTTATGATCATAAAGCTCTAGTCTTATGGTTAATCCAAAAAGAGACAAGGAAAAAATCCAAGAGGTCTTAGATTCTGAGCATATAGGTAGTCTCATGGTTTATAGGGTGGAGGAAGTAGATAGTGAAAAAGGACCCCTAATGAATAAGGAGGTAGTAAATTTTGGGGTAGTGGTGGCTGCAAATGATAAAAAATAAGTTCATAATTAAATGAAAAGTTTGAAAAGGTGTTGAAAGGGGCAAGACGATCTACAAATTTAAGAATAAAATTACAAGCATGGAAAACTAATTGGAAAAAGAAAGAGGGGTAGGCAGTCTAGCCAGCTTAGAATTGTAGCTGGTCCTATCCCTGTGACACCTTTTAATTCTTATCCCATTGTGGAAATTCCAAGCACACTCTAGCAAATTGAATTGTAAAAAACTAATTAGATTGATGAGGTGAAAGAAAAAATTTGGTCATTGCATGTGGAGTTGGGCATCTAACATGATGACATGATTAGAGACACAATTTTGTATTTAGTGGATAGGGTAAGGTGGCCCCTTTTTAACTTAGAATTGTCAATGTTGGTGGAGATATGGAATGAATTGAATAATAGTGAAGTCACCTTGAGACCTATCTTGAGTAAGTGGATCAATAGAGATGATGCTATCAAATCCCTATGTTGCTATATTATTGACCACTCTGGTGACCAAATAGAAAAAACTTTTGATCAAGCCAATGATCTCCTAAATTTTGATCATAAGAGGGACTTGCTATATAGAAGACTAAATTTTTGTCTTTATAGGTATCTCAAAAAAGATTTTGATCTCTTCCCTTATGCACTCAAAGAAATAGGTATAATAAAAGATAAAGAGGAATGAGAAAATGATTTGAAAGAATTAATGAGCATCAGGCTAAATAAAGTAGTAACTAAAGAGAATTACACTTGGTTTACAAGAACCATTGAAGAAGTTGTACACGTTCAAATATTTTTTGACTCTTTCAAACAAGATTATGTTGAGATAAATAAATTGGAAAAAGATATTTTGAAAAGAGAGAAAGAGATAATGAGTTTTAGCTAGCCAAATTACACACTTTTAAACAACTGGATGGCAGGTTACTCTCTAGCAACATAGTTGTTGTAGATGGTAGTTAAAGCTAAAGTTGTGGACAAGGCAACTATCATAGAAGAAGTATAGTTGGTTGATGAAGCAATTCAAATAGATGACAGAGAGAAAGATCAACCAACTACAATAATGAATACAACCACCCAAATTGATGACCTAGTAGGTAACCAACCAGTTATAATAAATATCCAAATATCAGAGCCTGGCACAACACATGAAGAGAAAGTGGTCCCACAACTTGAAGAACAACAAAAATAACAAGATCAATCATTAGGTACAATTGATGTACAAGAAATTGCTATAATAGAATCGGCCCCACCACAAAGCAACCAATGAAGAAGCCATTTTGTTACCAAAGTAAAAGATCATCAATTTTGTCTCTTCTCATACAATTTTTTATTGTAATTGTTTTGTCCTTTTGCAAATATTTTGTTTTATGGACAACAATCCTTTTCCCTCTATGTCTAAAGCTTGTTGTAACTCACACTATATAAGTGAGTTACCAAGGCTAGAGGAAGGTCTGAGTTTATTTTATTGCATTAGTCTATATAAATTTTGAGTCATTCTATAGTGCCTCTCCCATTTGACTTCTTTGAATCATCCTGAGGGATGCAATCTTGCTAATCTTTTGTTGAGATGGGATCATGATTGTGACCATGAGTGGTCGACACCATTGAGGTGATTGGATTTATGTTTCTGTATCAGTTGCTTTGATTATGCTTTTGATTGATTTATGAGATTATGATTTGATTTATGGTTCACTAAGGTTTGTGCCAGTGGTTACCATGATCGATGTGGCATCATGGGGTTGAGATGTGTGCAGAGATTGCACTGTGTATTATTATCATGCTACACTGGACTAGGTTTTTATAGTAGTGGGTAATCATGCTTATGACTATGTTCATTTATATCTTTTAAGTGCCTTTAAGTGTTGTTCAAGCAATCATTAATTAATTCTTAACCAATTAGAAGTGGATTGTTCATGTGGGATTATTTGGTTATGTGCTGTGGTCATTTACCTTGTGATATTTTGATCTGAGAGTTATGTGTTACTTATGTGATGATTTGCATTTGAGACAATTTGAGGGTCAGATGTTATACCTTGATTTCAATATCATAGATATTAGACTACTATGTTGTTTAGTTAATCATATTGCATGATGATGCCATTTTGAGATGACAGTGTGTTTTATGATGATATTTGGTTATCTGGTATTTGGACATACCTCTGATTGTGTTAGGTGATGGATTTAATGCTATGGTTATTTACTTCATTCCTATGTTGTTATGCTTTATGCGAACGTAAGTGATGTAAATATATTATTTTAATATAATTAAATAAATGGTTAAATTAGGTGATTTAATGCATTTATTGTTTCGGCTATGTTATTATATGCAATTGCACTTGATCGTGTTGTTTAGTGTGTAGGATTTATATCCCTAGCAGTGGCACATGGAGTTAGTGATTCAACCTTTCATATTTTACCAATGTCATCCATGTATGGTTGATGTATCCTTATTTTAAATGTTTAAATTAAACCTTTCAGCGATTATTAAATCCGAACTCATTTGCATTATATGATTAGACCAATGAGCATGTCTGTGCATTTAGAGTTTCACATTGTCGTGAAAATTGTTAAGGAGATTTATGTGTTTTTGGGTTTTTGGGCTTTTAAATTGATTTATTTTAATTTCTAGTAGCTTTGTCATAGATGAATTCCTATTTATAGGAATAGCCTATTTTCATTTGGGTCAATTCAGGGTTTAACTAGGTTGGCTGGTTATTTTTCCTAATCAATTATTCACTCAAAAAGTGAATAAATATCCAAAAAGGAATTTAATTCCTCACTTCTCACTTTTGAATTAGAAAGTTGGAGAGTAAAACCCAAAATCCTCTTCATGAGGATTTATTGTTTTGTTCATTGTGGAAGCTACGGGTGTGGGATTGTCACAAGGTTGAGCTCGTTGGATCTAGCTTAGGGAGACCTTGGATTGCCGCAATTTTCAGCCACTCATGCAAGCTTTTTATTTTCTGGTTCAGATTCTCATTTTATCCTTTTGGCTGAGGTAGGGCTTTTTCGTTTTATTGTTTTTGCTCCATTTTTGTTTTGTTTTGGTAGCCGTTTGTTTGGAGGCTGAGAACTAGTGTTCCCCTCTGTTTCTGTATGCTAGTTCTACCTAGTTGGGTGGGTACAAACATTTCCTTATTTTTTGAAATGAGGGTTTGGGATTCTACATTGTTATGCTAGCCATTTTTTCATACAGTGTCTGAACTAGTTTATTTTTGGATTTTTGGGGGTTTTGTACCCAAAGGTCAAATGGGTTTTAATTTCAAAGTTTTTCAAATTTTTTGGAGTTTTTACCTCATTTTGTGTGCCACCCTATTTTCTCAAGTTTTCTTGGCATAATGTGGGTCGTGGACCTGGATGATCTATTTGGATATCAGTTAGACCACTATTGCACTTTTATGTTGCATTGGGATGCATGGTGCATCTGTACTCCCGACGTGTTTGGTTGAGTGATTTTATACCTGGTGTTATTGTTTCTTTTGGACCGTTGCTTTTGTTTCGTGAATGCTAGGATTCGTGTAGAATTCATACTCTCGGGTTGAGGCCGATTGAGTGAGTTCATGATGTTTAGTCTTGTTACATCATTGGGATTCATGTAGAATCCATACTCTTAGATTGAGGCCGGTTGAGTGATTTCATGATGTATGGTTTTATTGGCTTTCAGATTTGTGTAGAATCCATCCTTTTGAGTTGCTTTCAGTTGGGTGTGTCATTTTGCATTGTGTTCTCATCCTGTCCTTGTGTTTTGATCTTCGTGATGGTGGTGTACCACACACGAGTACATGCACATACATTTGTCGGGTGACTTGAGAGGCTCGATCTTCTATGGTACTTCCAAAAGTTATGATCATTGGGGTCGGGATGGGAGTATGCATGCCCATAGGCACTTGTTGTAGGATGAGCATGGGTAGGGTAGGGTAGCATATGGAGGGGGCTTCTATCTCACAGCCTAGTGACCTTAGTCCCATAGGGTTGGTGGAGGATAGGAAGTTTTAAATAAGTGATAACTAAATAAAATGTGTGTATGGTAATAAAAATTAAGATAATAAAATGTTGTGCTGAGCCATTCTGTTGAGGGATGCTGAATCCACATGATCCAAGCTTGGGCTTTTCGATGCCAAGCGACTCTCCATGATGTTAGTCCCTACTTAGTAACCTTTTGAGTGTCTGACCAAGACTTATACTCCTTGCATTGTCTTAGGTTCTTGGTTACAACCATCATACTATTTGGCATGAGTGTTAGCCATGGATGTTGTTTTTGTGTGTTTGTGGTTGGATCTTTATCTCCATTAGCACGGTGGGTGTGGACCTATGAGTGCCACATGGTTGGTAGGCATAGCTACCTTCACCACTGCTAGGGATCGGTGTACAAAGATGGTCTCTTATCCTAGTGCGACCGTTGCTGGATGTTTTCACTTGATGCTTTTGGTTTTAGAGTATGCTTTCTTGTGATTTATGCTTTCATTGGAATGCTTGGATATCATGTTTAGATGATGTTAATTTATTTGATGCATTTCCCATATTATGATGTTTAGCATATGTCTACAAGATATGAATTTTTGTATTGGGTTATCTATTGCTCTTTGTCTTAGCATCTTTGATTTCCTTATTATGATGATCAACATGCGATAGGTGATGTTCTCTACTTTGTAGAATTATCTTATGCTTTACTACTAGCATGTTAGTTTTCCTTATGCTTTTTGTTATTTGTATGTTTAGTAGTGACCTCCCTATTATGACAGTACCAATGATTTGATTGGTGGCTTGGGATGTTACGGGTGGGGGATGGCTAGGATCCATGATGGTCTTATGATGCTATTGACAGTTGGGGAGAACGACGTACTTAATTTGGTTGTTTTTTTTGAGATATTATCTCTGTATACTATGATGTTGCATTCAGTATATTCATTATTGTTACATATGGTTTAGATGGATAGATGTTTCTCTTCTATTGTTGATTATGCACTCGAGTGTTCACTTCTCGATCTATGTGGATCCAGAACTCCCCAGTGTGGAGGTTCTGAACTCAATTTTTTCTCTATTTTTCCCTTTTTGTGTTTTCTTTAAGTGTTTTTGTGTTTCTATGGGTGACATTTTATCAGCATGGTGTGACATAAAAATGTATCACATGCCCATAGAAACTATGTTGTACGATGCTGAAAAGCATCACATGCCTCTTGGAGAAATGTCTTGCGATACTAGAAAGTATCGCACCTCCTTTGGAGAAATTTCGTATGATACCCTGAAAGTATTGCATGCCCTTGAGAAAAGTGTCACTCAAACTCTTAAAGTGTCACCCTCCTTCTTTAGAAATATCACGCGATACTTTTTAGTGTTGTATTAAAGTATCACACGGGTTTTGTAAAAACCTATGCAGGCCGGTAATGGGTACTTTTTGATTTGATCTGAAATTTTTGAGAGTTGTTTTGAATACACTTTTCAGTGTTCTTTGACCTTGTGTTGTTTCTTTTTGGATTCAGGTTGGTTTCTTTCCAATCCTTTTTGTGTGTTTCTGTTGTAGTCCTTTGGGGTTTAAAATATATCGTTTAAGTATACTTAAGATATATTTTAATATATGTGATGAATCTTTTGAGATGGGTTTCAAACCTCTTAGAGATAAGATAAAGAATCTAGGAAATTTCAGGGCTTCAGAAATCTAGACTTAGCTAATTTTCAAGGCTTCAGGATTTCAGGCTTAGCCAAATTTTAGGTTTCTACATTCTACCCCAACTTGGTGTTTTGTTGATGAGTGGTCATTTTTTGAGCCCTCATCATGTGTGTTGTCATTGTTGGCTTTGTTCGTGTGTGTTAGTTTGGTAGTGGCATTTGGAGATTCATTGGTTGTCAAGATTGTGGTGAAGTCTTCTATTTCGATTGTTGTGATCCCTTTATGATGTTGTCATGTGCATTCATACTTGTTTAAAATTTTTTTTTTTGGCTTGTATTTCATCCTTGTTTCCAAGGATCTCCAGGTGGGGCATTACACAGTCCATGTGTACTATAAATCTATTTTAGATTTGAATACAAAAAATATAGTTGCTAGTCTATGTGTGTTGTTTTCTAATAGAGGTGATCACTTAACTTGTATAGAGTTTCAAAGTAATGAATACAAAATACTAAGAGTCCATTTCATCCCATATCTATCTCTTTTCTTGTCTTAGTTTTGTTCTCTAAGATTTGATAGCAAAGTTTACCAAGTCTCAGTTGTAGTTCATTTTGAATTATATTTCAATTTACTTTTTTTAATAATCTAATGGATTATATAAATGCTTGATGTAAATTGAAATAACACTATGGATTTGAGAAAAGATATGATGAGCATGAGATTTGGAAATGAATATAAATAAATATTCATACAAAGTGTTGAGATAAGATCTAGAAGTAGGTGTCTGATCTCTATTAGTTATAGCCCAATGGATAAGGCATTAGCCATCATTGTGAATTGATCTTATTGGAATGTTTTACACAATGTAGAAAGCTTATATCAAACAATCTTTTAATTTCCTATAGTTTAGGAGTAAAATATCAACCTATACTTGGTTCATGGTGTTTAGGGTTTTGTAAAATAGCTCATTATCATCTCTTTATTACCATTGAATTAGAAGAAAGAAGGCTAAATAATATGTTATTCCTAGAATTCACGTTGAGAATATATTCTTTAAATTGAATAAAATTGAATTCCTAATGTAATCCCACTTGAATCTTGTAGAATTCAAAGTGGAGAAGACTCTGATATCTTGTTAGTTGGTCCTTTTATTTTATTTTCAAAACACCCAATATGGTTTCTAGCTAATTTCTAGGTTTTTCTGATATCATAAAAGGTAGTTCAAATTTTGTCAAATTAGGAGCCAACAATATCAATGTTGAATTACAATTTGCAATTGTATTTTTAAATTTACTATATGAATTATAGATTTGTCATTTACATTACATTATTAAAAGCATTTGAATACAATAATATCACATAATTAAACATATCATGATCCACATCCATAAACATTGAAAACAAGTGTACAATGTTGAAAAACAATATGTATCAAATTTAAGTAGACCAACCATGTATATGATAGAATATTACCCTCCCCCGCTACCCACAAAATAAAAAATAAAATAAAATACAATTAGTGTGTAAGTAGGAAAATTTGCACAAGCATAAATCTATAGATGTGCTAATTTTTTTAATGAAAAGGGCAACCTCATAAAAGCAATCTACAATTATAACTTTCTTAGAAGGTGTGAAAAATCTTCATTCTTAGCATTGAAGATTGCAAAGAATTTATAGTCAACCCTACAACATTAATATGTGAACTCCCATGCTTCCACCATAAGATCTTTACAAACCCTCTTTTTAAAAATTGAATATTTTGTCAAGTCTTCCAGAGATGATGTGAGTATTAGTTTTATGAATTCCTTGAACAAATTTTACATGGTTGGATAGAACCAAAACATGGTTAGAAACTTCCAATACCTAGTCAAGTCTACCACTAACTTGAACAAGGGAAGAAAAGAAAAGCTTGTACATGATCCCATCATGTAGATGCAAGTAGTTAACAAGATAGAGAATAACATCCTTGAGATCATTATCACACACAACAAATAATTTGAAGTGTTGGTGTTTCAATAACTCCTAGCAAGATACCAAACTCTGAAAATTGAAAGTTTGATCCATAAAGAGAACCTAAAATAAAGTAACATTTATAAAAATAGTAAATATGTATGCTAATAAAAAGATGTAAAGATAAAATCATATAATATGTGTTGATTTGTGGTGAGTGGTCAAGAAAGTATTGGATTAGGAAGTATTGAACACTTTTCATAACCCGTTGAATTATTTTGGGTAAACTCTTCAAGGATTATTTTATTTGACCCTTCAACCATTTCTCAAGGTTGACTTGTCAAGTATGTTTATGCTTAACTTGTTAAGATTATTTAAGTTGTGCAATCCTGTCTTAGGGTTTTCTAAGGTGAATATATAGCCTCTTGCATTGGTATTGAGTTGTAAGGGAGATTGAAGATTGTAATAGATTGAAGTTACTAGGTTATAATAGTGGACTCATTGTTTGGTGGATGTAGCCTTGGGATTGAGTCAACCACTCTAGATTTGTATATCTTATGTTCTCTTCTGTGTCCTTTATTCCCTTTTTATATTGGTTATATTTGCATGTAACTATTATTTTTTGTCTATCTATTCCTAACAAGTGGTATCACAATGAGGTTTATCCTCTATAAGAAAGTCTCATAGTTGAGTGAGAGCAATGAAATATGAGGGTAAGCTAAAGGTTGAGAAGTTTAAAGCGAATAACTTTTAGTTGTGAAAATAGAAATGGAGGACTACATTTATTAGGAGGATCTATGGTGGCAATTGGGAGGAAAATCCAAGGACCCAAATATGGAAAATGAGGAACTAGATATTTTGGACAAAAAGATACTTTAAATTATGTTTTAATGTCTAGAACAATTAGTGGCATTTAATATTAAAAAAGAGAAGATAATTGAAGAGTTGATGAAAACCCTACCAACGTTGTATAAAATGCCTTCCACTTCAAGCAAGGTATTTCTCATGAAACATTTATTTAATATGGAGATGGTAGAAGGTATATTTGTTGTTGATTATTTAAATGAGTTTAATATGATTACTAGTCAATTATCTTTTATAAATGTCAATTTTGATGAGGAAATTAGGGCTCTCTTGATTTTGTGTTCTTTGTCTAAAATATGAAATAGCTTAGTAATGGAAGTGAGTAACTCTATCTCTTGTTGTAATACCCTAAAGCTTGATGATGTTATTAGTGTTATGTTGAGAGAAGAAAATTTTAATAAAAGCTTAAGTTGATCTTCGTCATGAAGTGTCTTGAACACATAAAGTAGAGGCAAAAAAATTAAAGAGGAAACAATTTTAGAAATCATGGGAAATCAAGAGTAAAATCAGATTGAAAGAGGTCTCAATCTAGAGGACTACGGGATTGTTGGTACCATGTGAATCTAGGTCATAAGAAGAAAGATTGGTGGTCTTGGAAGAACAATGAAGGAGACAAACAAGAAGAAACAAGGAAGAAAATGTGGGAATTAAAAGATATGAAGATGATGCTTTTCTTCTTTCCTTCAAAAATGTTGATGATTCATGGGTTTTAGATTTAGGGGCTTTACTTCATGCTACAACCATATAAGTTATTTTCTTGATTATGTCTAAGGGGATTTTGGGCTATTTTATTTAGGAGATAATGGACCCTATCAGATTGTTGGAAAGGGAATCATTGTCTACTACAAGATGCAAGACATGATCCAAGGCTAAGTAGCAATTTGATTTAAGTAGGACAACAAAGTGATGAAGGTTGCACATAAACTTTTAATGATAAAATTTAGAAGATTTCAAAATGTTCCTTAGTATCAGAGAAAGGTAAAAGTAGACACCTTATATCTTTATATAGGTCAAATTTTTCCTTCTACTTTAATTGTTTCAAATAAAAATCAGTGTTAAAAAATATTTTCTATAGTTGAGCATGAAGAACATAAAATTGTTGTTGTAGATTTTGAGACAACACTTTGACATAACATACTAGGCAAATGAATGAGAAAGATATGAAATTACTTCACTCAAAGAAAGTTTTACCAGGTCTAAAATGTGTCAATATGGACTTTTGTAAAAGTTGTGTGTATGAAAAATAACAAAAAGAGGTAGTTTTATGAAAAGTGAGGACATAAGAAATTAGAAGTTATAGCTTGTGTATACAAATATACATGGGAATCAACTTAGGTATCTTCTGTTGGAAAATCTCAATATTATGTTACATTCATTGATGATGCAACTAGAAAAGTATGGATTTATTTCCTTAGAAAAAAAGATGATGTATTTAAAAATTTTAAGAAATAAAAAAGCTTGATTAAGAATGAGACTGGTAAAAGGTTAAAATATCTCAAATCTAATAATGATGGTGAATATTGTTACAAATAATTTGAATATTATTGATCCTCTAATGGTATTTGTAGGCAAAAAACTATTCCAAGGGCTCCATAAGAAAATTGAGTTGATGAATGCATGAACATGAGAATAATGGAGTGTGCAAGGAGTTTGAGGTTGCGTACTAGGATACTCTTAAACATGTGAGGAGATGCTATTATTAATATTTTTGTATATTTATTCAATAGAAGTTCCTCTACTCCTTTAGGCTGTGGTATTTCAGAGGAAGCATGGACTAGTAAGAAGGTGAGTTATTATTTTCTTAAAACCTTCTGTTGTGAAGTATTTGCACATATAAATTATGAAATAGAACCAAGCTAGAAGCTAAATCTAAGAAATGTGTATTTTTTGGATAAGACATTGATGAGTTTGGTTATAGACATTGGGATTTTGGAAATATGATAAAATTGTAAGAAGTAGGGATGTCATATTTAATGAGAAAGTGTTGTACAAAGATATGTTGCAACAACATGAGAAGAAAGAAAATGATTATGTAGTAATAAATGATACTCCAATAGATGATGCTTCAATAGTCCCTCATGATCCACAATAATAGAAATAACAAATACCACAAACCCCAGTGAATGTTATATAGTCAACAAGGCTAAGTTGACCTCTAGAAATATTTTCTCCCTTTTTGTATCCTATTTTATTAGCAGATGTTGGTGAACCAAAATGATATGATGGGGCTATGTAGATGGATACAAAGTTTCAGTGTCAGTGAACAATGATAGAAGAAATGGATTTCCTGTTGAAAAACTAGACTTGAGATTTATGTAAGTTACCTGTACGTAAAAGGGATTTACAAAATAAATAGGTTTATAGGCTGAAAAAAAAGGATGGAGATACAAATAGATTTAAAGTTAGGTTAGTTGTAAAAGGATTTGCATAGAAAAATGACATTGATTTTGATAAGATATTACTCTAATTGTTAAAATAATTTCTATTGTCACTATTCTAAGTATTGTGGCTACCAAATAGTTGCATTTGGAATAACTTGATGCTTAAAAAACTTTTATTTATGGTGATTTGGATGAAGAAATGTATGAAACAACTACATGGATTTGAGGACAATGGTAAGGAGAATTTAGTACGTAGATTTCAAAGAAAATTTTATATGACTTGAAGCAAGCACCTCGACAATGATATATTAAATTTGACAGTTTTATGAATAAGCATAGATAAATTCAATGTCATTCAGACTATTGTGTTTATTTTAAGAGGATGGATGATAATAACTACATTATTTTATGTTTACATATTGATTATATGCTTGTATTGGGGTCTAACATGGATCACATTAAGGGATTGAAACAATAATTAGCACATTCATTTTTTATGAAGTATTTGGGGGGAGACAAACAAATACCTAGTATAAAAAATTGTAGAGATATGAAGAATGTAAACTTAAATTTATCTTATCCTAATTATATTGAGAAGGTGTTACATTGTTTCTATATAGACAATATCAAATCCATTAGTACAAATTTTCCTAGTTATGTGAAATTGACAAAGGTGATGCATCCAAAGACACATGAAGATGATGATAAAATATCTAAGGTACCTTATTCTTTAGTTGTAGGAAGTTTAATGTATACCATAGTGTATACTAGACCAGATATTGTACATGCTATGAGAATTGTTAGCAAGTATATGAGTTATCTTGGGATTGAGCATTGGAATGTAGTCAAATGGATTCTTAGATATTTGAGAGGCACATCTAGTAAATGTTTACATTTTGGGGGTTCTACTACTAATTTACAAGGATATGTTGACTTAGATTTGATAGAGGATCTAGATACCAGGCATAGAACTATAGGATATTTTTTTACTGTTGGTGAGAAAATAACAAGTTAGATTTCTTGGTTATAGAAGGTGAATGCTTTATCCTCTATATAGGGAGAGTATGTTTCTACTATAGAGGCATCCAAGGAGGTGATATGAATTCAATTTTTCATTGAAGAGTTGGGACATCTACAGATAGAATATTATTTGTATACAAATAGTTAGAGCATCATTCATCTTGCAAAGAATTCTACTTTACATTCAAAAAGAAAATACATACAATTGCGATATCATTTCATTCAGTTTATTTGAGATGATGGTCAGTTAAAGATGGAAAATATACACACAATGATAATCTAACATATATGTTTAAAAAGTCAATGATAAGAGAGAATTTGAACTCCTCTTCAACTTTGGTTGATCTTCTAAAGTGAACATAATAAAAAGAATAGTTGAGTCTAGGGTGCATCAATCTAGCGAGAGCTCCAAGGGTAGCGGTGTGGCAACATGATCAATCTCCAAGTGGAAGGTGGTAAATTGTGGAGCTTGATCAGTCCTCAAGTGGGAGATTGTTAATTTTTCATGACTAATTAGGAATGTATTGGATCAAGAAAGTATTGTACACTTTTCATAACCCATGGAATTTTTTTTGATTAACACTTCAAGAATTTTTGAATTGACTTGTCAACCATTTCCCAAGGTTGACTCATCAAGTATGTTCAGGGTTAAATTGTTAATATGACATAAGTTATGTGATCTTGGCTTAGGGTTAGGGATTTCTAAGGTGAATATATAGCCTCTTGCGATGATATTGAGTTGTAATGGAGAAAAAGTATATTGTAACAGGTTGAAGTTACTAGATGATAATATTGAACTTATTGTTTGGTGGAAATAGCCTAGAGATTGGGTAAACCACATTAAATCTTCATGTCTAGTGTTCTTTTCTATTTAATTATTGCTTTCTAATATTGGTTATATTTGCATGCAACTATTATTTTCTATCTATCTATTCCTAACAATATGTAATTATACAAACATAGATGACATTGAGACAATGATTTTTTATTTATAATCATGCAAAATAATATATAAATGTGGAAATAGTTGAACTACACATTTTTAAATAATCATTAGTAAATATTTGAACCCACAACAACCAATATAAGTCACATCACTATGTTGACTTTGTTATACAATAGATTTCAACCTACACATAATAAAAGTACATTAAGCATAAAATAACAAGGAAGAAATGAGATAGCCTTCCAACCTAAACAAGAGCAAAGATATGTAATGTATTGCAAAAACATAAACATGGAATACATGGGTATTCTTTGATAGTTTTACAAAAGTAAAACAATAATGTTAAATTCAAGAAAGTATATTCAAAATATCATAACTAGATCGAAAACTACATTTAATAAGTAAATACATTAGAAAACTAATTGTGTCATATGTAGAGTTAATTTTGTAATGTACTCATTGACAACATTACAAAAGTAAGAGATCAATGTGACTAAGAGAACATTCAATAGAACTTAATTAGATTGACAAATACATTTGATCATTGAATACATCATAAAACAATTTGTGCAATATGCAGAGTTAGTTTTGTAATGTTCTCCTTGAAATCATTACTAAAGTAAATTGGTAATGTGAGACATAAGACTACAAATATTGCATGCATACATATATAATTACTATTTAAATACATGAAAAAACTTAAATATTAGATTGTGGTGATTGAATGGGGAAGTACTATACATACTCCATAATTCCTAAACGAGGTTTAGGGTTGGGCTGGGCACCAAGTGAGGATTTGGGGGCGGTAGCCCCTCAATACAACTAGAGTTTTTACGCCTCGGTTGTTTGAGGGTTCGAGGATGGAGCCCCCAAATTTTTTTTGGTGATATTTTATCAAGATTTTTGGGTTGACATGTAATTATTAATTATAACCCTAAAGCAGTAAAAATAGTTGTATAAAAAGGCTTAGGATTAGGGATTTTTTTAGTGTGGTGATGCAAAAATTGGTTCTTGTAGTGGGTATTAAGCTATAAGGGACAGATTGTAATCAAGTTGTAATCACTAGATCATAATAATATTGGACTTGCTATTTGGTGGACGTAGCCCAGGGATTGGGTGAACCATGTTAAATCTTGGTGTCTTGTGTTCTTTTCTATGTGATCTATTATTTTTTGATATTGGTTATATTTTCCTGTAATTGTTATTTCGGTCTAAGGTTTAAACCGAACAAGTGGTATCAGAGTGAGGTTATTTTTTAGTTATCTTGTATAGGAAAGTCTCATGGTTGAATGGAAGTGATGGCAGATGAGGGTAAGCTAAGGGTTGACAAGTTTAATGGGCAGAATTTTTAGTTATGGAAGATGCAAATGGAAGACTATCTTTATTAGAAGGATTTATGGAAGCCGTTGGAAGGCAAAACCAAGAATCAAGGATCTATGTCAAATGACGACTAGGATCTTTTGGATAGAAAGACACTTGGAAGAATTTGATTATGTTTGGCACCATTAGTGGCATTTAATATTAAAAAAGTGAAGACAACAAAAGAGTTGATGCAAACCCTAGAAAAACTATATGAAAAGCCCTCCACTTAAAATAAGGTATTTCTCATGAAGAATTTATTTAATATGAAAATGACAGAAGGTGGATCTATTGCAAACCATTAAATGATTTTAATGCTATTACCAGTCAGTAATCATTTGTGGGTATCAATTTTGATGAATAAATTAGGGCTCTCTTGATTTTGTGTTCTTTTCCTGAAAGCTAGAATGGCTTGGTAATGGTTGTGAGTAATATTGTTCCTGGATCTAGTACCCTAAAATATGATAATGTGATCGGTGTTATTTTGAGTGAGGAAACTCATAAGAAATCCTCAGGTGGATCTACATTTGGAAGTGCTTTGAATGCAAAACGTTAAGGCAAAATGATTGGGAGAGCAAATAATTTTAGAAATTGTGGAAAATCAAGAGGAAATTCAAAGGGGAGGAGGTCTCAATCGAGAGGCCCAAATGACTGCTGGTACTATGGGAAACTAGGGCATAAAAATAAAGATTGTTGGACTTGAAAGAAAAATGAACGAGATAAACTAGATGGAGACAAGGAGGCAAATGTGGTAAGTAACAAATCCAAAGAGGATACCTTACTTTTGTCTTTAGAAAGTGTTGATGATTCATGGGTTTTAGATTCTAGTGCTTCATTTCATGCTACACCTCATAGAGGTTATTTCATTACTTATGTCCAAGGGGATTTTCAGCTTGTTTATTTGGGGGATAATGAACCCTATCAGATTTTTGGAAAGGGAAAAGTTAAGATTAAGTTGTAGAATGAGAATTATTGGCTATTACATGAGGTAAGACATGTTCCAATGCTGGGTAGGAATTTAATTTCCATAGGGCAACTCAGTGATGAGGGTTGTGTAGTTACTTTTAATAATAAAAATTGGAAGGTTTCAAAAGGTTCCCTTGTAGTAGAAAAAGGTGTAAAAGTAGCACCTTATATCTTTGTATAGGTCATATTGTTCTTTCTACTTTAATTATTTCAGAGAAACATGAATTTTCAGGAATATTTGTTGCACTTGAGTAGGAAGAACAAATAGTTGATGTAGATTTTGATACAGTGTTGTGGCACAATAGACTTGGGCACATGAGTGAGAAAGGTATGAAAGAACTTCATTCAAAGAAAGTTTTACCAGGTCTAAAATGTGTTAATATGGATTTCTGTGAAAGTTGTGCATATGGAAAACAAAAGAGAGTGAGTTTTGTGAAGATTGGGAAGGAAAATAAAAAGGAGAAATTAGAGCTTGTACATATAGATGTATGGGGACCAGCTCAAGTATCTTCCCTTGGTGGATCTCATTATTATGTTACATTCTTTGATGATGCAACTAGAAAAGTATGGGTTTATTTCCTTAGATAGAAATTTGAAGTATTTCAAACTTTTAAGAAATGGAAATGCTTGGTTGAAAATGAGATTGGTAAAAAATTAAAATGTCCTAGATCTAATAATGGTGGTGAGTATTGTAGTCATGAATTTGAAGATTATTGCTCCACTAATGGAATTTGTAGATAGAAAATTGTTCTAAGGACTCCATAGGAAAATGGAGTGGTTGAATGAATGAACAAGACTATAATAGAGCGTACAAGGAGCATGAGGTTATATGATGGGTTGCACTTACACATGTCGGTGGAGGCTATCAATACTACTATTTATTTGATTAATAGAGGTACCTCTACTCCGTTGGGTTGTGGTATTCCAAAGGAAGCATGGACTGGTAAGAAGGTGAGTTAGTCTTTTCTTGGAACCTTTGGTTGTGAAGCATTTTCTCATATATATTCTAAAATATAGAGTAAGGTGGAAGCTAAGTCAAAGAAATGTGTATTTGTTGGATATGGCATTAATGAATTTGGTTATAGGCTTTGGGATTTTGAAAATAATAAAATTGTACGAAGCAGGGATGTCATATTCAATGAGAAAGTGTTGTACAAAGATCTATTGCAGCAACATGAGAAGAAAGAAGATGATTATGTAGTATTGGATGATACTCCAAAAGATGATGTTCCAACCATTCCTGATGATGTGCAATAACCACAATAACAAATACCACACATTAGTGAATGTTAGATGGTCAACAAAGCTAATTAGACCTCCAAAATTTTTTTATCCCTCTTTGTATTCTATTTTACTTACTGATGTTAGTGAACCTAAATGTTATGATGAAGTTGTGTAGGTGGATACTAAGATTCAGTGGGAGTCTACAATGAAAGAAAAAATTGACTCTTTGCTACAAAATAAGACATGGGATTTATGCAAGTTGCCTATAGGTAAAAGGGCTTTACAGAATAAGTGGGTTTATAAGCTAAAAGAAGAGGATGGAGGTAAGAAAAGATTAAAAGCTAGGTTAACAGTAAAAGGATTTGCATAGAAAATGGGCATTGATTTTGATGAGATATTTTCTCCTGTTGTTAAGATGACTTCTATCCATACCATTTTAAGTATTGTGGCTACTGAAGGTTTTCATTTAGAGCAACTTGATGTTAAAACAACCTTCCTTCATGGTGATTTGGATGAAGAGATATATATGGCTCAGCCATAGGGATTTGAGGTCAAAGGTAAGGAGAACTTTGTGTGCAAATTGAAGAAAAGTTTATATGGCTTGAAGCAATCACCTTGGCAATAATATCTGAAATTGATAGTTTTATGCATGAGCATGGATTTTAATAGGTTTCATTCAGATCATTGTATTTACTTTAAAAGTTTGGATGATGATAGCTACATTATTTTATGTTTATATTTTGATGATATGCTTGTAGTTGGGTCTAACATGGATCAGATTAAGGAGCTGAAATTCTAGTTCGCACATGCATTTTCTATGAAAGATTTGGGGATAGCAAAACAAATCCTTGGTATGAAGATTTGTAGAGATAAGAAGAACAAGAAATTGATGCTATCTCAGGCTCATTATGTTGAGAAGGTGTTGCAACATTTCTCTATGGAGAATGCTAAAGCTATCAACACGCCTTTACCTAGTCATTTGAAGTTGACTAAGGAGTTGTGTCCCAAGACACAAGAAGAGGAGGATAAGATGTCAAAGGTACCCTATATTTCAATTCTAGGAAGCTTGATGTATTCTATGGTATGTACTAGACAAGATATTGCACATGTAGTTGGAGTCGTTAGTAGGTATATGAGTCATTTAGGAATCGAGCATTGGAATGTAATCAAATGGATTCTTAGATATTTGAGAGGAACTTCCAATAAGTGTTTACACTTTGGGGTCTCTGCTACTAATTTATAGGTATATGTTGACTTAGATTTGGCAAGGGATATTGATACCAAGTAGAGTACTATAGGCTATGTATTTTCTATTGGTGGGCCAACAGTGAGCTAGGTTTCTAGGTTATAGAAGGTTAATGATTTATTTACTACAAAGGCAGAGTATGTTGCTACTATAGAGGTAGCCAAGGAGATGATATGGCTTTAGTTCTTATTGGAAGAATTGGGACACCCTCAAAAGGATAATTATTTGTTTATACATCGTCAAAGTGCCATTCATCTTGCAAAGAATTTAGTTATGCATTCAAAGACCAAACACATATAGTTACGATGCCATTTTTTCCAGTCAATTTTAGATGATGGACAATTAAAGCTAGACAAGATACATATAGATGACAATCCAATAGATAATTTTATAAAGGTATTAATAAGGGGGAAGTTGAAGTCCTCTTTAGCTTCAGTTGGTCTTCTAGACTGAACATGAATAAAAGAACAACAAAGTCCAAGGTGGTTTGATCCAGTGGGAGCCTCATGGAGTAGCGGCATAGCTATAGGATTAGTCTCCAAGTAGGAGATTGTTGTTTAGTGTGGAGCCTAATTAGTCCCCAAAGTGGGAGATTATTAGATTGTGGTGACTAATCAGGGAAGTACTGTACATACTCCATAATTTCTCAACAAGGTAATTAGGATTTTTGGGCCGACATGTAATTATTAATTATAACCCTAAAGTGGTAAACATACTTGTATAAAAGGGCTTAGAGTTAGGGAGTTTTTTAGTGTGGTGATGAAATAAATGGTTCTTGTGGCAGTATTGAGTTGTAAGGGATTACAAATTGTAATCAAGTTGTAATAACTGGATCGTAATAACATTGGACTTTCTGTTTGGTGGACATAGCCTAGCAATTGGGTGAACCACATTAAATCTTGGTGTCTTGTGTTCTTATATGTGTGATTTATTATTTTCTGATATTGATTACATTTGCATGTAATTTTTATTTATGTTTGAGGTTTAAACCTAACATTAACTAGACTAAAATGTACATTTATTCATCGAATACATCATAAAATCAATTGTGCACTATGTCGACTTAGTTTTGTAATGTACCCATTGAGAAAATTTTAAAAACAAGTAATGTGACTTGGAGACTATGATGCTTGATCATGTACATAAATACTTAGAATTTAAAGGCATGTCAATTTACCTATATTGATCACTCCATGTATTATTGGATACATTAAAACAACATAAGACTTCAAATTGGTTTTACAATACATGCAATCCTAAATTATAAGGCGTGTAAGTATATTGACATTGTTTTGAAATATATTTGAACATACAATAAGCATGAAACATAAACTATTCTATAACCATAACTTGTACAGAGTAAGACCATTTAGTAATTTTTGTAATGCATCATTGAGAACATTAGAAAACTAAGCCAACAATGTGTGATAAGAGTACATTGAACTATGTTGATTTAGTTCTATAATATATTTGAACCCATACCTTGGAAAAACTAAATTAAATTAATCCACAAGACTAAACAAATTTATAACAAATAAATTATTTAACATGAGAACTAAGACTAAATTAAAACTAAATAAATTAATAACAAATAAACAAATGAAAAATAATGACTCTGTTTGACATGACAATTAATTATAAATAATTGTTTTCTTCTTTCATGTTGGCATGCCATTGCTACTAGCTTATATATATATATATAATATATTAGGTAGGAGAGTTTTCAAGGCTTTAATTTAACAACATTATATACTAGAAAAATTAAAGCCTCGACAACTCTCAACTTTACTATATATATTATCTAATATATAAACTAGTACTAAATTGTAGAAAAATAAAAAGATGATGAAGAAAAAATGTTGAATGCCTCTTTTCTAATGTAACTATTTTCATTTGCTAAAAACTAACTACTCCACAAAAATTGGGAAAGATTTTAAATTTTCCTTTTTCCACACTTTTTATGTAACGCCCTGCTCAGGAACCCAAGAGAAATAAACCTAACATGTTACAATGTCTAGAGAACTATTTTAAAAAAAGATTTAAAATAAAAATCAAAGTAATAATGCAAAAGTAATATACACATACACAACATTTACACATATGCAACTACAATACAGATTTCATTCCTCAAGGGTTCTTTCATTTTGAGTCACATTTAAGAAGTTATATTAATTAGTTTAAATCTCAAGTACAAGTCCATAATGAAGAGTGAACAATAGATACATCTTTTCACAAGAAAAAATATGAATACAATTGATAAAATAAAATACATCTAAAGAATAACATACATTGCACACTCCCACTAGTAAATTTTGACCCATTTTTTGATGAAACTTGGTCAAAATTCTGACCCAACTTGGTTGAATTAGTGACCAAGTGGTGCAATGCAATTTTTGTCATCAAAATTTTGATGAACCCTCCTATTGGTTAGAATTTCAACTAAATACTTGGTCAAAGTAGGCTACATTTGGTATGAGCATTGTTGGTGGCCATTGGTCAAATTTTTGACTAAACTACGTCGAAATTTGCCACCAAAGTGTGGTCAAAAGTTTGACCAATTCTAGTCTATCAACAACTAGGAACCCATACTCACAATCAAAAAATTGGTTGAAATTTTGACCAATATTAGTCAAAATGGACACTAAAGTGTGGTCAAAAGTTTGACCAATTCTAGTCTATCAATGACTAGGAAGCCATATGTTGGTCTAATTTTTCACAATGCAAAAATTATGGAAAAATTTAGAGAAAAATCATTTAAGTCTTTAAAATATTGTAGATTTGGGTTTTGTTCCTTGTATTTTCAAATCCTTAGATTTGCCCTAGTTTTGGGAAACCCTTAAAGTATTTTCAGAGAAATTTTTTAATGATATATCTTTTCACCTAAGGAAGGGCTTGCGCAAGCATGAGTTCATTATAATTTTGTTTAAACCTTACGTGGCCTTGCTTGGCTTGAAAATTGCTTAATTATTTTATTAAGGAGATACCTCTAGTAACACAAAGTCTTTATAATCGTTGATCTTGTTTAGATCAATGGGTAGCACATGCTTGCAATTATAAGTTGCAAGGAATTTAAATAATGTAGGCATGCGAATTGGTGACACGTAGCCCTCACCTTTCTAAGTTTCTAATGAATCGTAAAAGGAGTCATAAATTGTCAAAAACTTTTGCAGGTTTGTCAATTTCCTTTTGTGCATGTTCTGGGTTTGCTACCATGTCATTTGCTGAATTACCAATAGAGAATATGCCTTTATCACCAGGAAGCATCAGCCATTGATTTCTTTTAAATCAAGGGCTAACGCTTTCCCACAAGAAGGAGATGCTAGTCATTTAAATAATGCAGGGAAACAAAAATTAGACAAGTGGCACAGTCTGACAAGATGGGCCCGCCGTTCTCAAAATGATGATGAGATGTCCTCTGTGGTGTGTGTCAGATGAGTTAGAATAGATGGAGGTACTTCATTCGTTAGTACAACCAATGTGGTATTCAAACTTCTTGATTTTATAACCATTGATTTGTCAGAGATTAATGGCCAGCGCATGCCCACATTTTGAAGATGCATGGGAGATAAATAATGTGGGCAAGCAGAAATTGGACAAGTGGCAAGGTGGGGTCAGATAAGTTTTAATTGTATGCTGTAATGTGCCACACTAAAAAATGATTGCTAATGCGTATTGCTAGATGTGCCACTGAAGAGGTTTGACTACCAAATGGAAGTGAAGTTTTATCAGCTGTAGAACTTACAAAGATCTAGAGTTAGTGCAATACTGCATTATGAAGCTACAAGTTAGATAAGAAAAGTGACAATGCACCTTTGCGATGTGTGTCACAGTGGGGCCAAATTATGGAAGAATTCTGAGTCACGCTATGTGGTTTGCCACTTGTGCTTAGTTGGAACTACTTATGATGTGTGCACAGAAGGTGTCAAAAATAAATGCAATAGTCAGAACACACAGATTAAAAGCAGTCATGTCATTGGCCCAAGTGGATGATGTGAGCGTAGAATGCAGAGTTGTTTCTAATCGTTGATCTAATCCTAATCAACGAAAGGTGCTTGCTCGCAATTTGAATTTGAGTGAAGTTTAAACAAAGCTGGAATGCGCCATGTAGACACATGTCCATGGTGATGCCTAAAGTTTTAACTCAGAAGCTCTACAAGGTATAATCAGTGTCACCGTAGATCTTTCGAAGATCAACGACTGGTGCAAGTCCATAATTTGAAAATGCTCATTAGATAAGAAAAGCAAGAATGCACCAGCATGACACGTGGACTGAATGATGTCAAGTAATTGTTTTCTCAAAAGAAGATATGGGATCTACTGGCATGGAATGTTGTTAGAAGGCACGAACTCATATGGAGGTTTCTCATTGGTCAGTATAGTTGACTAGATTCTGTTCAAAAGTGAATTAACTTGACCGTCGATCTTATCTTGATCAATGAATGGCGCTTCCCTGCAATTCTAAGGGATGAGGAATTTAAATAATGTGGGCAAGTGCTATTGTGACACGTAGCCTTGTTTTTAAAAGTCATAAAGCTTGTTGCTTTTCAAATCAAAGCCGTTTGATCTGGTGAAAATCTACGGATGGGATTCAAACTTGCCTGCAAATTGGAGGTAAAATTTACTGAGAGTAAATATGATTCAAATTTTATGTGTGCAATTTCAATGTATGAAAAGAATCCATGATCTCACTATTAATGAATCACCAAAGCGCAAAAAGAACATCAAGGCATACAAAATTTTCAGAGCCAGGACACAAAAATTCTTAGCTAGCACTCCAGTAAAATTGCAAAAGATATCACATAGTGTATAAGTGCGATTTCTAGCAGGTAAGTACTCTGTGACTTCCTAAGAAATTCAAACTATCTGCTATTGTGAAATTTCTAGGGTTTTATTCAAAATGCCTCCCCAAAAAGAACTCACCGGGCAAACAAATTATTTGAAACATTCTGTACATGATGACTTTGTTGAACAATTGCCCTTATCAGTGCATGAAATAACTAAGGGGAGGGAACTCATCCCAAAACATCCAAGAGTAGTTGTAGCAAAAGGTTTTTATGACAAAGCTAATTGGGTAAGAGATGCCCAGGTTTCTATGGGGGTCTAAAGTTGTTTAAGAAATGGTTTTCAAAGTAAAAATTGGACACTCCTATGAGCAATGTTTGGGAGTTTGGTATTAGTAAATTAACAACCCCCACAGTTTTCTTTGATAGTGATTTATTGATGGATCTGGCAAAGAAATATGATCCAATTATAAGGTGGGTAAAAAACCATGCTGGAGTGAATTTGTTTAGGGTTTGTCCTGAATTATTTAGTGAGGTCTTCAACCTTAATCCTAACCATGCTGTGCATGAAAATATTGATATGGATGACCTTCAGCCAAGGTATAGATGATGCACAAAGAATTTACCTAAGAACAGGGCCATTGCAGGAGCATGCTGCTAAAATTGGCAGCTTGCCTGTGATTACAGCCAGTACCCCAGAGCCATTGTTGAGAAGACATTTCAACTAAAAATTCAAGCACTGCATTTTTCTCTTTGCAAGATTTTTGGGATAGATGAAGTTGATCAAATTCTAGGCTCTATTGTCCTTATAATGGCTCAAACCCTTCAATTTGGAATGAGTACTATTCTGGATTTTGCTACTTTTCTTGCAAAATAAATTCACAATGGTCTAGTGGGGATAGCAAGGGGAAAAGTGGACAAACCATTCTATTGGTATTCATTGCTTATGCATATATGCTTGTACAAGGGATTCACCTTTTTTCTCTAAGGGTATGGAGCTAGAAACAACCAGGGATGGGGAGAGGAATTCAATGTAGCTGTGGAGTGTAGATATGCCTTCAGAACCTACAGATGACAGCTATGTGTGATTTGATAGATGCTTTGCTTCGAAGCTTAGGTTTCTTTTGAAAGGTGATAGCCCCAAAATTCCACAAGCATTGTTGGAATTGGTTAGACCCAAAGACCATGCACAAGGACTATTGGTTGGTCATAATTGGGGGGATATAATCCCTTATAATGTTTCAACTGTGATAAGAGTATATGGTTTTGTGGGAAAGCCACATGTGTTACCCTTTCATGTGCCCTTGAAGATAGGGATTGCTGAGCTCTTATGACAGATAGACACTATAGATGAGAGGGAATTATCTAAGAAAGGCACCTTCTTTCGAATTGTTACTATAGTGCATGATTTTGTCTTTGTCAGATAAGGGTGGAAGCACCTTAATTTATTTTTGGATAAATATAACATGGAAGAGTCTCATGCCAAATTCATTGATCTTGAAGGATTCTATGACCTCTTAAAAGAGAGGGTGAAAGCTTCTTGTATGGTACATCAAGTGTACTATCCAGAAGATATAATAAGAAATATTTTCACATTGCAGGAACAAGAAGTGAGGAAAGAGAAATGGATAGTTTTCAGTAAGACCTTAGAATTCATTAATGCTTTTGACCCCCAGTATGACCCATTGAAAGATAAGAAATAATGGGGAGCTAAAATGCAAGAATTAATGAATAATTTTGCTATAATAATTCAAACCATGAATGAGAAGAAAGCTATGTATGTTGAGACACATCTAGATAAGGCTACAGAAGTACAAAGAAGGATAAGTAGCAAAAATGTGGTGGCTCCTAGCCAATATACATTGCAGAGAAGGGTAGGTTATGTCATGATTCAAAATGTGCAAAAGGCACCTCCTCATCAGAAGCCAAGGTCAAGAAGTCCATCTGCAACCAGCTCTCCAAAAAGGCAAAAAATAGAACAGGGGTCTTCTTCTTCTCAAAAGGAATAATACTCCCCAAGCTAGTCCCAAATCTAGATAGATGATGAAGCATCTCTAAGGGAGCAGCTTAGACAAATGGGTGGAGAAGGGGATGTGATTGTTACTTCTACAGATTTGGATGTTGGAGAACCCCAAGAACCTCCTACACCTTCCTTGGACCTAACCATTGCTAATTACCAAGGTAAGGAAATTGACCCAATAGTTGCCCAAGCTTCTAAAAGATTTGTTAATGATGAAATTTTTGTAAAATCTAGGGCTTTTGCTTAGTTTTTGTAGAGATTAAATATGGGAAATTTTGAGAAAGCCTGTGAGAAAATCAAGGCTGAGCAACTAGATAAACTTGATCTAGTTATTAAGGAAGAGGTGAAATCAAAATTTTTGAATGATTTTGCCCAATTTACTCTTGAAGCTGGGAGGCAAATAGTTAGATAGTCAAGAGTCCTCCTTTTGCAGGAATGAGATATAGCAAATGCCATTATTTTTTATTCAATGAGGAAATAGAAGGATGTTCAACTGAGGACTACTAAAGAAATACTATAGGCTCATAGAGGAGTCAAATTTAGTGATGACCATCAAGCCCTTGTTATATGGTCCATGGAAAAGAGGGAAAATACTAGGATGCATGAGATTCCCACTACAGAGCATACTGGTATATTGATAGTGTTCAGGGCTGGTGAGGTAAGTAGTAAGAAAGTAATTGGGATGGCATCAGAGATGCTAAAATTTGGTGGCATGGTGTCTGGCCAGGAAGAAGAAAATTTTTCCCAACTCAATGCTAGATTTGAGGAGGTGTTGAAAGAATATGAGGAGAGGGGTATGCAAATATAGTCATTGGAAATCAAAGTAGCCCAAATGGAGAAGATTCTTGGGAAAAGAAAATTAGGAGAGACTGGTAAACCCAAGATTGCATACCCCCCAAGGCCACCTATTGAACCCTTCAAGTCCACTTTGATTATTGAGATACCTGATACTGCAGAGAGGCCTCAGTTCTATACTGCGGATGATTTTGAAGAGGAGAAGAATAAGTTATATGCAATGCATGTAGAGCTTAACAATCAACATGAAGAAAAATTGAGGCAAGGTATTATGTATTTAATAGATAGGATAGAATAGCCCATTTTTTTGGATCAATTATCAAGGATTTCAGCAATCAGGGATGAATTAAAGCAAAATGAAGCTATATTTAGACCCATTGTATAGAAGTGGACAGAGAGAAGTTCAGTTATCATTGCTATGTGTATATATATTATTCATCTAACATATCATCAAATAGAAGGAATTTTTGATTTACAAAATAAGTTGCAAGATTTTGATGATAAACAAGATTCTTTCTATAGAAGATTAACTATTTGTCTTTCCAAGTATTTTGTGGAAAAATTTGATTTATTCCCTTGTGCTCTAAAGTCAGTTGATAAAATAAAGGAAAAGGAGGAATGGAAGAGGGAGCCAAATGAAGTTTTTTGTGAGAGAATAAATAAGGTTATAAATGAAGCGGGCCATTTGTTGTGGGCAATAACAAATGAGGAGTTGGTTAAAGTGCAGACATTTTATAAGTCCATCCGAAAAGAATTGGTTAATATAGAGGCAATTGCAAACTCCCTGATAATTGTACAAAAAGAAGTCCTAAATTTTGATTGGCCAAATGAAATTGTTTATAATAAGTGGAAATATAAATTCATGTCTATAGAGTAGATGTTAGAAGATGATGAGGTAGAAGATCATGCAAGTGTAATTGTTACTTTAATAGTCGATCATAAAGACAGAAAAAATCCCCAAGTTAAAGTAAACTTGCAGGTAACTGAGGAAGACACATCACTTTCAAGCCTCATGGTCACTTATTCTGAGGAATCAAATGGATAAAAAAATCAAATTATTATGTTCTGCCAATTCTAGAGGATGTAATAGAAAGGGCCCACAAAAGGAATGTTTGATGTAAAACTCTTTCTGTTACTCATGTTTTGTCATTTTATGAGTAGGTGTGTGTAAATATTTCTAAAAAAAAGACACCTGTCATTTTCTCTTAGCCTGAAGCTTGTTGCATCTCACACTATATAAGTGAGATTCCAGGGCTAGAGAAAGGGTCCAAATTCTATTTTTCTAAGTGATACGTAGTCTGTTTTTGGTCCATTGTTTTGAGCAAATTGGTGGTGCATTTTCTCTGTCAGATCTTGAGAATACATGAATATAGGACGATCTGTGTTTCTTCTGAAGGTCATTCTAAGTCTATTGTAAATTGTATACAATTTTCAAGGAAAATGAATACAAATTATGAACTATCCCCATATTAGTTCTTTCTAAATCTTGTCTCCTTTTGATTACATGGTTATCTTGATATTGTATAAGTAAAGGCTTGTGCAATTGAATGCAATCCAATTAGGTTATATATCTGTTTACCACTACTATTAATTCAATGGATTAAGTAAAAGCTTTGATGAATGTGATAAGGTTGCTATAGTAGTGGAAATGATTTTGAATGATGAATTCTGATAAGAAATGTTGATAAAATTTGTTGTAAGGCAACAAATTAGATCTAAGAATTTGTTGTAGACTCTGAAACCCAATGGATTAGGCACAGATCAAATTTGATCCAGCTGAAAGAGAAATGTGTCACAAATGGTTGTCAAAAATGCAGATTTAAATCAATTTTACTTTTATTTCCTGTAGATCTTCAAAGTTGGCCAGTACTTGTTTGCATGGAATGTTTTAGCTTCAATTAGCCACTATTGCTGAGAACACTTGTAGATCTATAGAAGAATTTTGGCCATATCTTTTGTATGGGATGTGTTTATCAAATTATCAAGAATTGTACATGTATTTAAGGATATGAGATGAGAATCAGAATGAAACTAAAATAATCCTTATACAGTGTTTCCTAGTCTTGAATCATCCCTGGGTATACCTGCCCTAGTTTTGGAGAGCCAGAAGAGTAGAAAAGCACCCTTGGTTTTGTTGAAGTTGGGCCTGAATGCTTTGCACATACAATTGATAATAAGAATTGGCTAGTCTTTAGATTGTGTGAGTATTTTCATCTTGGTATTAAGCATTTTGTTGCTTAGTAGTTTTTAAAACACCAACACCATACTCATGACCAAAGAATTGGTCAAAATTTTGATGAATATTAGTTGAAATGGACACCAAGTTGTGGTCAAAAGTTTGACCAATTCTAGTCTTTCAATGACTAGGAAGCCATACTCACGACCAAAGAATTAGTCAAAATTTTGACCAATGCTCGGTGGAAATGTCAACCAAGATTTGTCAAAATTTTGACCAATCTAATTTGTTGAAAAAAATACAGCAATAATCCAATGCTATCCAAAAGAAGCCTTATATTATGTTGGATTATTTTTCAACTAGTTTTACAGATTATAGATGCACATTTTTGTAGTTTTTTAATAAAAAAAAGTGTAATTTATACAAATAATCAGTGCCAAGTATTTTAGTGATTAAATCATTTCTAGGGGAAACTAAAGATACATCATAGTTTTTGTGATTTTTGTGTGATATTTTCAACTATAGTTAAGTGAGTTTTCTTGAACAAATATATAAAGTAGTTATGAAGAATAATTCATGCAGTTTTAGTCTTTTAACACCTTTTATGATACCAAACATAATGGGAGACTAGAAAGGATTTTGCATGTAGTAGAAGTTTGAATTATATATGTGGGGATAGAAAAGAGAAAATGACATCTAAAGCAAGTGAATTGAACAATGCACATATTGTTTCATCTTAAATAATGAAGTATATTGAGATGCGACTTTATTTAAAAGGGTTCAAAGGTAGATTGAAGGTCATCATCAACATTATTTTTGTTTAACGTAACCTTTCAATATGTTGTTCTTGATTTTTGCTTGGTAAGAATTAAGTATAAATCTTCAAAAAAATCCATTTGTATTGTGGTTCATGTCTCTTAAGCCCTTTTTTTTATGTCTTTGAATGCCCTTGCATTATCCTCATAGTTAGTTGTGTATAGGTCAAGTTTTGAATCTCAACATGTGAATAGTTTGTCTTAGTTCTCATACATAGTTAATAGAGGACTTTTTTCAAAATGTTTGCTTCTTGGCATCTTCTTACCTTTTGTAGTAGATATGGTATTTCCAACATGTAATTCTTTGTTGATGTTGATTTTTCTACCAATATTTTAAATGGAAATGTGAATAATGACAAGCATATGTCGAAGGATGATTCTAGGGAGTTCATCACATTCCTACAAAATAAGTTGTTTATTCTTGGGCTCCCTAGAATGACATGCAATTAATGTTGATGTTGTATGATCCCACTGCTACTTTGTTTTGGATTCATTAGGCCAATCCAAGGGGCTGAAAATGACTTCTCACATGTTGAGGTAATGATTGTGTCTTTGATTATGTGCTTTTATGTTATGCATCTTAGCAATGTTTTGGTGAACAAAATATTTTTTTTCCAAAATGCGATTGGTTGTGCCATTGATTGTAAGCTGCTATAACTTATAACAATCATGTAGAAGCAAAAACCATATCCATAACATTAGAAAATGTTTCAAATGGCTTAGATTTGACTTACCCAATGACAATTGCTAGAGATCCAAGACACTATTTGACTTGTAGTTAGAAATTGTCTTAAAATCAAATTGGATAAAGATCAATTGGGATACTATTTAACTAGCTAGAATTAGTAGCCATGAATGTCTAATTAAATACGAAACTTTGTTGAGGAACTAGAATGTGTAAGGCATATTACAATGTCTAGAAACCCTATAATTAATTTAGAAGATTACCATTGATTTAACTAGTGTAATCTTGTTGTTACATGGATCTATTAACAATAAATAAGTTCTTAGTTGAACTCAGTGGTCATAACACTCTCACCTTTCATAGTCAAGCACAACCTAAACTAGTTCAAATAGAGACCCTACTATGAAATATCACTCAGTCATAATTGAATCTGCCTTAAATAAACTCAACGGTATAATAATATTGAAATTTTTTGTAATGTTGTAAATAGAAAGTGTTACTTACATGAAGGTTATGTGCTACAACCCTATCCATGTTCACCACATGGTCTCACAAGTGTCACAAATTGTTGTAGAAGAACACATAATATTTTAGATCATGATCCATAAGATACTGTAAAATATAAACATCTATTATTTCTTGAGATTAATTATTGCTTACCTTCAAAGATTTGACTCTACGGACCTATTCTTCTTTCAGTGCCTCTACCTCCTCGCTTGTGTCACACTCAATGATAATGTTAAGAATTTCATCACTATATCTTTGTATGAGTTGTTGGGCCATGAACATCAAGCTAGCACTAAGCATGATGTCATCTAGAAATGATGCCTATTTTTCATATCACATTTGGTCTGTTGTCATTTTATCTTTTTCGTATCAATAAGTATCAAGTTGTAACATCAATATCAATAAAATTCCATCAAAATAACTCCAAAGCCATAAAGAAGAACATTATAATACAAAAAAAAATTCTATATAATTTGAACAATTACAATAATTAAGGTTTACCTTCACTAAAGAAGGTGTACATAGTAGATTGTAAATTGGAGTCAATATTAATTGGAGGCAATTGGTTTAAATGTTATACTTACTAGTCCCATGATAGGAATTTTTTTTGTATCTACATGATTCAAATTTTAATCTATCAAAAGCTCTTCCCTTGCACTTATTGATTTTATCACATATACAAAAGCACAATTTCCATCACGTGCCTCAAATATACAATTCAACCACTTAATTATTAGTTGACACAAGTCAAGAACTATTTATAAATCTTGCAATATTTCCTATTGCTTTTGGCCTTCCATCAATATACATAGCAAACCTTTTACTTTGATAATTTTCTTTGCATTCTATATAATTTGGTGACAATTCATACCTACATATACTTTTTTTATATTGCACAATCTACATCTAGTTTTTGTAATTTTAACAAGGTCCTACATACTCCATCAATTTAACAACTTTATTATAATAGACCTACTGGAGTACTTTCTAGTAAAGAACATATCAAGTGGATTTATAGCTGATATTAGGAAACAAAGATAGGGACAAGCCTAAGGATGAGCTAAATCCTATAATCAGCAAGGCTAAATCTTAGCTCTGAGCCAACATTAATAGAGTCATTAGGACTCACTTCACTTTAGGCCTTGCTAAGCCAAGGTGGGAAAACCTAAGGGGTTTATCTTATTGACTTGATTTTCTTCTATGCAAGATTGTCCCCTATAGTAGAAATGGTCAATTTCTTATATGGTTTTCTGACAAACCTTCCAACTATAATAGCCAATTACTATTTAAGGAAAGCACAACAAATAAGCCATGACCTACACTACTATTGCTTCAATACATAAAATGGGAAATTTATTTTTTGTTGTGATTGTTATGTAAAAAGGTGAATCAACAATGTATTCTTGAACCTTAGAATGGACCAGTGCTTTATCCAGTGGGATATAGAGTCAGAGATTAGCATTTTTTTGACCTTTTTAATCAACTTGTGATTGAAAATGTCAACATTAAACTTTTAGTTTCATTCTGATTCTCATACTTTCCATAAACCCTAAACCTTATCAATTATAGAAAGCAATTACCCAATTCTTTGAATCAACAACAATCAATAAGAGACATACTACCTTTTGGATTGCATTAAACTAAAGAGAAACTTGTCTATTCAGTCCCAAAGCTATAGATATATGAAAAATAGAAAAAACTTCAAAGATAATGATATTTAAGGATAAATGCTTCAATTTAAATCTTAACACTACAAATAAAACTCATAGTATGACACAGAGATAAAACCATTGGTCCCAAATATTCCTTTTGTATTCAAGTATGCATACATGTGGACTAATTTAGATCATTATAGAACAAAATAGACAGACTACAAAATAATACATGACACATAATTTTTTTATAGAAAACTGACCCCTACTTCTCATCTTGGGAATCTATATATAGGATTGCAACTATCTATTGATGAGAGGAGGACATATGTCAAAATTTTAATGGAAATAATTTTTTCAAAAGATGTACACAATAAATACATAGAAAAATCTTCCAAAAATATCAATCAAAAAGTTAAGTAGCTAAGATGAAAAAAAAGCATTAATGTTGAATCTTTGATATTTTCTTCTCTAGTACTTTATCTACCCTGCTTGTAAAATATCTCAGGTACCTTCCGCTGACAGAGCCTTTATTTCACCCACTACTTCCCAAACATAAATCTCCCTTTTAGTGGTCCAGTTGGTATTCTTTACTTCTTGTAAATCTTGAGTAGCCTTGGTCCACCTGGCATCCATGATTGTCTTTGATTCAACAATAAATTTATTTAAATTTATTTCTACCTTGAAAAGAGAATCAACTAAAAAATGAAAAGGGGAATCAGAGGTATCTTAAAAAATTGCTACTATAGTCTCCCGAGTCAAAATGTCATCAAAAGAAGCTGACCATTCCTGCCAATCCCTTACTACATTTGTAGCACCTAAAACTAATGGTATGCAGGGCTCTACTCCCTCAGATAAAATTTTCAAATTTCCTTGTATGACTTGCAGTTTACCATTAAAGAAGCCACTTAATTCTTTTACCATTTCTAGGCTCTCTTTTACAGTGAAAATTTTGTGATCTGGCAAGTCTAGCTTTTTAGCCATCAATACAATCAGTCTATCCAAAAATTGAATATAAGGCCCCCATAGGCTGAAAGTAGGTGTTAACCATGAAAGTACTTCATTGCAAAAGTGCTCAACATTTTGTAAAGCAATATATAAATTGTGAGCCTGTTGTGATATATTCTTTAAAACATAAACTCTATGGCCCACCATATTCCTAAGGATCTCTATCCTCACACCTCCTCCTTGCTAAACTGATTGAGTATCAATACTCATCCTTCTTGGCTATGATGACTCATCCTCCTCTATATCTTCTATTTGAATCAAGGCTTCAACAATGTCTTTGATTGGCATTGATGTCCCTTGTCCCTCTTCTCTCTAAGCTGGAGCCATCCTCTATTTTGCTTGTGCTAGTTGTTCTTTGAGAGATGTGATTTCATCCTCAAGTCCCTATATTTTGGCCTCAAGCTCAAATTTTTTTTCTTTATATACATGGATACACCTAAGCTCATTCTCATAGAGCTTCCTAACATCAATGTAATCATGTATGGACTGGGCCAACCTTGTTTCAATTTCCTCCACCTTGGCTCCATTCATGAATGAGAAATGTTTTAGTGCCTTGGACATTTCTATGCCAGAGGTGCCCTGTAAAGTCCATACAATCATATTACCCTATTCTGTGCTTTGTACATCCATCAATTTTGGCTTGTTAGAAGTAGGGGCCATGCTCTAAACAGCTAGGGATTTGGTATCAATATTGAAACTAGTATCCCTCTTCAATCCATCTGCACCAATTGCCTCATAGGAAATGGCACTTTCCTACCTCCTAATCTGATCAAGCATAAATGCTTGCTCAAAGTCCCATCCTAGTACCAATAACATGCCACTCCTTTGCGCTAGATCTCTGGCCTCCTCTAAAGTCATTACTTCACTTTTAGGATCATAGGCTTGTACCTTCTTAATCAAATTCAATCTTTGTTCATTAGATTCATCTAGTTTCATCTTCAAAACAAGCTCACTATCTTTAATCTTATATAAGAAACGTTTGAATTCACTAGATTTGATGAATTTATCATCTTCTAGGAATTGTTGAGCCTGGATGATCCTGTCATCTAATCTTGTTGCTACCAACTCCATATCAATGAGGGTGTTCTAAGTTGCATTAGCCCTAGTTTGTAGGTAATTTTGTCTCATGTCAGCAAAATAATGACTATTTCCTGGCAGAATCTGTAGGGTCCTTTGTCTGGTTTTGCTTCCCTTAGAAGTTGAAGTCTCTGAAACTGCCATATCTGAGGCCTAGATTTCTTCTACTTCTTGGTTAGACATCTTGAAAATATGTAGATAAAACTCCTAGAAAATATCCTATTCTATTCCTAATAAGCTCTTGCATTAATTTTAGCATGCTTGAAATATGATATCAATCTATTCTATCAACTTTATGGAGTGTCACCATTAATATCCAACTATGCACTTTTCGTACTACATTCAAATCTTATTGGTCGAGAAGCCCATTGTTCATTTCATGTCATTATGTTTCTATCAAAATTAGATCCTATGATATTATGACAAAGGTAGCTAAAAAGACCTTTCATAACATTGCACTATTGCAAAAAATGGCTTTCCAATCTTATGAACACCCCCAGAGAAAACTCTTGTCAAATAGTTGGACACAGTGGCAAAACTCTTTATGATCTTATGATATCCCTTTTGTCACAACATCAACACCAAATTTATCTCCTTCCATGATCACACAACAAGAAACTTCATAGCATCATGAGTCACCTTTATTTACCCTACAATCATATGATTATAGTTAAGCTCGCCCTTTCGTAACATCATAGGGGATCCCATTTTCTTTTACTATGTTATGAAAACCTTGAAACCATTATCTTTTAACATCAATGACTTATTAATTTTCTTGTGTTATCTTACAATCAAGCCCTAGTCATGACATCAGAGAGACCTCTTCATAACCTTGAAATATTATGATGAAGGATTCATCATAAGATCAGAGACCATAATTTGCTGTCCAACTTAAAAAAAATCTAGTCTCACTAATTCTAACATCGAACACACTTGGCACTCGTACACTGGCTCTGTCCAATCAAGAAGTAGACATCTGTCTGACAACTCATCTCCTTGTAAAAACTTTTTGACCTCTCTCTCAAAAGTTTGCTTCATGTCTAGGATCCCTAGATATAGAGAATTATAACTCTTTTTTTCGCTCATTATCCATCTCAACAATTAGGGTTTTCAATGGATTACTTAGGCTACAATGTATCTACCCAATATCTTGTCTTTTCTAGAAACTTCTCCTAGAATCCATTTGAATTCACCTCCAAAATGTTACATAAGATTATGTGCCTCTAGCTCATCAATCTTATCTTCCTCCTGATTCACAAGTTCCAAGAAAAAAAACTTGTCAGATTTTATTTGGTGAATCTTTGATCTTTTTCATAATGCAATAGCTTGGCATTATCAATTTCCTGATGCTCAGCACATACTGTGATACTCGACATCTACTGTAAAATCACTCAGCATCAACTAGATTTTACTGGTGCTCAACACATACTAAAAATTACTCGACATCTACTAACTTTCTTGACACCTATTAGTTTTCTCGGCATCCACTAGAAAATGCTTTCACTTAGCTCCAACTAAAATTTTGCTTGACTTGCACTAAATTTACTTGGCACCTTCTATCAACTTGGTCAAGCTTAGAAAATGAAATTTTTTTAATCCTTTTTCATCTAAACATTCTAAGTGTAGCCAAACATTTTGTAACCCCAAGTAGATCATCAATACATTATGTTATCACTGTCTTAACTAATTCTTGCACTTCAATACATAATCATAACTCAACCTTTCCTATAGGTACTTTTGTTACATCTTGTTGATCAAATCCTCTTCATCAATCAAATAAGTGATAGTGCTTGAAACATATAAGTAATTATCTTACCAACATATAGACAGTTTGACATCAGTGACAAAAAAATGATTTAAAACACTTCTTACAACAATGTTTTTAATTCAAATGATCTTTTCAATCATTTATCAACAATCTCCCTCTTTGGAATTGATGGTAAACCAAACTAATCAACCAATAAAACATCAAACTAACTAGGTTAAATAGTAAGGCAATACCAAAACTTCTCCCTCTATCAACAACTCCTTCTTAGGTTACAAAATCCTCACTTATCTGATTCACTTTTGTCAAAATATCTCCCTCTTTCTTTCTTCTAGTCTTCTAATTTTCTGATGATGTATTCTCACTTCATTGTTCTTCTTTTACTCTCACTCTAACTTGATTTTCTACTTTGATCAATATGCACTTGATCAATTTACTGAACATTCTCCCTCTTTGACAATAATGCCAAAGACACATACTCAACTCTAGGCATCTTAATATATGCATACATAGACTTTTGTAGGCTCTTCAATTTTCTCCCTCTCTCACCTTGCTTGTGACTAATTTGAATTTTCAGCTCTATAATTACTTCAGGTAACTTCCTAAAGTAAGATCCACAACATCATTTTGTATGAAATGCATATTAGCTTGTTTGATGCAGGATATTCCCTTTGCCTTTTACATAGCCTTTGATAGGTGTATCACCCCTAATTTACCTCTCAGATACTCATAAGTATCATTAGGTAATGCTTTGGTGAAGATATCAGCAATTTTCTCCTTTGTGTTGATTTATTCCATCTTCACCTATTTGTCTTGAACCAACTCCCTTACATAATGATACTTTATTGCAATGTGCTTTGTCTTTGTATGCATTATAGGATTCTTTGATATATTTATAGAACTTGATATATTTATAGGATTCTTTGATATATTTATATCATAATAAATTGTCACTGGTTCAATGATTTCTTCCTTTATTCCTTTTAGTAGCTGCTTGATCCATACAATGTTTGTGCAATTTATAGCAACAACAACATACTTTTCTTTAGTATTAGATTGTGAAGTACAAATTTTCTTCTTGCTTGTCCATGTAACAAGTTTGCTACCTAAGAAAAATTCTCCTACATTGGTGCTCTTCATATCATCAATATTTCTAGCCCAATCAACATCAATGTAGGCTTTCAGTTCAAACTTTTCATTCTTCTTATAGTACAAGCCATACTCTTTAGTTCTTTTCAGGTATCTCATTATCCTTTTCACTATCATTAGGTGATTTTCTCTTGGGTTAGCAAAGAATCTAGCAACTATTCCCAGAACTAATGCAATATTAGGTCTACTATGTACTACATATTGCAATTTTCCAATCATGGATCTATATAATGTTTGATTGACCTCAAGCAATTCATCATTCTTTGATAGCTTGAGTGTTGTTACCATAGGTGTACTTATTGGTTTTGAGTCCTCAAGTCCAAATGTCTTCAAAATTTCCTTGACATATTTTGACTGAGTAATGTATACACCATACCTCATTTGATATACCTGTAGTCCCACAAAGAATTTGATCTCACCAAACATTGACATCTCAAACTTAGGCAAACCTCTAACTCTTTTCATGGTACTTATACTAATCAGATTATCAAAGTTGACATGACATAATTTCTTGTGCCAAAGCCATACATCATCAAATTTTGCAATAAGACAAGTAGCATCTTCTATATCCAAATAGAATAGATTACTCCTAGATTGATCACCTTTTCCAATCAGATTTCCATTTGTATTATATATCTTGACCGATTTGTTTTCAAACTCAACTTTGCACCCCACATTGTTCAACTGTGACACACTTAAAAAATTATAATTCAATCCTTGGACATAATAACCATTGTCACATGATATCTTGTATATAAGTTTAATAGACCCCTTTCCTTTTATTGAACATGGTGTATCATTACCAAATCTTATAGTATTTCCTTTTAATGAACTTACTTTTTTCCCCAATCATGTGACATGAGCATCCATTGTCAATGATCCATTTATCATTCTTGTTCACACAAGTCATGAGTGCAGTAGCCTCATCCTCATCTAATTCATCCTTCATTGCAACAGATACCACTTGATCATCATTTTCATAAGAGTTGTTTTCATCAACAATGTAGCATGACTTCTTGCCTTTATCTCTGTAGTCTCTTCCATCACCTTCTCTTCTATTTTTGTACTTGTTCCCTTCTTTGGAGTTCTTCTTCTATGTAAATCTTTCTATAATATGACCAACTTCATGATAGTTAAAACAAATGATAGGTATCTTACCTTTGAATTTTCCTTTTCCTTTATGGAATCTTCTTACCGGCAATGCTTCCAATTGTTCAATGTCTTGCTCATCTGCATTGTTGTCATTGGATGCATATTGTATCTTTCTTTTCTTCTTCTTGGGCTTTACCTCCTCATAATCCTTCAATAACAATTTGGCTTTGAAAGCTAATTCAATATTCTTTGGTCTATAGTTGTCAAAATTAGATAATTCAAATGTAGTGAGTCTACCTACTATATCTTCAAGGGTTAGATAATTTCCTAGCATACATCTTAACTCTTGAATTGTAGATACTCTAATGGCATATATAGGAAACAATATTCTCAAGAATTTACTCATCACAGTTTCATCATCTATTTTACTAGTTGTACCTTTTATAGCACTAACAACTTCTTTTATTTAGAAACATATTAAGCAATGTTTTCACCTTCTTCCATTCTCATGTTATCAAATTTACCTCTAAAGCTCTCTGACTTGGATATTTGAACATTTTTGTCTCCTCCATAGATGGTGTTCATGGAATCCCACATCTAATTTGCACTTTTGGGGTCTTTGATATCATCAAACTCAACATAAATCAGGGTAGAGGCAATCTCCAACATTGCCTGATCGTGCTCTTTATTTTTCTTCAAATCTCTAGCAAATAGGGCTCCTACTGGATCAACATGTTCTATTCTAATGCATGTTTGTGCATAGTCTCCAAGTCCTCCAAGGTGAAGCTTCATCAAAATTTTCCATGCTAGAAAGTTATCTCTATTCAACTTGGGTACCTCTCTCTTTGACATCTTGATCTCTTACTTTTAGTACCTTGAAACTAATCCTCTTAAGCAACTACTCTCTGATACCAATTGTTGGAATTCTTTTAGAATAATTGAGGCGGGGGGGGGTGTGTATTAGTTATTCAAGGTCTAGATGCCCAAATAAAACTTTTATAATTCAATGAACCCATAAAACTTTTTTCACCATGCATGCATTCATTGTGTGTAAAATGAAACTGATATATTACTGTTAAACTAACATGTAGAAATGTAAAGTATAAAACACAACACATCCATCAATACACATGACACAATGATTTAATGTGGAAACCCAATTTGGAAAAAACCACTAGTAACATGCTACTCATTCCTCACTCTTCTGAAGTGATGCCCTGTTAAACACCAACCCTATTAAAGGTTACAACACACACTGTTAAATGTGACCCAGTTAAGGGATTTTAATCACCTTGTTAAAAGTGAGCCTTATTGGAGGACTTTAGGTCATTCATCTAGAATGCCACCCTACTAAAGGATTTTCCAATGATTGTTAAATCAACCTTTCTCCAAAGGATTTACCCTAATCTAATACAATTGTTAGAGAGTAACAGTAGAGTTTGATCTGATACAACTTACAACCTTACTTGTAGATTATAGATCAGTATTTAGTCCTCAACTTTTCTTGGCTTCCATCTTTGTAGTTTTGATAGCTTTTTCACCCGTCAAGCATTTATCTTCATTAAGCCTTCTTGCTTAGTTCGCCATTGCAGACTTCTTCACTTAGGTCACTTGATGCAGCAAACCCTTCTTCCTTCTCCTTGTCAAATTTTTTTGCATCCAAAAACTTTCTAACCTCTCTCTCAAAAATTTTCTTCATGAACAGGCATCCCTAGATATAGGGAATTAGAACTCTTTTTACCACTCATTATCCATATCAACAATTAGGGTTTTTGATGGATTAGGTAGGCTACAATATATCTACCCCATATCTTGTCTTTTCAAGAAACTTCTCCTAGAATCCATTTGAATTCACCTCCAAAATGGTTTACATAAGATTTTGTACCTCTAGCTCATCAATCTTATCTTCCTCCTGAATCACAAGTTCCAAGAAGATAAACTTGTTGACTTTTATTTGGTGAATCTTTAATCTTTTTCATAATGCACATTATCAATTTATTGATGCTCAACACATACTATGTTACTTGGCATCTACTGTAAAATCACTCAGCATCAACTGGATTTTACTGGTGCTTGGAACATACTAAAAAGAACTTGGCATCTACTAACTTGCTTGACACCTATTAGTTTGCTCAACATCCACTAGAAAATGCTTTCACTCAACTCCAACTAAAATTTTTCTCGGTTTGCACTAACTTTACTCAGCACCTTCTATCAACTTGGTCAAGCTTAGCAAATGAACTTTTTTTCATCCTTTTTCATCTAAACTTTCTAAGTATAGCCAAATATTTTGTAACCCCAAGTAGATCATCAATACATTATGTTATCACTATCTTAACTGATTCTTGCACTTCAATACATAATCATAACTCAACCTTTCCTCTAGGTACTTTTGTTACATCTTGTTGATCAAATCCTCTTTGTCAATCAACTAAGTGATAGTGCTTGAAACATATAAGGAATTGTCTTACCAACATATAGCAAGTTTGACATCAGTGATAGAACAATGATTGAAAACACTTCCTACAAAAATGTTCTTAACTCAAATGGTCTTTTCAATCATATATCAACACTAAAGTTAATGTAGATGGCAAAGTGAAGATATGCAAATAAAAAATTGTATCTATAGGGTCTATTAACTTATACCTATCGATCCATGTGACTCTGCAAGATCCTGGTCAAAGGTATTGAATAGCCTGTAGATGTAAATCATTTATCTTAAGTTAGCCAAAAATTTGGTCTAGTTAATGTGTATATATACAAAAATATTGCACATGTTGTACTTAATGTTTATACATAAAAATATGGTTTTGAAAGAAAAAGTTGGTCACCTTGCTCATCAAATTCACCCATATTATAATGAATGAAAAGTTGTCTGATTACAATTCCCTATATACTACAAATTATGTAGAAGACAATAATTGTAACATGATGCATTCATCAAAATCATTGTATAAATTATTATTATTACTTTGTGTGTGGTAGCTATGAAATATCATTTTATATATTCCATGATAGTAGAGTTCAACACATAATAACTTAATTATAAAAACATACAAGTCAAAAACATCTCTATAAACAAATCATGATCCCATCATACCTGATATTGATTGTGCCTTGATAGTCATTTTATTTGATCATGTCATTGGTCACCATCTTCATCCATGTCATCATCACCATCACCATCATTTTACTTGTCACTTTGATCATCATTGTTACTACCACTATTGGAATTTACAAGTGGGAAGATTTACTTCTAAGAAGGGTGGGGGGGGTGAATTAGAAGTAACAAACTTTACTCTCTAAAGACTTTTAACTGAGATCAATTACATGCATCTAACATATCTAATAAACATGAAAGTAAAGACATGCATGAAAATAGATAACATAAGATTTTGGTCACCCGTAAACCCTCCAAAATGAGAAGGTAAAATTGGGATGGGGATGACACCCACAAATTATCACTGCAGTAATATGTAACTGGTTAATGTTACAAAGTTTGACCACTATTATTAGTTTTCCCTGTGAAAGGCCTACCCTATTAAAGGCTTTACACCCTATTAAAAGTTACCTAGTTAGAGTATTTACATTCACTTGGAATGTCACCTTGCTAAAGGATTTACAAATCTATTAAGGATCTACAATATAGTTGTTAAGCCAACCTATCATAATAGGATTTTCATTCTCTAATACAATGGTTAGAAAGTGTAGTAGAATGTGTTGACCTAATAACTTACAATCTTTAATTGCTAATTCCAGATCCTTGTTCTACTCAATCTGATCTAATCCTTCCTAATCTGATGACTCTATGTTCATTGTGCTAATGCTTTGTTATGATCAACTTGATTATGCAATGTTGCTCTTCCTCTAAGTTCTTACACCACTTTGAAATTCCCTCAAAACTTTGCTAACATTCTTTCATGCATTTCCACATGACCTCTTACTCTTCCATTTAACTCTCTCACACAAATAAATTATGGGGTATCAACTTCCATTTAAAGGCTTCAAAGACTTAGGGTTAGGTATGAATCCACAATTAATATTCATCCATCTTTCATGATCAAATCTTTACACTTTTCCTATTGGTTGCATGCTTTCTCCATTTTTCTAATTGGTTGCATGCTAATTACATAGGAAATGTAAAAGATTTGATCTTATCTTTAGATCCTTTGAGATTCATCTTGAGTCAGGTAAAAAATGGTTTACATCTGAATTTGTGAAGGCAAAAACTCATATGTTGATTCTGTGTTACTCAGCACTTACTGATTACTGATGCTTGACACAGATAGGCCCTTGTCTTGCTCGAGTCCTAGAGTAACTCTGTCTCACTCGACATCTATACTTTTCTTAGCACCTATAGTGATTCAACACTTATAGTGACTCGACACTTGAAACTTGCTTGGCACCTAAAGTTCACTCAGCACCTATTGAATTTTTGGCTTGACACATATTGTAGCTCGGCATCTATATTATACTTGGCATCAACCTTAGAATTTTCTTAAGTGTGTTGACACTTGATTTTCAAAACCAATCTGAGACCAACAATCTCCTCCTTTGACATCAGTGTCAAAAATACTTAACTATAAATTATGAATATGATCTTTATGAGTATAAAACACATCTTATTCAACATATATTCAGAACTTCAAAAACTTGTTCAAAATTTTGTAGAAGACTATATACCTTAAAAACTTGTAACTCCCCCTAAGTTGATGTGCTATTTCTGTATCCAAAATCCCTTATGCTGAATTTGTCTCATGTTGATTATTCTAATACTCTTTATTTCTGCCTTGTCATTCCTTTCCATGTCTACACTGTTCCTATCTACTCTATTTTATCTCTTGTCTACTCCCCCTTTCACACATCTCCCCTTGCAGTTTTTGCATCCTTTTGGCTTTACCTCCTTATTTCTCCTCAAAACTCAAAAGTTTTATTATCTCCCCTTTTGAGTATCTCCCCCTTTGGGTCATTATTTCCCTCAATTTTTAAAACTCCAATACTCCAATTCAATTTATGAAATCTCCCCCTCAATTTATTTATATCTCCCCCTTTTTTGACACTTATGTCAATTGGTTCTAGGAATGAATTGAATATTTAGCAAAAAAATATTTATTTACCTCCATAATAATCTTCAGAGCAGCATCCCAATTGTCTAATGCAATTTCTAGTGCTTTATGTTGGATGGCTATCTCTGTTGCAAGGTGTACCAAGCCTTCCAATCTAGAAAGATTGGGATCTTTCTTCAAAACATTCTCTACATAGGCCATCTCTTTGTGCAAAACTTCCATGTGTGGGGTTATGGTAGACTGTATCTATATCAACTTGGCCTTGGTATTAGCCTCATCTGATGTGAGTACAACTAATTCCTTTTGAGTGTGAAGTGTTGTAGCAAAATGCTTCTCACTTTGATCTGGATCCTTTGGTAGCTATGTGTTGGATACTTTGAGGTTTCTCTCCAAACTCAATATCCTCTAGCTTATTTCTTGTGTGAAGTATGAAGAATCACACAATTTGGAGTACAATGAGAATATATTCTCAAGTACTATTTTCACCTTCTCAACCTTTTTAGCTAGTTCCACCTGTGATAGTGCTATCTCACCAGATATTTTCTCATTTACCTTCATTTGAAATTTCTTCTCAAACCATTCAAACAATTTAGTATTGATATCTAGGTCTTCACTTTGTACTTGGTCCATTGTGTTGGATAGTTGCTCCATGATGGGCTTTGTCTCATCAGGTATTGGCAAGCTAAATGCATTAAGAAAGATGTCTTTGATTTCAGTTAGTGCTTGCCTTTTCCTATACTCATTTCTAAGTATCTCTTGCTTCTTCTTCTTTTCCAATGCCTCTTGCACTTCATTGATCTATGCTATGTTCATTGTTTTATAGTCATAGCTTGGTATGACTATCTCCTAATCAAGTGTAGGGTCTCCATAGTGAAGTACCCTTGCTACCTTGGTAGAGCTCAAGTTTGGTGCTAAAATTTGCAATGGTACTGCATCAGTGCTTGGCTACTTAGTAGAAGTCCCTGTAGTAGGAAAATTGACAAACATTTGTATTGCCTCTTGTTCCTTAGGAGTCTTCTCCTCTTCCTTGTCTTCTTTAGTTCTGCCTTGATCAATTATAGTGATAAGAGGAGGTGCACCTTGACTGTATGCTATATGATCAGAGGTATCCTATTTTCTCCTTTGCTTGCTCCTTGGTAGTTAGTGTGGTTTTAGTGTCAACCTTAGCAAATGAATCTTGTCTTGATTTCTCTTGTGGTTGTCCACTTGTATCTATTGGAGTTTGTGTAGGTGGTTCTTGTGGATTCACCTTCTCCTTGGTTATCTCATCTACTGCCTTTTGAAGGTCTTCTACACTCACTAGAACTGGATTACTACACAATTGTGCTTGCAAAGTAGTCTGGTGAAGGATCTTTTTGAGATCCTCTATAGTTAGTGGGTTGATGTTCTGACTAGAGGTTTCAGGAACATCTTTCACAATAATTGTTTCTGCAAATGTAAGTGTTGCATGTGGAGGACTAGGTGGTGGTAGTTGTGTGTCTTGCACACTCTGTTCCTATTGCTGCTCTTCAGTTGTTGCCATATCACCTTTCTGTGTTTCCTTCTCCACTATAACTTCTTCCTTTTCTTTTTCTCCTTCTTCCTACTTTTCATTTTCCTCTTCTTCCTCATTATTGTTCCTTCCCTCAAAGGGATCTTCTTTACCTTCCTTGACTATTTGAAGGCCATAAATCACTTTCCACATGAGAGTGGACTTCTTCACAACATCTTCAATCTTATTTTGCAGAATGCTAAAAGCTCTATATTTGGGTGCAAATTTGCTCACATGTTTCTTGCTTGCCTTTCTTATTTGACCTTAGTGAGTTTAGGCATTACCAAGAGATCTACGCCATCTTACCCTTGGTATGGCTGCTTGAATGTAGGTCTAATCAATGTCAACAAGAAAGAAAATGTCATTTGTATGCTGCTCTACTAATTAAATAGGTATCCTCGGTCTTTGTTTCATTGAATTCTTGAAATCTTCAAAGTAATTGGTCATAAGTGTCTCAAAATTTTCCCCCATTTGTTCAATATATTCATTCACCTAGGCTACAATAGACATGTTTATTTTCTAGCTAACTTTTCCAAAAGATTGGAATTCATTCGATACATAGAAAAATTTACAAATCAAAATTGCACCAAATTTACATTGGACTTCCTTTGTTCTCCTTATGGCTCCTAAGTTTTCATTGATTTGTTGCAGTTGCAGTTCAACTAGATCATAGGTATGATCCTTTTTAACAACTTAGTAGCCAACATTTATGGCAATGCATGGAACACTATTGAGTCTGCTAGATTGATAAATTTGTGGGAAATAACTCTAACAACAAAATCAACAAGAGGATCCTGAATGGCATCTATGGCCATGCCTCTCTTGTTCCATTTGGCTTCTATATTCTTCTCAATGGTTTCTTTGGAGTCACTCCTTAGGGTTTTAGGCCGATCTAGGGTTGGATACCCTGTTACCCTCTCTGATATTTTGACTAGGCCATCTTCTAACCACAAACTTCCATCATGAATCCTACTCAACACAATTCTAATCCATTTGGTCTTAAAAATAGTGGAGAATTCTAGGGCACAGGTTAAGCCCTTCCTCTCAATGATTTGATATTCTTCCTTTAAGACTCTATGTTCGCACAATATATCATATGCTTCCCTAATCTCTATGTCTCCAATAGCTTCTATCTTACAGTTATAACATCTAACATCATGCACCATTACTATCTTAGGAGGAATTACGAATAGGACTATGGCTGGGTTGTTCTTGTAGGCAACTTTAGGGATAGGTAAAAATTAGGTTGCTTAACTTCATTTGACACTAATTGAACTTCAAATAGCTCTTTCTCTTGAGGTTTCCTAGAATTGGAGTCCATTTCTTCAAACTAGGGTTTAAACACGAAGAAAATTTGAAAATGCATAGCTTGACACTACTATAAATACCTTGAAATTGATGAAATTGTGTTGAATCTCTGTAGAAATCTACTCAAATGCTCAAAATTCTGCTTGGAAATCATTCTGTACTCTTCTTCATCTTTTTTTTTTTGATCGTGATGGTGAAAAATGATTCAAAATGTGAACATATACCCTTATTTCATAGCATTTAATGTTAAGTGCATTTATAGCCGTCCACTTGGCTCTTTAATCAATTATGCTTTACTCAACTTCCATTGGTTTTCAAACACTCGACATATACTAGAGTTTCCCTTACTCAACTTCAACTAACCACTCAACTTTTACTAACTTTGATAGATAACTTAGCATGTACTGAGATTTTACTCAGCATCTGAGGGCAACTCGGCAACACTTAAAATTTTAAACTTTGTATCTCTATTCATGTTGATCTTCTCCTTTTAAGTTCTTACTTGTTTAGGAACTGATGTATGATAAAATATTAAATATCAGTCCCACATACCTTCTTTTACTTAGTTGGATGAAGTGTGACCACTTGACCTTTTGGGTGAAGTGATCCCTCCATTGGATGTTCTACTTCCATCTTTCTTCTTCCATGTCTTATTCATTTCTCCTTTGATATGTTCAACATCTACCTTCTCTTTTCCTTTGTTGAAATTTGAGTTGGGTGCCTTTGACCTTGTTGGAAAATTTCTACTGATATGACCAGTCTTCAAACAACTATATCATGTAGTTTGGCTTAGCCATCTGCTGTAGTTTCCACTAAAATGTGTTCTTATGCAATTTTTAGGGATGTGTCCATATTCTTGATAGTAGTGACAGCTATACCTAGTGTTGTAGTCCCAATTGTAGTGATATCTATGATTATTTTCCCTTGCTAGTTGATTAGATGTCCATATAGGCTTTGATCTATAGTCAAAAGCTCTATGTCCATACTTCTTGCAATTGTAGCAGTGACCTTCAAATCTTGGTGTCCTGATAGTTCTAGTCCTATAGTCATTTGCTTGATGTCCTTGCTTGTTGCACTTGTGATAGTGACCCATGTTCTTAGGTTTTTCATGTTGATGGGCATTCTTACTTCTGCACACATTAGAGGTATGTCTCTTTTTACCACAAAAAATGACAAGTGGGTTTAGTGTTCTTACCTTTATCACTTCTTTCTTCTGCAGTCTTATATGATTCTCCTTTTTCAATGTTGGTGTATCCTAGTCATGAAGTATCATTATTGTCTCTTGGTGATTTTAGTAGCTTTTCAAAGTACTTGATGGCTTCATTGGGTTTGTTTTAAGCTCTCTGCAATCTCTTTCTCTCTTTTCAAGTCATTTTGCAATTGTTCATTTTGCATCTTTAGTATGGAGATCTCAATATCCTTGACATTCAGCTCATGATGTGCATTCATCATCTAGCTTAGGGTGTCTAACTGCATGTTAGAAATTCGTGCAACCTCAATTGACTTTTCCTCCAATCTTTTAGCAAGGTTTCTCTTGTATTCTTCTATCATAGCCTTATCTTCAATGGTTCTCTTCTTTTGTTCAGTCACTTCACAAAGCATCATGGCTTGAGATTCTTGTTCAAGCTTGAGAGTTCTGATCTCTTCTACTTGAGATCTATTATTCTCCATTAGGTTTGCTATTTCTACATAAAACTCTTTGGAATCTCCATTTGCAAATATTTTTGAGGTATCAATCTCCTTGTACTATGTATCATTCTTAGCTATGGCAATCTCTCTTCTTCTCTTTAAGGATTTTCTTAGTTTATCCCTAGCTTCTTCCAAAGTATGTAGAACAAGTTGTATATCAATCACCTAGTTTTCTATGATTTTCCAAGTTTGTAGACTTCCATTTCTAGATCTTTTTCTCCAAGCTGTAAGGCTTCTTCTTGTGAGAACTCAACTCTAATACCAATTGTTGGAATTTACAAGTGGAACGATTTACTTCTTGAAGGGGGGGGGGGGGGGGGGGGGGTGGTGAATCAAAAGTAACAAGCTTTACCCTCTAAATTTTTTTAACTAAGATCAATTACATGCAACTGACATCTCTAATAAACATAAAAGTAAAGACATCCATGAAAATAGATAACACAAGATTTTGGTCACCCAGAAACCCTCCAAAATGAGAAGGTAAAACTAGGGTGGGGATGACACCCACAAATTATTATTGTAGCAATATGTAACTAGTTAAGGTTACAAAGTTTGACCACTATCAATGGTCTACCTTATTAAAGGCTTTACACCCTGTTAAAAGTGGTGTAGTTAAAGGATTTACAAACATTCACTTGAAATGTCACCCTGCTAAAGGATTTACAACCCTATTAAGGATCTATAATATAACTATTAAGCCAACCTATCATCATAGGATTTTCATTCTCCTAATACAATGGTTAGAAATTATAGTAGAATTTCTTGACTTGATAACTTACAATATTCAATTGTTGATTCCAAATCCTTGTTTTGCTCAATCTGATCTAATCCTTCCTGATCTGATGACTCTCTGTTCATTGTGTTGATGCTCTATTCTGATCAACTTGATTCTATAATGCTACTCTTCCTCTAAGTTCTTACACCTCTTTAAACTTCCTTCAAAACTTTGCTAACATTCTTTCATGCATTTCCACACAACCTCTTACTCTTCCATTCAACTCTCTCACACATATAAATTATAGGGTATTGACCTCCTTTTAAAGACTTCAAAGACTTAGGGCTAGGTATGAATCTATAATCGATATTCATCCATCTTTCCCACTAAAATATTTACACTTTTCCTATTGGTTGCATGCTTTCTCCATTTTTATGATTGGCTACATGTTGATTATATAGAGAATGTAAAAGATTTGATCTTATCTTTAGATCCTTCGAGATTCATCTTGAGTTAGCTCAAAAATGGTTTACATCTAAATTTGTGAAAACAAAAACTCATATGTTGATTTTGTGTTACTTAGCACTTACTGATTATTGATGCTCAACACATATAGGATTCTATCTTGCTTAGTACCTATGGTAACTTTGTCTCCCTCAGCATCTATAGTTTTCTCGACACCATAGTGACTCAACACTTAAAACTTGCTTGACACCTGAAGTTGACTGAGCACCTGTTGAATTTTTGGCTTGACATATACTATAGCTTGGCATCTATATTATACTTGGTGTCAACCTTAGAATTTTGTTAAGTGTATTGACACTCAATTGTCAAAACCAATCTGAGACCAATAACCACCATCTTCATCGCCATCATCATCATCTTCATCACCATTATCATTACCATCATCATCACCTTGATCATCACCATCTTAATCAACATGATCATGATCATCATCACCATCATCGTCAACATCACCAGAATTATCTTCTTCTTCATCATCATAATCATTGTATAAATGTCATTCATGATCATCATTTACTTCATCTTCTAATTCTTCAGTATCTTTTTCTTCCATCACATTAAAAATACTTTATCAACCTTCCTTTTAGATCATGTCTAAAAATAAATGACCAACCCAGTTTGTGTGGAATGCCAAAATAAAACACTTACTTACATTGGCTTGAAAAAACACAGGGCTCATCTCCGACTGGCTCAAATGATCTTGTATTAATCATTGTAAATCCACTATCATGTTCAATAATAGTCCTATCAGGATCATTTCGATTTAGCCATAGCTTGTACCATTTAAACAAAAATAGAATTAATTTGAATGAATTAAAGTCACACTCAATTATATCATCCAACATGCCATAGTATCAATTTTCAAATCATTGAGGATGTATGTCATTTTTAGATGAAATATTGGTGACTATGAAGAACACACTTATCCCAAAATCATAAGTTTTCTTCATTTTGTTTGGCTTTTTGATGAGAAATTTATGGCCATAGTAGTATATAGCTTTGTGATGTTTAATCTACAATTTTTAAAATATGTCAAGATTATTTGCATTGATCTATGAGTTGATATCAAACTTATGGGTCATGATTAGTAATCTTTTACATACATTTCTATCTCTTAAGCCATATGCTAGATTAAGTACCATTAATGTAACATTGGAATCTCGATTACGATGAGATTCTTTAACCAATGATGCATCATCTTTTCATGTTAATGAGCAACCATTTTCTTGAGACTGTTGAATCCATACTATCATCCAATCAAAGATTGTTTGCAATATACAAATGTAATGCATCCCACTTATGACCAACTATAAAGAAAACAACTAGACCGGTTAGAAACAACTTATATTAATGATAAATAAGAATTAATTAACTATAAAAAGTAACTTATAATTACCTCACACTCTCCTCAATCTACCTTTCCATGTTAGGTACTCCCCTTCGAATTTGTTGATAGAGTTGGGATCCCAAATGTGATCTATATGAATATTTGCAGTAAACTTTGGATGATATTCACTAATGTATACCATATATCCCTCTACCATAGAACTCTCATGATGTTTCATTTGTTGAACCAAGCCCTTTATAAATTTCAAGTTCCTCTCAACCATTTGCATTGACCTAGTTTGTATAGGTCCACACAATTCAATCTCCTCAACTTGATGTATGAGGTTGTGTTCTTGAGCATTGCAAAAAGTTGAAGATAGACACTTTTGCATTTCACACATAAGCTATGAAATGTTTTTCTTCCAATATTTTATATCTTTTTTATAAATTTCTTTATATGATAACCACCTAAAAAGATTCAACATGCAAGAACATATTAACATGATTTTAGATGAAACTATGCAATAGATTATGTAAAAAGTAAAGCAAGTCATAAATATAATATATGCAACAAATCTATGAAATAACACTTCTAACCTCATATATTTTTCAAGATCATATATAACTTGTTTAATACTGTTGTCAAACTAGTGTGGGAGGGATAGAGGCAGTGTTAGAGTAAATAATTAATTAATTATTAATTATTTATTCTATTTACTTAAGCTTACTTAGGTTAATGCAGTTATTTAATATTTTGTATTTAATGCATGTAGTGGTTAGTTGTTGACAACATGAGAGTTTGTTCCCTTCTAGCATGTTCCACCTTTTGTGGACATGTGTTGAGTTGTCATCCATATCTTCTACCACCTTCCAGCTTGTTCTATAAGCTTTTATGAGCTCTTTATAAGCGGGCTCCCTCTTTGTATTTTCAACATAACATAAGGCATTGTGCATATTGTAAATACATTTTTTCTTGTGTTTGCACATATTGTCTCTCATGTCCGTTTAGAGTTTTTTCCTTGCTCCATGCTCTTCCTCTCATTGGCTTCTCTTTGACAGGTTCTCGCATGTAGGTGATCTTGAGCATCTTCAAAGTTGGCTTTCATCAACTCCAACATGGTATCAGAGCCTTCCTACTACTGCTTCATTAAAAATTTTTGAAGCTGTGATTTGAAGTCACAAACCCTAGTTTGTTTGTGCATATTTTTTTCAAATTAGGGGATCAATAAATTTTCAGAGCACATTGAGGCCAAATGGACATCACCATTGGATCTGAAAGGTCGTTTACAGTCAGGATTCATATAAAACTTTTCAATTTTGGAGATAGAGCTCTGGGAGGCCAAAAAAATTTTATTTTAGGGCATTCTGTACGGTCATACGGACGGATAGGCATTTAAAAAATAAATTGTGGGAGTGTTGTCGCCACAGCACCCCCGCGCCACCACGGTGCTGCCCCCGCGCTGCTCTGCGGCCTCCTCTGCCACCATTCACAGCCTATTGCCGAGCACCGCCACCCTCTGCACTGAGCTCCTCCCAAGTCTATCACCTCCCATGACACCTACCATTGGTTCTTCCCGCCGATGGCAACACCTTTTTCTGCCACCTCTGCCCGGATCTGCAGTCTCTGCTCAGCCGAAGGTTTATCGTCGCCGTTTGTCTGATTTAGCAGCCTGCATGGCAATTTTTGCTTCGTCAGCGTGTCCAGCGATTGACACATGGTAGGGATGCCACATGGTACTTTGACCACGTGGCCTCTGACACCTCAGCATTTTTCCATGTGGCGTCCACATGGCACTAGCCACGTGGCTTTCTTTTTGTCATGACGGCTTCAAAACTGTCAATTTTTTTGCAGTAGTTTGTTGATGTTAGCATGATGTTAGCATGATGTCATCAGACCTTGCATGCACATCTCCTGATTCTATTTTGGAGCTACTTGTGGTTTTTTGGCCATAACTTGAGCATACAAATGCATTTTTCCAATCTGAAAGAAGTGCCAAAAAGCTAGTTCCAAGACAAAGACTTTGGTGTAGGTATTTTTAGGTTTTGATTCTTTTTAATTGCCCTTTTTTAGTTAAAGTTTGTAGTTGTGTTTTTTACTCCGAAAAGTATATCTTTTGCATCCCATGCCCATTTTTTGAAAACTTTATATTTCTAGAAAGCTGGTTCTGTGTAATTTTTAGAAATATAGTCCTTTTTCTTAGTTTTTGGCCCATGCTCTTTCTATCATAGTTTTGGCATTTTTGCTATATGGTGGATATCTTGAATATTTTAGGCCCTAGGATCATTTTCCTAGCATAGTTTCTCTTGTTTTTGGTTGTACTTTATTTTGTTAAAGCTTGTTTTTAGTTTTGATCATTGTAGCTATCATTCTGAAGCACTATTATGTATCGCACTGAGATAAAGTGCCACTTTTGCATTCCAAGGATCATGGAAGTTGTTTTGAGTCAGTTGTACATGCACTATTTTCATAAAGCACCATGGGGGGGATAGTTGTTTGCTATTTTAGGCCTTCTCCCTTTGTCAAGAGAGTGTCCCTTCCATGACATTAGCCCCATGTAGAGTCAATTTGATCGTGTCTTTATAGGTGTCTGTACCTCTTTTCCTCTCTCGTCGTTCTTGGTTCGTCTGCAGGAGACTTTGGCTCACCTTCTTAGTTGCCTGTCATCACACCCCATCTGAATTAAGGGGGGTTATGCTATTATTCTAATGCATTCGTGGTTTGATGGTTCGATAGTGTGAACTATGTATTCAGTGGTTAATCCTATATACAAGGCGATTGCAATGGCTGGCTACCTATGCATTTCGATGAGATGGATCATCTACCATATAAACATACTCGGTTCATGCCTTCTTCTTCCATGGAGGTTCTTCTGATCAGTAGTTTGGCTGATTTATGACTTCTTTATCCTTCAGTGATGCTCTTCATGATCACTCCTTGTTCCTGTTTTAGGGGACATTTCCCTAGTTGGAGGCTTCTTCAGTTCTTCACTAGGTTCTTACCTTTTTTTGGGGGAGGGTTTTTTCCACATGGTTTTCTCTCTTTCCTTGTTTACAGAGGTTGCATCTTTTTGCATTGTACTTGGGTACCTAACATGGCCTTGTTGTCGGGACCCATTCTATATTCATCTTAGTTTTGTGAGCTTAAGGCATTTCCCTAAGTTACACTTAAGGGGGGGTGTTAGAGTAAATAATTAATTAATTATTAATTATTTATTCTATTTATTTAAGCTTACTTAGGTTAATGCAATTAATTAATATTTTGTATTTAACGCATGTAGTGGTTAGTTGTTGACAAGATGAGAGTTTGTTCCCTTTTAGCATGTTCCACCTTTTGTGGATATGTGCTGAGTTGTCATCCTTATCTTCTACCACCTTCCAGCTTGTTCTACAAGCTTCCATGAGCTCTTTATAAGCGGGCTCCCTCTTTGTATTTTCAACATAACATAAGGCATTGTGCATATTGTAAATACATTTCTTCTTGTTTTTGCACATATTCTCTCTCATGTCTGTTTAGGGTTTTTCCCTTACTCTATGCTCTTCCTCTCATTGGCTTCTCTTTGACAGGTTCTCGCATGCAGGTGATCTTGGGTGTCTTCAGAGTTGGCTTTCATCAACTCCAACAGGTAGGATGAACTGCAATCGTTAAAAATGATCATTTCAATATATTGTGAAATAATATAATAGGTAGAACATGTAATTTTATAAATATATTGTAAATAGAGAACATGACTTACCTTGATGAAGGTATGCCAATCATCATGTGTTTTCAACCCTGGCCAAAATCACCTTTCTTTTGATACAAGAGTGCTTATATTTGTAGTGAATCTTATCGGAAATTTTATTTTTTTATGACTTATTTTAATGCATCACTTTGTTTCTCTAGTAATAACCAAGGAAGGGCACTCATATTTATGTGGTCTTTATTGCTATTTGATTCAATAAAATCTTTCAGTCCATGGTTGGATTTATGAATGTTAGTAAAAATTTTGGAAATTTTTTCTCTATCACACCTTCCATCTAATATTTTCCATAGTGTCTCTGTTGCATTCTTTTAAATATGCATAGCATCAAACAAATGCATGATTGGGAGATCCTTGTAGTACAGTAACGTACCAAATAAAATACAATATCAAAATATAAATTTCAAACTTTGGACCACAAATTGGACATTATTTCAATGATTTAGCTGATTGTATTCCAACTTCCATATATGAGGTGTCATTCTTTGTGGCCTTGATGTTGTCTGTTCTTTCCCATTAAATTTTTTTTTTTAATAATTTGATACTTGTGATTATTGTGGAGAAAGTTCCTAAACTCATCAAACACCTACTTTCCTAAACTTCTTGAATAATGAGATTTCATCTTTGGACCACAAATTGGACGTGCAAAATTTTCCTTTATCTAAAGACCTAAAAGATCATGTACAATTATGATGTACAACTTAAGAATACAACAATAATGTGTAAGCACCATAACAAACCAAAAATATGTGACCTTAACAATGCAACATACCACAAAAATGAGTTAGCCCAAGAGAATCATGTATTGTCCATACAAGCATTGCATGGAGTTGAAATTGTCTTTGTCCTATTGATCTAGAGATGTCATACATAGTGATCCCATTCTATAACTTCAAAAACTCATCAATAAAGGGCTCAATATACATATTCATATCTTTAACTTGGTACTTACCTAGTAATTGAATGAATAGAAACATTACATAATTATTATGACCATTTTCATGCACTAGTTTATAAATTAATTTAGATAACTATTAAATGAAAAAAAACCTTGTAAAATCATTGAAAATATTATGTTCTCTCCCTTTATGGACATTCAAAGAGGAATGTTAATAACAAAAATAGGCCACACTGAGTAAACAAATCTCATATCTTCAAATGGGTTGACACCATCCATTGCCAATGAAATCTTGAGATTACGAGGTTCTTATTTAAAGTGTGGCCATGTTTCTTCTATCTCTTTAAATGCAAAACTATCTGTAGGCATACACATAATATCATCTTGACTTCTATTGTGTGCATGGTAATCTATAAATTGTGTGAATATAGTGCACCTGAATGATCATTGAAGATGTGGAATAATGAGAATGTACCAAAGAACCTTGTGAGACACCTTTTTTGTTATTTGATATAACCAATATCTACCAATATGATAATTAGGGAATTCTATTGTAAAATTCATGTTGTTTATGATATAGAATGTGATCATTGGGACATGCATGTATTGTCTTATACTTCATTCCAATTTGATTCATAATGGTAGATAATTCTCAATACGAACAAGGAAAAATTTTTGATGGTGGTAACAAAAACTCACCTATCAACCTACAACAAAAAATATGAATTGTTAATATAATGAATAGTAATTGTATGCTAACATTGAAGATGAAAAAAATGGCATATCTTGGCATACGTGACATTTCCACATTAGATAAACTATTCATAACTTTCAAGTTCACCAACAACACTATAGTAGAGAGAAGAGTTATTTGGGAGCCTTCATATAGGGTCTCATGTGTCTTCTCAAGTATAGGTATATCAAGACCATATTCATCATCATCATTAGATGTGCTAGTACCATCATCATGAGCATCTTCTTTCACGGGAGTATTATCCTCACCTTGGATATTCACACCTACATGTTCCTCTAGTAGGAAACCCACATTCAACAATCAATGAAAATCGTGCCCCCCTTCAATGCAACCATGTTTCTTACATTGACTCTAGGTTGTTGTAATTAGGATTATTTGATTATTTAAGCCCTTACACTTTTTGCAAGGATAATTACATTTATCAACTTTTCTTCAAAACTTGGACCATAATCTAGCAATTCTCTTATTATTTTGTTCTAGGTTCATATTGCTAGGCATGGTCTTTCTTCATAGGAAAATATATCTACAAAATTATTGGACATGTTGTACTTAATGTTTATATCTACACATATAGTTTTGAAAGAAAAATTTGGTGTAATTAATGTGTATATCTAAAAAAATATTGGACATGTTTTACTTAACGTTTATATCTGCACAGATGGTTTTGAAAGAAAAAGTTGGTCTAATTAATGTGTATATCTACAAAAATATTGGACATGTTGTACTTAGTATTTATATCTGCACATATGGTTTTGAAAGAATAATTTGGTCACCTCGCTCAAATTCACCCATATTATAATACCAACAACTTTCGTTGACATAAATTCAACAACTTTCATTGAGCCTTTTCATTACTTCTTGTTTGTTGTGAGTTGGGGTCATTTAATAGGGAAAGTTTATATTTAGTGTAGAGTATACACATATCAAAGTTGTGACTATTTATTTCAGTAGTTTGGTATGATTCATTTTGGCAGTTGTTTGGCTTTCCTTATGTGCATGTACAACTTTGTATTCAAGCACGCGTAGTTAGATATTAACCCAAACATATTACTATTCTATTGATCAAATATGGTGGTATCAATTTTTACATAAAATATAGATAAATTAGGTATTTTCCTCATGTTTCAAATATTGTCAATCATGAAATGCATAAATACTATGGTGGTAATTTTGGGACAATAAACAACTCCACCTTACACTAACCTACTCCTCAGAAATCCAAGCAATAGGAGTAAAGATTAGAGCTCTTAAGGAAAGCCTTACCATAGAATTATGTAGTGTGCATGGAAGATGTGACATTAAAAATAATAAAAGAAACATCATCAATGTCCAAGGGTGTAAATATGATGTGTAATAGTATTGTGCCCTTTAGAGGATTAATGATAAGAGATATTGACATCAAATTAGTCATGACTCCCCATATAAAGTCAAAATGCATTAATCCTTTTTACATGGATTTCATAGATGTCTATCATATTTTACAAATTGGATTTGGGAGCTCAAACTACTTATCATACAAAAGATGTATATTTTACCCAAGGGATTGTTCCTAGTTATACTAAGCATAATTGTGAAGGTTTCTAAAATCTTCAAAAGAAATTGCTCACAAAAGAAGCATTAAATGTATGTCTATAATAATTTTATAACACTTTTTGATAGATATATTCTCCAAAGGCTCATGTATTCCTTTCTATTTTTTAATTTGGGTGCATAGACCAATGTCTTTGTGGCAACTCTAGTCATTATTGTAAGACTAGAGAAAATTACATTTTCTAACTAGTAATAGTTGATAATGATTGTGAGTCTTATCTACAACATCTCTTGAATCCTTAAAAAATTACACATAATAGTTTTCATTAGTTTAGCAAGATGCTTGACACCAACTTGTTTGCTAGATATCTCTCTTTTTGTTTAAATCTTATGATGGAAAGATTATTTTACCATTTTTTACAATGTCATAGACCACATTTTGTAATTGATTTTGTTCAAACTTTTGTGATTTCATCATTTTCTAAATTTTCCTTGTCAGAATTGATACCATAAGACACCTTAATTTTTTTATCAATCTAATGGTGTTTCTCACTTCAAGGAGAAAATGGAGATTTACTTTTAGTTGTTTCATAGATTAACTATTCCAATTTTAGATGTTTGAACTTGAAGATACTCAAACAATAGTAGTTTGTGGGTTCATAGATTTGCAGATCTAAAACAAATTCACAAGTCCTACTGCTATAACTTCCATATCCAATTCAGAATCCATCATAAAGCACCTTTTCCCTAATCTATTTGTGTCATCCCCTATTTTATTTGTTAACATAAAGATATAAATTGTGGGAGACATAAATTGTACAAAAAAAATAAAATTTTTATTTACTATTATTTTATTCTTGTTCATATACATGTCAAATATCTACTCACTACTACATACTACCCAAGCAAAAATGATACAAGGACTTGAAGACTAGTTTTCAAAGGCAATTGAAATAGGGGGAAGTTGACTTGTAGAATATGTTTCTCTATCTTAAAATTATAAGGAATCTTCAATAAAATATTTCATTTTCAAAACAAGGAAAATAATCAAGAACCTAAAATGCAATGACTACAAGTTGATGAAGAAGTGATCAACAAATAATTCTAGAGTTAGTACACCCCCACCTTGTCCAACTTCCTCTAAACTCTATACATACAATAAGAAGCCATACCTATAAGTAACAAAATCATAGATTGAATAATCATGGCACTATTTAGCATAGCCATGAAAAGAAAGTTAAGCATATCATTGAGGAAATTGAAATAATTATGAAGTGATCATTCTTGGTAAGTTGGAAAAAAGAACTAATGGTATAAGACTTTTTATGTGGAATATACAAAATAAAATACAAAAATAAGCAATAGTGGATTTAAAATTATTATAAGCAAGATTCATTAGGCATTTAAGTAAGAAAAATAACTTAGGTTTTTTTCTTCTAATTCTTTAATGAGAATAGACTCATTAATTAAACAACACCATGAGAATCTATAGCCATGACTAGCTTATCTATATCCATGAATAACTTAATTTTCATTATGTAAATCCTAAGTTCCTAAACCATGACAAGCCTAAACCAGACACTCATATCAAACAATGACACTCAAAAAGTGATCCATGGGCACTCTCCAATTATTGCAAAGTATTATTATGTACTATGAATGGTAACTACTAATCCATTTTGTCTTCAATGGGAATAATAGAACCATGTCTCAGTTAAATTATTGCTTCTTACATTTAGTGTAAATGGGAAGATTAGCTATAACAAAGTTTCCAATGCATCAAGCAACACCCATTAGTTTCTTGAAATCTTCCTGCAAACATAAGGTTACATATATTAGCCATTATTCCTATAAGATGTGTCATCAAACAAATCAAACTAGTTTGAAAAGACTATAAGTGCAATTCTCATAGAACAAATTGACAAAATAACAAAATATGATTTTCAAGTACCTCAATCTTCAATAGAGATGTTGTGGGTGCATATCTACCATTGAACTCAACCTACATCATCAAAGTGCAATACAAACACAAAAGATAAAATGTAATAAATTTGTTTACTAGTTAAATGAAACTTGAAAAAAAAAATCAATCATTTTACAATAACATTGCCCCTAAAATATCTAGTAAAGATATCTAATAAACAATCAAAATATAGCTAATATGCTAACCTTGCCAAAAATGGGAAACTCTGCTATAAAGCAAGTACATGCCACATAAAAGCTCCAAAAGAGGGTAGCTATTCAAAATTAATCCCCAAATCACTATCTAATACTCAACCTATATAATGTACATGTTGATTAAATAATGTAATATACATGCTTATCTATTTTTTCAAAGTTTCAAAACAAATTATACAAAATACAATCAATTATGACATTGAAAAATATACATAATCAAATTAAATGATACCTTGTTGAATGTAATTTAAAACATATTTAATTCACAACCACTTATATCTTATCCTAATATCTTTCACAAACAACATTACCAAAGTCTAGAGATTTTCTCTGGATTTTTTTTAGTGACAACCCATAGAAATTGTGTTTGAAAATTTAAAATTGAGATATCTATGGCCGATCTTTTGGCCAAATATCTAGTCTTATCCACTTATTGTGACATCTTTGGTAAGCTTACAAATGAGGAGTTAAATGCACTATTTTTCATTGACTACCTCTTAGCACCTGATCTTCCAATTCAATTTTTATTTTAGGTTTATTTGGCTTAATAGAACCTCCTAATATATTTTGTCTAAATAATTTACCTATTATGAAGGAATCACAAAAAATATCAGAGCACAATAAAAAGATCTCAACAGAAATGATTAGCCAAAAAAAGTTTTACGATGACATCTAAATTAGACGTGTATATGACTTTCCTCCATGGCTTCTAGTCTCAAATAGGATATTGTTCTTAACACTTGGAAAATAAATGCAACTAAGTATGTGTGATTTTGACATGCGCATGTTAAATAAAGGAAGATGATTGTTTGAGAATTTTTGAATTCAAGGAGGATTTTCCACCTTTTTGAGACCGAATAAATTTAGGACAAGGGACTTTATCTTTTGGTCCTAGCTTTTTCTGGTTTGGTTTAACCTTTAATTTATATTATTTGATTCATTCCTGTATGATATGGTTTACAAGAAAAATATTACATTAGTGGAAAATTTGTATCATGGAGGTGCTTTTAGGTCTTGGGAGAATTTATTTATTTTTATTTTTAATATGTATCTTTCATTGAAGTGCTTATTTTACCTAGACTAAATACTACTATTTATACACTTTGCCGACCTTGTTTGCATTGGTTTTCAAGTTTTCTCTACATTAAGTTGTAGATATTGGAATTTTGGATATAGAATGGTTAAACCAATATGCATTTATGAAAGTTTGGAGCTTTACTATTGAAAACTCAAGTATTTCTTAACCTTTGCATTGTGATGGTTCAAATGTAGATTGTTTAGTATTTTGCATTGAGTCATTTGTTTCAATTTCCATCTATATTTTTTTTGCATGCTACCATTTTTAGTTTAGGTATATTTTGGGGATTTCTATGTCTAAAATAGCTATTTTCCATGTACAATGTTCAAATATTTAGGTTTTTGTGGTGTCACACTACATGTTATAACTATTAAAAAAGAATTAGTTACAATACTCCAAAGTAATTCTTGGTTTTTTTTTTGTTGTATCAGTAGTTGTGAGTTATGAATTACCAATTATCCACCTTAGATGGTGATGAAATTACTCTAAAAATACTTTTCTTTTATAGATTAAATGGAAATGCTTTAGGCATAGTACTCAAGTTATTCTTTTATTCTGGTTTTTTTGCTATTTCAATTATAATAAGTTATCAATTTCAAAGTAGCCTCTTAGATGGTGATGAAATTACTTTGAAAATCATTCTATTTTATAGATGAAATGGAACTACAATGCATTCCTGACACATTTAAGTCTAAAGAGGAGTATCTACATGTATTTGAACCTTTGTTATTTGAGGAGTGTCGTGCCCAATTACAACACTTGGGAGGAGCTCTATGAAACTGCTTCTCAAGATGCAAACATAGTGGTTCATATCAAGAGTGTTGACAGATGAGAAAGAGGTAAATCGCCTCTTGAATAATAATCAACATTCAATTCATCAAGTAAATTTGACTTGTTAGTTATCATATTTGGATGAACTGTAAAGTTTTCTTTGTGAGTGCCTCAAAAAATATTACTCATTGTCAAGCCATTTTAGAGTGTGTATGCATTTTGATGTTTATTGTTTCTAGCTATTGCTTATTTTGTAGGGTAGTAATATATTTTTTGAAGTATGCCAAACTTTTAGCTCTTTTCAATTGAATGGATACTTATTTCATAATGCTCTAGAAAGTTAGAAAGCATTTTTTTGTTCTTTAATTTGGATGTATATCCATGCTATGATTTAAATTGGAGATCAATATTACTTCATCTGGTCTTAAAAAATAAATTATTGATTGGATTGCATGGGTTTGCATTGTACCCTGATTAATGAATATACTAGAAGCAACAAATTTGACTAATACAAACTTGGCATTCAAATAGTATGCAAGTCATTGATAGTAGGAAGTGATCTTGTTGGTTTCATCAACAGGCTCACTACCACATTCCTTAAGCTTCTCTTTCTAGTACAAAACACTTGCTTCTTACTGAATGATCTAATCATTTCATTGTAGATATTGATTCATTATGATTAAATCGTGTAACTCTAAGTTGTTTATGGATTGGTAGTTCACTTTGGTTAGTTAGCTTACTTGGAGTTGTTAAAACTAGAGCCCAAAAATCCATGAAGATAATCAACAATGAGTAAGAGACAAAAACTAAAACAAAGAACACCAGAAATATCTTGGGAAAACACTTCTAGAATGGAGGGAAAAACCTATCCACAAAAAAAATATATATCTTTATTGATAACGAAATGTTCAAGTGTACAATATCCTTTGCTTGATGTGAATATATAAAAAATAGGAGAGACTCTTCACATGATAACTGAAGGTCTCTTGAGATTCCCATAACTTCTATAATTAATTACAACTCATCGAATATTCATGCCTCAATCCATGTTAATGATAAATGTCATTTACATTTAATATTATAATTAAACATAAGTGTCCTTTTCAGCTAAACGTAACAATAATGGTAATAATGTTCATATTTCTAGAGATAAAGATCTCTATCACAACTACCATCTTCAACACTCCCTCTTAGCCAGAGAGAGATCTTTAGCACACAAGACTAAAACCAAAAGGTTAATGATAAAATCTCATCCTATATATCCTATAAGATTCATCAAAGCCTATAGCAATTAATCAAATTCATGGAATTAGTTAACACGAAACCCTATAATAATTAATCGCATTCATGGAATCACTTAACATGAAACCTTGTACAATTAATCACATTCATGGAATCATTGAACATGAAACCCTGTAACAACTAATCACATTCATGAAATCGCTCAACATAAAACCCTGTAATAATCAATAACATTCATGGAATCACTCAACATGATAGATTTGTAATACTCATAGGTAATCCTTTAATCATAGAATCTCTCAACGTGGATTTCATGGAATCTCTCAACATGACATCCAACTCCCATCACAAAATCTCTTGATATCATGACATCATGGACTCTCTCAACATGATGTTCACTATGGCATAGCGAAAGAGTTATCATAGCTGATCTTACAATCTCATTGTTGATTTCACATGAATGGAAATAGACATTAAAAAAAAGACTTGGTTCCATTTAAGTCTCAAATTCTACAAATATCACAAGAATCACAAGAATATCAGAGTATGAAGGGGATTCCGTAAGTACTCCCTCTTAATCATGAATCCTCCCTCTAAAGCTAAAAATATTCCCTCTAAAGCTCAACAACTCTCTCTTAATTAAAGCAACCTATTGTCTTCCTTGTTGCCTCCTGCACTGATGAGAGATAGAATAATAATTCATAAAATCAATCTATCAATATAGAAAAATACACAACTATGAAGTGATACACAATGAAAAATTGTTAAAAAAATTGCTAATCAAATCTTCAAGTTCAATCTTTGACATAGTCATTTAAACCATTTGAGATTAACTAGTTAGCACTCACAACCTCTTTGCACAAAGTCAAGTCAGAGTACACATGAAACAAAATATATAATATAAATAAGAACACTAATGAAGCATCCCACAAAATTAAATGCATAACCTGCATACAGGATCAATTCTAGATTAAATGTAAATAGTATTCTAGTTCCTATCTACATATAATTTTATCTCATGAATCATATACACAATAGACATAGAAAAATGATACTTATCTCTAGATGCACAAAAACTATTGTCCATATTTAGTAATTACAATCTACAAGAGATCCAGCAACATGTGTGGTCATCCCTAACAAAGCTCTTTTTTTGAACATTAATATGCTTTGCTCTAGTGCACAAAAGAGACAATAGTTAACACATGGAATCAATCAAAAAATAATGTAGAAACATAGACACATATAGCTACTGTTATAATAAGTGAGATGCAAAAATAGGATAATTTATAATATGTATTAAAGCCTTCACTTCTTTAATGTATACCATAATATAAACAAACTAATTATTCAAGAATTACAAACTCAAAACATTTAAATCTCCACCACTATAAATAGAATGAAGATCCTTTCTTTTATACCCATAATAGACAAGGAAAATAAAAGAAAGTTAGAAAAAAACTTCCTTTGTCATTATCAAAGTAGGTTCCATGATTATACATATGAACAAATGCCTCCTCCTACCATGTTGAGAGTTCCCAAACACCCATCCACTTACCAAGCCATGATAACCATCACTAAGAATATATAACATTTGCACGTCAGTTACAACTCCTCTACATCCTGCTTAAAATAGCACTAGACTTTTCCTCTCCTTCTTGGTCAATTCTCTTTATCTTTGCAAATTTTCTTGAATGGAAACCAAAGAACTATAGAATAAAATATGATGCCTTTGATAACATACTGACAATCCAAGGTATTTAAGAGAGATGTCATTTGGATGGATATTGACATTCTGATACAGCTTGAGATTACAAAATTAGTATGAGAAATGACAAGTGGAGTGCTCAAACTTTCATAACATTCAACTTGTGTTCTATACACCCCAAACTTATGATTTGGCCATCAACACTTCATATCTACCCTCACATTCCAAATATACTGATATTTCTAAAAAAATAAATTGAGAAAACTAAATGGATTCAATCATGATTATAATCCTCATGCGAAGATAGAATGAACTAGATATCTTCCGTTGAACATAGTGTCTTAGAGAACTTACAAATTTAACTTGACCTTGAGAATCTAATTCCACTTTGATATGTGAAGTTTTGATTCACACAATACACTTGGAAAACCCTCTAAAATTTTGACATCTATAGTTGAAGCATTCATATTGAATCTCAGAGTACTTCTCTAATATTGACGAAAGACTCAACATGTGCAGAAATCCACGATCACTAAGATCTGAAGATCAAACATTAACCATGATATGTAATCATAAAAATAAATAAATAAACAAGCTATCCTCAAAAGAACTTCCTTGATAGTAGATATCTCAACCTAGCTTTGATACCATGTTAAAACTAGAACCCAAAAATCCATGAAAATAACTAACAATAAGAAAGAGACAAAAACATAAACAAAGAACACCAAAAAATATCCTGGGAAAACCCTTATGGAATGAAGGGAAAAACCCAACCACACAACAAAAATATATCTTTATTGATAATAAAATTTTCAAGTGTATAATATCTTTTTCTTGATGTGAATATATAAAAATAGGAGAGACTCTTCACATGATAACTGAAGGTCTCTTGAGATTCCCATCACTCCTATAATTAATTAAAACTCATCAAATATTCATGCCTCAGTGCATGTTAGTGACACATGTCATTTACAATTAATATTACATTTAAACATAGGTGTCCTTTTCAACTAAACATAACAATAATGGTAATAACGTTCATATTTCCAAAGATAAAGATCTCTATCACAACTACCATCTTCAATAGGAGTAGTAGTTTTGAAACCTTGTTGGTTTCATTATCATGTTTCATTGTACTTATATTTTTCTTAGCTGGTGGCCTTCAATCTTCTTCTTGGTAGCTACAATGTGCCAAAATATTCAAATTAGTATTAGTTCATGGATTTTGTTGATCATTTTTTATAGCATGGCACAAATGACATGATTTTTCTTATTTTCTATTCGTTGCATGTGCTAGGAAGATGCAACAAATATGAAAAAAAACTAGCATGTATAATTTTCCATAATGACATGTTAAATGACCATAAATATAATAAAAATCATCTACCATCATTTTCTTATGATGTCTACATTGAATCCTTGTGGTAATCTGTGTGCTTGAGAAACTTGTCAATTGATAGCATTTATGCAATGCTTTCCTATTATTTCACGAACATTATGATAATTTCTCACATTCAACCATATTGAGACATCTATGAATTTATAATAATCTCATTCCCCCTAAGACTATGTTTCATCTTATTTAAAAGTTGCAGCATATGCTGTTGGGATAATTAGGATTATTGTCTCACATCTTGCATAAAAGTTGGGCATGTGCAGTTGTTGGATAGTCACCACTTCATTATGAATGAAGCTTTTGGAAATGATTATGGGAGCTTTTCAGTAACATCCAAGCACTAGTAACAAGGAGATAAGTGAACTACACCATTTGGATTAGTAGTGAGAAGACAAGGATCAATTTGGACATTAGAGAACCACATAAGTAAGTGGATTATCATCTTGATGACAAAGAGGAATTAGATAGTTTTGTGAACTATTTCAGAAAGTGGTAGGGGCATGTAGTAGTGATTTATCTTAAGACACATTAGCAGATGGTAATTTAATGGACAAGTGCCCATTTTTCTTGGTATACTTTATTTTTAAGCTCTAAATATATGGGTATAATGTGGATGAATATTAGTTATAAGATCATTAATAGTATAAATGTGGCTTTACTTACCATGATAAAAGATTTCATCTATCATTTTGTTGCTTTCCTTTAAAGTTGATAGTAAATACTTAGCTCTCTAGTTTGGAGAAATTAGATTAGCTTTAATTATAACATCATAAATTCTTCTAGGATAGCAAACAGTTTGCAAAAACACAATAGATCGTAATTTGTAGTAGATATCTTTAATGGTCTGATATCACAAGTTGCTTCATAGGTCTAATCATTTAGAGACTCCATGTATTATGTACTAAGATCTATGTAGATGAAATCAGCCTTATGGACTACTTGGGTGATCTCTTTCTCTGACTCTCTATTAAAATAACTGGTGGACATTAAGAGACCCACATAAGATTTGTATTTTTTCCTAGCTAAATTATAGAGGTTACTAATCAAGTTATATTATATTTGTACATGAAAAGATTTAGCTAATATGGCATCTAATTCTCTGTCAAATTTGTAGTCATGGCATGAAGCATATAAAGGAAGGGGGAAATATAATCAATTGCTTGTCAAGGCAAGCACACCTTAGGAATGCAAAGAGTGTGGACTATGAGTTTCTCATGATTACACAAGACTCTTGAAGTTGTGCCCTTAAGCTCAAAGTGCCCTTCTTTTAAGGTTTCAGTCGGTCCAAAGATTCTTTTTAATAATAGGAGAGTTGGGTGAAGACATTGATCACTTTATAATTATTTGGTTGGGCTTTAGTTATTTGGAGGGGTTTGTGTTAAGACAGATAGTTGATAGCATTTCTCAAAGAACTTACATTTAAGTAATAACATTTACAAAGTTCTAAAGGGACATCACTAACTGTCTATGTAAAGTTGTATAGCTCTCTCTCTCTCTCTCTCCCCTAAAAGAGTTGTGTTCCATAATGAAAGATATGAATTAACACCCAATCGGGTGTGGCTGGGATTATAGTTCCCCAAGCTCCCCAGATACAAAGCAGTTGAGTATATAAGAACAAACAAGCTTGTAAACATAAACTTAGCTTCAATTAAGGCTAAAGCCAACCAAAAATAGAAATAGAAACATGAAGGGTTTGAATGGAACTCATACCTCAAAATATAAATTCTATAAATGCATGTTGATGAGCATCCAAGATTGCCAGTGCGAGAGGAAGGAAGGCCTAGCTTGTTGGGTGATAGAAAGGGAATTTCCTTTGATGAATGTCATACACTATATGCTCCAATAGCATGTGGAGACAAAATTAAAGTAACAAGTAACCAAAAAATAATTGCATTTTGTTATTTGAACCTGAGTTGGTCAACATTATGACCAACTTGGGCATAAAACCAAAAAAAAAAGGTAGGTCAAAATTTGACCTATAATGCACTAGTGGCTTCATGGTATGCAAGGATAGATACAAGTACATTAAAACACAAGGTACATGATAACATGTATACATCAATTGAATAAAATTCTCCAAGATAAGAATAATAATGATAATGATACAACTGCAACAATGAGCATCCAACATATGTCAAACTAAGGGGGACCCAAATGGTAAGAAGTCACTACCTCCCAGTCGCATGGTTACCTAATTAGGCTCTCACTCCCACCATGCAAGGAAGATAATGAATGATCCACATATAAATAATCAAACCATAAAACAATCCTAGGCAAGAAGTCCTAGTGACTAATTCTACCTCAAGGGCAATACAAAGCTACTCAAGAAGAAAAGTTAATCAAAATAAAAAGACACTCATCCAAAATAACATCACATACCAAAATAAGCAATATAAAAAGACTATCATCAATAAAAGTAAATCACCAATCTCTAAGTCCAACAATAAAACACCACCAATGAATAACTAATGCTCGTCAATAAAAGTCAACCGTCAACAATAAATGACATCCAATCAGTAAGTAACCATTCATAATAAATACACCATCAAAAGTAACATCCAAGAAGTAAATCATTAGATGCAAACATTAAAAAATCATGAAGGAGACTCAAGCTATATAATAGCTAGTGTCATCATATAAGCCAACTCTAAGGTTACCATGGTAGTCTCTTAGGACCCTAACCCCCTAGTGACTCTATGTAGAATCAGAATATCCTCTGGTGAAGATGATGAAAATTAGTCATGCCTCTCAAGTTATCTTCCCATTCCAATCTTTGGTCTATATAAGCACTCAAGGTATGGGCGAGGTTCTATCTCTAAATTATATTTTTAGTGTATCTCAAAGAAAGGGCTATGCAAGATTTTTAATTACAATGTTATCACTTGTTACACAACTTCCAATGAGCTAACTCAAAAGCCACTCTAAGCTTCAACCCCCATTGCAAGTCACTCCCATAGAATTAACCTAGACCACATTCCCAAAAACTCACAAACCACAATTGTGTCCCATATTATAAAAGTAGTATTGATCGAATTTGATTTCTTGATAGGCAACCCAAAAATAGTATTAGATCTCAAAAACCAAGTTCTCATAAATTGATGTAGGAGCATCTTGGGTGTAAGAGCAATCTTGCATCATCCAAAAAAAAAAAATTCTTTTCAGTCTTTTCCATTTTAATAAGGACTAGTAGACAGGGTGGTCACTATTTATGGAAACTTGCTATTTTTAGTAAGTTTGTCATACAAGCTCAAAATGTTCTCATTTTCTAAATGAAGGTTCATTTTGGAATTATAAGCCTACCATAAAAATTTCATTGCTCCAACTTAAGTATTAGAGAAGTTATTATGGATTTTCGATGAAAAAATTTGCAAAAAAATCTTTAGGCTCACCATTGGAGGCCTTAGAGTGCCTGGATGAGGTCTAAAAACTCAATAGAAGGGCACTTGCACAACTTTGAGCCTGTAGATCATGAGTTGGCATTTTCAAAAAGTGGTTATAATAGCCAATTAGAGCAATGGTTTGAGAGTTATGGCCTTCAAAATTTGGGCTACCAAAATTTCTAAATTAATTTGTCAAAAATGTATTTACCAAACTCTATATGTATTGTCAGGGTCTATCAGCCCTAGGTTTTAAGTTTTGGCATTTAGAACCTTCCTGAGTGGTATAAAATTTTCTATTTAAGAAAATCCCAAACACTGTATAGGACAACTCTGGGTGATAGTTCACAGCTTGTCTTGCAGATTGCTATAATGAAGGCACCCATGTAGGTTAGCATATTGTACTTGTGAATTCTATAATTTTGCATTTGTAGTGCAAATAAGAAGTCCATATTTTATTCTTGCATTTGATGTTGTTTCTTTGTTTTTGTTATGGTTTATGGTATTAAAGGGAGCACCCTTTAGCAAGTGGTATCAGAGCTAGAGTTCTTGAGTGTGTGGACAAATCATCGATTGTGAGGCAGTTCACACTAGGACAATGGTTTAGACTGAGCATGTAGATAGATCACCAATTGAGAGATAGTTTGCACTAGTGTTTTAGTAGAAGTGCAAAAAATGTATCCACGAAGAGAGTGTGGCAGAAGAGCTATAGGTGTTACACTTGAGGGTATTTGAGCCCTCCAAAGAAAAATGCAAGCATTGGAAGAACAAATGCATATAGGAATAAATCTTCATGTAAGAGATGAAAGTGAGGATGAGGACAAAGTTGAAGAAAATACTAAAGCAGAGGCAGTTCTAAACCCAGAGGAATAAAGGCTTTTTAGGGCCATCTCCAAGATTAGAAAAGACCTAAGTTTGAGGTTCCTGCATTTTCAGGAAATCTTAACCCAAAGGAGTTTATCATTTGCATCAATGAACTAGAGGGCTACTTTGAGTATGAAGGTATTGATGATCCTAATAGGTTCAAGTTTGTGAAGGAAAAACTAAAGGGACATGCAAAGATTTGGTGGCAGGAGGTTTAGTTGGAGAAAAATAGAAAGGGAAAGGAAAAAATCACTAGATGAGATCAAAGGATAGCTAAACTAAAGTGAAAATTTATTCTTGTGGATTATGAGCTTGATTTGTTGAAGAAAATTCAAGGGATGAAGCAAGTGAGAAAATCTATTCAAGATTATATCGAAGAGTTCTACCAAATTCTCATTAGAATCATCCATGCATAAGCTGATAAGGAGAAAGTGGTATGCTATCTTAATGGGTTAAGGTAAAGTATTCAAGACAAGTTGAGTCTAGTTAAAATGAATAGTATTAAGGAGGCATACTAGTTTTCCCTAAGAGTTGAGGAAAAATTGAGTAAGAAGTTTGACAAGAATAATAGTGGAAGAGGTCTCATTGGAAGATCTAGCAGACAATCGTATGGTTGTTGTAATGATGATTAGAAGAACAAGGATGAGGCTAGAAGTAGTAGTTAGAACCAAAGAGGAAATAATTTAAATCATTTGCATGATCAGAACAATAGAGATTAGAGAGGAACAAGGTATTTTTTAGTGGTTAATATTCATAAATTGGCTAATTTTAGAAAGTTTTTGCTAGTGATTTGGCTAATAATTTAAGATTTAATGCAACCTAAATCACCATATTTTTTATTAAATTTAGTTCTAAAATATTGAAAATCACTCAATAATTTATTCTATTAAAAAAATTGAACTCAAAGATTCGCCACAATATTTGATACATTGTTAGATTTGGTTCACCTAAATATTATATATTATCAAAGAAGTTAAAATTAATTCAATAATAGTTATCATAATTATTAGTTACTTTAGGGATATATCACCAATATTTAGTTTTCACTATTGATTTAAAATATAATGTAATTATCCTCATTATTTCCATGAGATAAAAACATGTTAAATTTTGATTTGTAATATTCCATGATGATCAATGGACTTCCTATTATTATTGAGATTTGTGAATATTTTCTACAAAAAAATTATGATTCTAAAATAATTGCCAATGTAAATAATATTTAAAATAAAAAAACTAAGAGATTTGTGGATAAAAATAATTTGGTTTTTCAAAATAACGAAAGATTCGTCGATATTTTATATCTTTTTCTAAATGGGGGTTTCTTAAAGTTTTCCCTAGAGGGGAAGAGGCATAGGACGAGGATTTGGAAGAGGAGGCTTTTGTGGGAAATGTTTTCACTACAGAGAAGAAAGGCATAGAGCATTTACCTAGTGCCAAGGAAGGACAAATCGAAGAATAGAAGGCTAGGCCAAAGTTGCACATGTTGATGAAGATTCCAAATCATCACATTCTAAAGATGTTGAAAGAGGAGAAGTCCTAGTTAATAGAAGAGTCCTAATGAGTGGTGAGAATGAACCTGATCAAAGAATGAGCTTGTTTTGCACAAGGTGCAAATGTGGAGATAAGTGTTGTGATGTGATCATTAATGGTGGAAGTACTGACAAATCTAGTGTAAGAAATGATGGTCTCAAAGTTGAAGCTGAAGAGTTAGAAACATCCACGTCCATATCATATTGCTTAGGTGCAAGATGACCATAAGGTCATGGTCAACAAGCAGTACTCAATGAAGTTCAAGATTGCAAGCTACCAGGATGAGGTGCTATGTGATATCATACCTATAGACATATGTCATATGTTGTTGGGTAGGTTGTCGCAATTTGATAGGAATGATGTACATGATGGGCAAGCAAATACCTACACTCTGACCAAGGATGGAGTGAAACATAAGTTAATGCCATTGAAGGAGAAAGAAGAAAAGGTATGTAGTGTTGATAGAATATGTTTTATTGATGAAAAAGAGTTTCTCAAATGTATGCAACATGAGCATATGTATTTTGCTATAATTCCAAAAAATAGTAAAGAAGAAGTAGAGAAGGTGCCTGTAGAAGTTGCAGATATGTTGCAAGAGTTTTCTTATATTGTATAAGATAATGTACCTAATGAATCACCCCCAATGAGGAAGATTAGTCACCAGATGGATTTGGTTCCAAGAACCAATTTTCCAAACAAGGAATCATACAGAATGACACCAACAGAAAGTGAAGAGTTGAACATACAAGTTCATGAGTTGTTATAGAAGGGGTTGATTCAAGAGAGTCTAAGTCCATGTGTAGTACTAGCTATATTAGCACCAAATAAGAATGGACAATGGAGGATGTGCATAGATTATCATGCTATCAACAAAATCACAATCAAGTATAAATTTCCATTACAAAGAATGGATTATATTATGGATTGTTTGAGTGGAGCTAAGTATTTCACAAAGATAGATATGAAGAGTGGGTACCATTAGATTTGTATCAGAGAAGGTGATGAAGGGAAGACTACTTTCGATACCAAATAAAGATTTTACAAGTGTTTAGTCATGCCTTTTGGGCTAACCAATGCACTGAGCACTTTCATGAGGCTCATGAATGAGGTACTGAAGGAGTTTCTAGGTAAGTTTGTTATTATTTACCTAGATGATATCTTGATCTTTAGTAAGACATTGGAGGAGCATTTGATCCATATTCAGAAGGTGTTTGATAAGTTGAGGGAAGAAAAGTTACTGATAAGCTTGAAGAAGTGTGATTTTGTAAAGGAGTTGGTGTCTCAGCAGAAGGTCTAAAAATGGACCTAGAGAAAGTGAAGGCTATCCTTGAATGCCCTACTCCAAGAAGTGTGAAAGAGGTAAGATCTTTTCATGGATTGGCTAGTTTTTACAAAAATTTTATAAGAGGTTTTAGCAGTATTTGTGGACTCTTGATTGAAACAATGAGAGGGGATAGGGAAGAATTTAAGTGGACTGTAGGAGTAGATAAGATTTTTAATTTGTTGAAATAGAAAGTTACTAAGCAACCAGTTTTAACACTTGCTAATTATAATAAGGTGTTTCAAGTAGACTGTGATGCTAGTGGTACTGCAATAGGAGTTGTTATGAGCCAAGAAGGTAGACCTGTCACTTATTTTAGTGAGAAGTTGAATGATGCAAAATGAAAATACTCTATTTATGATCAGGAATTTTATGCTATAGTTCAATCATTGAAGAAGTAGAGACACTATCTTCTTCCTAAGGAGATTGTTTTGTATACTAATAATCAAAATTTTCAATATTTTAATAGTCAAGGAAAATTGAACCAAGGGCATTTGAAGTGGGTTGAGTTTTTTTAGAGGTATACATTTTTTTTGAAACACAGGAGTGAGAAGTCTAATAGAGTTGTAGATGCTCTAAGTAGAATACAACTTTTTCTAATAGAAATGTAGATAGATGTGATTGGGTTCAAGGAACTCAATACTTTATATCTAGATGATCCTAATTTTGGTGAAGCATGGAAGGCTTGTACATAACCTATTACACTTGACAAGACAAAGTGGTTGGATTTCATGATCTAGGATAGTATGTTTTTTAAAGGAAGCTAGTTTTGCATTCCTAGAAGTTCAATGAGAGAGAATCTCATCAAGGAGAAACATAGTGGAGGATTGGCTTGATATTTTGGTAGAGATAAAACCATTGCTTTAGTTGCTAAGAATTATTACTAGCCACAGTTGTAGCAAGATATGAAGAAATTTATATGGAGTTGTAGAGTATGTCAGATGGTGAAAGGAGTAAAGCAGAATATAGGGTTGTATCATCTATTACCTATACTAGAGAAGTCATGGGAGGATGTCAGCATGGATTTTGTTCTTGGATTATTGAGGACTCAACATGGGCATGATTCTACTTTTTTGGTGGTTGACAAGTTTTCAAGGATGACACATTTTATTCCTTGCAACAAGACTAGTGATGTTATTCATGTGGCAGAGTTTTTTTTAGAGAAGTGGTGAGACTACATGGTCTGCCAAAGAGTATAGTTTCATATCGAGATACTAAATTTGTTGGGTATTTCTGGCATACATTATGGAAGAAGTTGAAGATAGATTTGAAGTTCAGTTCATCGCATCATCCAAAAACTAATGGATAGACATTAGTTGTGAATCATAGTTTGGGAAACTTACTGAGATGCTTGGTTGGAGATAAACCAAAAGGATGGGATATGATTTTACAATAGGTGGAATTTGCATATAATAACTATGTTAATAGGAATATTGGTTAATCACCATTCCAGATTGCATATGGGAGTAGTCCCAGAAATGCCTATGAATCGAGGTAGTTGGATAAAGGAGAGATAAGTAGTAATGAAGTAGAAGAGTTTGCTAAACATTTGAAGAACATCCATGAGGAGGTGAGGAAGCAAATCATAAATATGAATACACAATATAAAGCTAAGAAAGATGTGAAAAGGAGATATAAGGAATTTAAAATTAGAGATGAAGTCATGGCTTATTTGAGAAAGGAGCATTTTCTAGTGGGTAGATATAATAAGCTGAAGACGAAGAAGTCTGGATCGTGCAAGATAGTGAAAAGGCATGATTCTATAAATTCTTATGAAGTGAAATTGCCTGCTAAATTGAATATTTCACCAGTATTTAACATTTTAGATTTGATATAGTATTATGAAGGAGGTGATGGAGATGAAGTTATAGAAGCACAATGGAGTATTCCAAAAACTAGTTTGGCTAGAAAGGAGATTGAGGAGATACTGGAAGATCATGTTGGCAAAAGCAAAAGGAACATTACTTATGAGGAATACCTAGTCAAATGGAAAGGGAGGCCAATAGAGGATTCATCATGGCTTGCAAGGGAGGAGGTTAACCATCTTGGTTTTCCTTTGAACACCAGAGACATGATGGAGTTAGTTCTCAAATTACCCTGGGTATTTGATGCAAGAGTATCTTGGGTGTAAGAGCAATCTTGCATCACCTAAAAAATATATTTTATTTTCAATATTTTCTATTTTAATAAGAACTAGTAGATAGGAAGGTTACTATTTATGGAAACTTGTTATTTTTAGTAAGTTTATCATACAAGCTTGAAATGTTCTCATTTTCTACATGAAGGTTCATTTTGGAATTATAATTCTACCATAAAAATCTCATTGCTCCAGCTTTAATATCAGAGAGATTATTATAGATTATTTATGGAAAAATTTGTCAAAAAAATTTCAAGCTCACCATTGGAGGCCTTAGAGTGCTTGGATGAGGTTTGAAAACTCGACAAGCGCTTGCATGATTTCAAGCTCGTAGATCAAGAGCTTGCATTATGAAAAGTGATTGTAATAGCCAATTGGGGCAATTGTTCAAGAGTTATGGCCTTCAAAAGTTGGGCTACTGAAATTTGTAAAATAATTTGTCAAAAATGTATTCAGCAGACTCTATATGTATTGTCAGGGTCTGTCGACCCAAAGTATTAATTTTGAGCATCTAGAACCTTCCCGGGCGGCATAAAATTGCCTATTTAAGAAAAACCCGAATATTGTCTATGATAGCTCTAGGTGATAGTTCTCAAGTTGCCTTGCAGATTACTGTAATGAAGGCACCCATGTGGGTTAGCATATTGTACTTGTGAATTCTGTAATTTTGTATTTGCAATGCAAATAAGAAGTCCATACTTTTTTCTCGCATTTGCTATTGTTTCTTTGTTTCAATTATGGTTTATAGTATTAAGGGGAGCACTCTTCATCATAAATGCTCAACAAAATAAAAATCACAATTTGAATCATAAAAGATACATCATGACATCTAGTCAAATAATCATCATAAAACAAATCTTAAAAAGAAACGTCTAGTGCACATCCTAGTTTGGCCAACAATACAAGTTAAATAAAACCATCACGAAATAAATATCATGAGACAATAAACAAATTAAAGAAACATAGACTTTTCAGCCATATAGTATAATTCTATGATTTTCTATGTTTAGATTGAGCCATAAAGATGTGTCTAGCAATAAAGTAAGAATATACATGTTTACATAAATGTTTAGGCTAATTAGCTTATTAAAATGAATAAGTATTTAAATGGCAAGTATCTTTGTGCACATAAAATATCATGCAACATTATCATGTTAATAATGTTAAATCATAAATGATTTAATTAACAACATAAATATATATTATTAGATTTAAATATTAATATCATATAATTTGTAAAAATATTAATTTAACTTCTATTTAAGTCTAATATTAATATTTACTTTTTCTTTAATTCATAATGCAACTAGAACTAACTCAAACTTGAAATTATAATTATAATTAAATTATTTATAATTTCTCCCATAATATTAAATATTCATAACTAGATGATTACATAGTTAACTCCATTATAACTCTTCTTAAGATATAATTAAATCACAAGAATATATTTATTAACTTGTTACTCCACTGGCATTTATATATATATAAGTTATATTCCATTAAGAGTTTAAAAAATATATATATATTGAAACATTGCAAAAAATGGTGAATAATAGCATCGAAGCAAAAAAAGCAGAGTAGGCATCCGATAAACAAAACATCAATTCGAGACCATGGAAAAAAGTAGGCAAAAACCCTTGGTTGAGACCAAACAAACATAGAAGAACTAGGTTCTCTAACAAGCAAAGGAGGAATCTCAACTTTAGAATTCAAACAAAGAATAGTTTCACAATTCTAGAGAGGCTAGAGGATCCCAAAGAACACATATGGCATAGACCTTCGGGCATCGACCAAAGCAAACCCTATTTCAGGAGCCCAGGCTGTATGCGTGCTCAAGATATTTTCACTATTGAAAAAATGGACAAACAATTCAAAGTCTTCAACCTTCCAAAGTATGCTCTATCATCTAAATCATAAATGCTATCCATGATAACAGGATTAAAATTGGTAGCGACTCCCACACCTCAACATTTCGGCAAAGAAAAATCACTCAAATCGACTGTGAAATCAATTAGGAACTCTTATGTTTCCCCCACCATTGGTTTGTGACCAAGACTGCCAAAGTTGCACTAAATCCTAAGGATGCTCTAGGATTGCAAGAGAGCTCTAAAATTGCAGGTTCCCCCATTCGCATCTCCAGCAAAGAAATTGAAGAATTATGGGATGAACGCCAAAAAGTTGGAGTTTTTGTGATATGGAATGGCCCAAAGGAAGACATTGCTTTGCTTTCTTATTGGTTGGATGACAACTGCAAAGAATAGGTAAGTATTTCTAGCTTTTTTGATAGTATCCTTTACTTGAAATGTTTGGATGAATCCATCAAAGAAGAGTTCATATCTATTTCTAAATATTTTTTCAATGGGTTTGTGGTTAATTTTGTTAAATGGGGCCCAAATTTCAATTTAGAAGGGTTAGATATTACATGTCCCAGGTGGTATAGTATTAAATCCTCACCACTAGATTTGGTCCAAACTGAGATCCTTAAGTATATAGGGTCTACTATAAGAGATCTGATAAGCATTGATTCCTCATACAATTAATGTAACAATGTGAAAATGCTCATCAGAACCAAGCTTAACCAACCAGTTCTTACTCATAAGAAGATCATAACCAATAAAGCATCCTATGAAATAAATCTACAAAGGAATGAAGGAGAAATATCAAAAATCATTAAATTTGATGATATTAGGAAAATCAGATTTAGAACTCTACCACTCACATTTGACTTCCTCAGTATATTCCTGCGGATCAGAATAAAGAAAAGAAATTGAGGTTAAGTTTGGTAGATTAAGAGACTTTTCCACGATATAATCAAGAAGAGGAAAATTTAATCAAGTATCCGCAAAATGAGACAAATAGCATGTAAAATCTTAATCTGGCAACCAATACAAGACTTAAGTCAATTATAGTGGATAAGACCCATAAGCAAAAGTCAAAAGCAAAATATAGATCAAAAAGTAGAAGAGAGGCCAAAAAGAGAAACACGGAGGTGAATAAATATTCAAAAGAAACTAATTGCATAGCAAGATTTGATTTACAAAATGTTTCAAATTTGGCTAAAGTGGTTGAGAAGGAAGAAAAATTAACAAGACAGAAGCAACAAGACTCAAAAAGTCCTATTTGTAGGTTGTCAATGGATAATCTATTGAAGGATATAGGCAAGGAAATCTTAGATTCTATGGAATTATCTATCCAAAATTTTATAGAAGAAAAGAGGAGTGGTGAAAAGAATATAGAAGATATTGAGAACTCTTTATTATTTGAATCAAACCCAAATAATGGAGAAACTCTCAAAGATTTGGAGGTAAATCACAAAGGGGAGCAATTTTAGTCGCTTGTCCTAATAGAGAGGGATATAAGTTCAGCCAAAGAAATATGCAAGACATCTAAGATTTGGTAGACCCTAGTAGAAAATGGTGGATCTCCTTTTGTCCAAGTGAGTAATCAAAATGATAAGGATTCCAGCTTAGAGACAAAAGTTGGGTCCTTGGAAAATGAGCTATAGTACTTCTTAAATAAGGATAGTGCCTTGGATTCATATCTGGTAATTCCAAGATTAGAAGAAGAGCTTCTTGAATAGGTTTATGAGGAACTAGTTCAAGTATTTTGTCCTGAGAACATAAATAATAGCACAGAGGCTCAGAAGGAGGAATTTTTGCAGAGATTACTTAAAATTGGAGGCAAGAACTATACTTATGAAGATCTAAAATAGGATCTGAAGAAGATTGAGGATGAGGATTACAAGCAAGGAAAGATCCTATCAAAAGAATATATAAGGGATACAGAACAAGAAGGAAAAGATAATGTTATGATTAATAAAAAAGAATTGGATTTAGAAGAAGGAAATCAGCCAAGCATATTAGATTAGATTATTAAAGAATTGAAAGGTGAGGAAATATAAGGAAAGGACTGTGAGAAAAATTTCATTGCTCTAAAGAACTTGGAATACCTAGGGATATAGATGAACCAGGAAGGACTAAGTTCACCAAAATATGGGAGAATGAAAGGGAAGAGAGGCAAAAAATCTTTGAAGGAACTTAGGGAAGCAAATGGATGCGCCAGGGAACAACAAAAGATATATCAATTAATTAATAATGGAAAGGAGAAGAGCCTTCTTGAGGAGCCATGAGGATTACCACATGGAATGTCAGGGGGCTTAAATGCCCCTGTATATGAGCAGTGTTAGTATGCTAATAGAAACTAAATTTAAATAAAGCTTCTACAAACTAAACAAAATTCATAAACTTCAAGATAGACTAAGATGAACTCTCAATTGAGAATACGAGCCATTAATGGACTCTCTCAATGAGAAGCTCTCTTGTTGAGTGGCTTTGTCTAAATAGATAGGATGTATGCTCAATATGCTTCCAAAGGCTTCAATGGATGATTGTGGATTTTTGGTGTGGATAGATGGCTTTAGTATGGATTTGGCTCTCAAAATGGCATTATAACTTTACTTCATGGATTGTGTCATTTTGCAAAGGGGAAGGATCCAATTTATAGGCAAGAGGCTTGAGGGATTGAGGGCTAAGATGCAAGGATGGGAAAAAGCTCATGGAGGGCTAAGATTGCATGAGAAGAGAGCACATGGATTGTGCTTCCTTATAGCCAATCAAGGAATGAAACATGTCACATGGTGAGAGGATGGAGGAAAGGGGAAGGATGAGTCAACAAAGGAGGCTCAAGGGATAAAATCTTCATAAAGACCCTCATAATGATTTGTAAGAGCAATAAAAGGGCTTGTAAGAGTCATTTATGACCTAGTGGACTTCATAAAGTTTTATGGTTGAGATATTTTGAGGGTGATGAGAGCAATTTCGACTTGGACTTGATTAAGAAGGTTTTAAGCTTGTTTAGGCTTGTGCAAATGATTAGAGGATGGATTAGGATGGTTTAGGATTAGCTTAGGGATAGGCAAGTGGATGGCATTTAATGAGGGTGGGTGAAAGAGGTGATATTTGTTAACTTTGGCTTGGGTTAGTAAGTCTTAACCCATGTTTAGGGAATGTGACAAGGTTAGGAGGGGATTAGGATTAGGTTTAAAGACATCTTCTAGAAGAGTCTAGACTTTGGATGAGGATAAAGACTTTCTAGAATAGTCTAGAATTTCCTAGGATGAGGATAAATTAGATTTTTAGGAAATAAATAAAGTTTTATTTATTTCAAGGGTTTGGGTTGAGGAGATATTTATTAAAACTTTTTTAATAAACATGAGGATTAATATTTAATCTTAATTAAATATTTTGAGTTGGGATTAGGGGTAGGAAATGATGGGATTAGCCTTTAATCGAAATTAAAGAAGGATTAGAAGATTTTGGAAGAGGTTATTGGTTATAAGGAAATTGGCCAAGTTTTGGGCAAAAAATAATTTTTTTAATTTATTTTAGGATTTTTGGTCAATTTATTAATTAAATAATTAATAAATAAGGAAATAATGTTTAAATAAGATTTAAACATTTTTGGGAGGGATTCCTTAATTAAATATTTTTAATTAAGATAAAGGGATTTAATGGCATAAAAATTAATTAATTAATTAATTAATAAATGATGATGTCATCAGGTATTTTTTTCAAAAAATAAAAATACTTTATTTTTTAAAGGATTTTTAGGTGTCTACAGCCCCTAGCAAGAAAAGCCTGTTAAATCATAACCTTAAATCATTTGATTCAGATGTTATTTTAATACAAGAAACCAAATTAAGTGAGATAGAAGGTTCAAACCTAAAAAGGAAGCTTGGTTTCTAGGGCTCCACATTTTGTGAATCAGTAGAAGCTTTTGGGGGTCTAGGAGTTCTGTGGAATCCTAGGAAAGTGTTTATAGATCTCCTCAATAGTAGTAATAACTAGATCAGTGTTAGGGTACAAAGCCTGATATCTAATCTTCATTTTCTTTTAATTAATGTGTATGGACCAATAAGTGCTTTAGGAAAGAAAAAGGTCTTGGATGAAATTAGCATTGTTATGTATAATCATATAGATGATCCTTGTATAGTAGGTGGTGACTTTGATACCATCTTAGATTTATCCAAGAAAGATGGTGGTATCTGCCAACGCTCACAATCATCACTATTCTTCAAAGAATGGTGTGATGGACATAATTTGGTTGATATCCCAATCAATAATGGGAAGTATACTTGGAACAATAGGAGGAAAGATTTTACATATATAGTAGAAAAACTAGATAGGTTTTTACTAAATGGTGATTTAGATGGAAACAGTTTTAACATTCATTCCTCCATTTTGCCAATTGTTGGGTCAGATCATTATTCAGTTAGGCTAGAACTCGCTAAACTTACAAAACCATCTAGGAACCCATTTAAATGTGAAAAAATGTAGTTTCTAGATCCAAATTTCATCAATAATATTAAATAATGGTGGGATCAAGATAAAGTCAAAGGATCTAAGATGTTCGTATTTGTTTAAAAAATGAAGATGTTAAAGGATCAAATCCTAAATGGAATAGAGAACATTTTAATAATATTTTTAAAGAAAAATTAGACTTAGAAGAAAAACTAAAAGATCTAAATTTGATAGTAATTAAGGAAGGCATGAATAATGAACGGTATATGTTAGAGAAAGAATTACTTGCCAAACAAGAAGATATATTAACCAAGGAAGAAATATTTTGGAGATAGAAATCTAGGGAGAATTGGTTAGATGAAGGAGATTGGAATACAAAATTCTTTCATAACTCTACCCTATACAATAGATCAAAAAATAAAATAACAAGTATTAAAAATAAGATGGGATCCATTACTGAGAATCCATGTGAAATGGAAAGTACCTTTGTTGATCATTTTCAAGAGATCCTAAACAACTTTGAAGGATCCAACATGGTAGCGCAAGCTAAATCACTCAAATTTATTCCAAAAATAATTATCCCCAAGGATAGCAAACTACTCAATAAAGAAATTACTTTGGAAGAAGTTAAAGTGGTGGTTTTTAACATGAACCCTAATAAATCCCTAGGCTTGGATGGCTATCAAGCATTTTTTTATCAAAAATTTTGGGACATTATTGGGGAAGATTTATGGAAATCCATTGAAGCTTCTAGGAATGGCAGAGCTCTATTATCAAAAATTAATTATTCTTTCCTAACCTTGATCCCCAAAAAATCAAACCCTGAAATGGCTAGGGACTATATGCCTATTGCTCTTTGCAATACCATTTATAAGATATTCTCCAAAATTTTAGCAAATAGACTCATATTATTACTTCCAAAGATTATCTCGGAGGATCAAATAGGTTTTGTTCTAGGTAGATCTATTCTGGATGGTATCCTTACTATTCAAGAGACCATCCATTCTACTGCTAAGAGTAAAAAGCTGAGTATGTTTATGAAACTCGATATTCAAAAAGCTTATGACATGGTGGATTGGAGATTCCTATGTAAGGTGCTTGAAATGTTTGCTTTTCACATCAATGGATCAACCTTATCTCCACTCCCAAATTTTTTGTCCTTATTAATGGAATGCCCAAGGGGTTCTTTGAAACATCTAGGGGCATCAGATAAGGTGATCCTCTATCCCCCTCCCTCTTCATTATTATGGTAGAAGCATTTGGAAGATCGATAATAGATGCTTACAATAATTAGGCAATCTCTGGTATCATGGTGGCAAGTATCATGCCAAACATTACACATCAACAATATGCTGATGATACTATCCTACCTGGCAAAAGTATAGTCAAAGATGCCATAAACTTAAATTCTATAATTAACTAATATATGGCAGCATCGGGACAGAAAGTAAATAAAGAAAAATGAAGGATATATTTCTTAAACACTAATCAAAAGATTGAAGAGTAGATATGCAAGGTGATGGGATTCAAAAAAGGGTAGTTTCCTTGTAAATATTTGGGCATTGCACTGGAAAAGGGTTCTAAATCTAGCAAGATTTGGCAGAACACCAATGAAAAAGTTGACACTAGGATTGGAAGCTAGAAAAATAAATGGCTCTCTAAGGCAGGGAAAATTACCAAAATTAAATTAGTGCTTTCAGCTATTCCTACCTTTCCTCTTTCATGTTTGCCCCTCTTTAAGAGCTCATTGGGAAAATTGGAATCAAAGCTTAAAAACTTCCTATGGAAGGATTGTGAAGAAGATAAGAAAGTAGCTCTTGTTAAATGGGAGAGCATTTGCAAACCTAAGGAGATGGTTGGTCTTGGGATCAAGAACTTACAATGGCAAAATGAAGCCTTAGGAACTAAACTAATATGGCGATTGTATACAAAAAGAAACCAAAAATGGGCCAAGATATTATATAATAAATACCTCAATGTGGGTGATTCTCTCTCAATTTTTAGAATGAGGAATCTCCCCAAGGGTTTAGAAAGTTGGAACTTTATGAAAACATGTTGTCACATTATCAACAATTTCCTATCATGGGATGTAGGATTGGGTAATGAGGCCTTATTTTGGGAGGATTTGTGGGATGGTCTCCCCCCAATTGAATCCAAACCCTTCCCACTGAACCTTAAAGAGAAATTAGTATCTACTTGGGGAGATAAAGTTAAGGAATATAAGGTGAAAATCTCTTCTGAGGGTTTGGTCAAATGGGTGTGGAAATCTTTCGACGAAGTTGGTTTTGACCACGAGGAAAGAAAGGCTTATGAAAAGATTATTTTCAATAGAAGAGTTAAGCAATCCGAGAAAAAAGATGAATTTATATGGGCAGCCTCAAAGGATGGTAATTACAATGTTAGGAGTGGATACAACACCTTGATTTATTCACATAGATGGGACCAAATTGAGTTTCCACTCAATCTATGTTGGGATGTAGCTTGCCCACCTAAGTCAGGTTTCTTTCTTTGGTTGGCCTCCCAAAATAAGATACTGATAGAAGATAGGTTGCATAGATTTAGTTTTCAAGGCCCATCCAGGTGTGTTCTATGTAAACAATATTTTGAGGATGTAGAGCATTTATTATATAGTTTTCCATTCTCCCAATCTTGTTGGGAATGGCTTAGGCTAAAGTTTGGATGGTCATCCCCCTTTCTCAGATCCTTTTCTGAGCTCTTGAAAGGATGGCCCATTAACATGATTAAGGGGATCTATAGAAAAATTTGGAACATATGCCCGATGATTATGTCTTGGGAGATCTCGAAGGAGAGAAATAGATGCATATTTTGAAATTTAGAAATGAAGTTGGAAGGTTTACTGCTTAAGATAGAAGCTAGCATTGTGAAAGTCACTAACTCTCATCTTAGGAAGGTTTAGAAAGAGGAAGGATCCTTCTCTACTTGGGATGGTCTAATGAAAAAGAACTAGAGTAAGCTGATCAACCCTCCCCTAGTATACAACAAGAGTAGTAAGAAGGCTAGGGAAGATTGTAAATGGTCTCCCCCCCTCTCTATGGATGGCATAAACTCAACTTCAATGGAGTAGCCAGAGGCAACCCTGGTATAGCAAGTATTGGTTGCATCATAAATGATGATTCAGGAAATTGGGTTACCAAAAAAGCATTGTCAATTTGGCCTACTACCAACAACCTAGCCAAGTTTGAAGCCTTGGAAAAAGGCCTCCTTCTATGTCTTGAACTAGGATTGACAAAAGTTATTATAGAGGGTGATTCTCAAATCATCCTATATGCAATTAGGAAATGAGTTACACTAAATTGGGTTCTAAATTCGCAGCTTAGGGATGTCCTTATGCTAATTGATCAGTTAGTTGATTCTAGAATTTGTCATATATTCCAAGAAGGGAACAAGAAGAAAAATGATTTAGCTAATAAAGGAGCAGACGGTATAAATCTTCAAATTATCAAAGGTTCATAGAGTATGTTCATGATAGCTTCCATGGTCCTAGGTTTAGATTCCCCCCCCCTCGGCCATTTGGTCTCCCTATATTATTATAGACTATTTTCACTAAGATTTTATCATAGAGGACCTCCTTCACTTAGGAAAGTGGCCCCTCATTTTTCATTAGGTATCTTAGTCCTTTCTTTGTTTTTTAAATAATCTGCCACCTCAGAAAACCATTGATATAGATGGAATCATGCCTATCAACTATCTAGGTGGTAGATCATCATTTTTGGGACTTCCTCTTACCTCATATTTAGCAATCAACCTATAAATTGAGTTGCTAGCATCACCATAGCATGAGGTTACGCTTGGAGGTTTCTAGATCTTGTGATATGGTTTTTATATATACTATCACTGTCATTGCCCTAAGGTAGCCCTACCTTTGAAGTTATGGATTCAAACATTTATGTCTTCCAAAATTTAGAGGTTTGTACCATGGCATTCTATAGAAATATTAAAGCTAGAGCAATTGAGTAGGTTTTTGAACCCGTTGGATGATATGGCCAGGATAGCCATGAGCAAGGCCATTAGAGTAGGTGTCTTCGACTATAGCTATACATGGCAGACAAATAGCGACATTATTGGCTCCTTTATATGATGCATGGCCAGAGTAAGATTTGAACTGGGAACGATTATCCAACTTTGCAATAGCATCTTCAATCCTACATGGAGGAAGGGGCTCAAAAAAGTAGTCAAAAGCATTGCCATGAAATTACCAAGAGATATAAAGAGCTTCCTCCTAGATCTCCAGAGTTGGAGGTTGCTTCTCGTCGCCCCTCACTGGTTGTCTGTGAAAATTATGCTTTCTATAGAGAATGGCCTAGGATGGAGGCCAAATTCCATTTCTTGCTTGATTGGATGGGAATAAGGGAAGATGAGGACAAATCATGGCTTACCAATTATCTTAGTGCCTTCAATGGATACATTGATCCTGGGGTTACCTTTGATGATTTTGATGCCCTGATCTTTATCATGCCCAACATGGAAAATACAAGTAGGAAAAAGTTTGACTTTGAATTCCCCCCCAATTCTCAAGCAGAAAATCCCTATGAAGTCTCCTAGGTCATTATGGTGTATCGAAGATAAGTGATCTCATGTCGGTTATTATATATGGTAGATAGGGAAGTGCATGATGTATATATTAGAAATAGGCGTCTAGTATATATATTGATGTAGCAATTTAAAAAAGGTCTTGAGTAATTTTGGGACTATGAGTAGTATAATTTTCTTAGGTTTAAACAACATATCACATTTGGAATATATATGTCCTCTGAAACTTAGGAGATTTTATAGCTCCTTTTTGTATATGTCATTAGCAATATAATAATAATATCATGATATAATGTTTCTATAGATGTCTTCTTCAATGTCTTATGGGTCTATATCTCAATTTATTGAACGTTTATGAATTTGCATATATGTTTGGTTTATGGTTCATCTCCTTGAAAAAGCATATAAAGGTTATTGGTTAATCTAGACTAGTGGGTCTTTGTTAGTTTTACTGTAATTGGATTATGAGATTCAGATTAGATGCTCTGTTTCAATATAAAATTGATTCATAGGTAGATTTAGATTGTACTACTTTTTGGCTTCTTGGAATCCCTTATGGATGACAGGAACAAACAGATTATTTTAGGAATGGGTGTCCCTCTACCATTTGGGGCTTGAATTTATCAAGGGAATATGGATTATAGGATGTATATATTAGAAATAGGCATCTAGTATATATATATATATATATATATATATATATATATATATATATATATATATATATATATATATATCGATGTAGCAATTTTAATAAGGTGTTGAGTAATTTTGGGACTCTGAACAGTATAATTTTCTTAGGTTTAAACAACATATCACATTTGGAATATATATATGTCCTCTGAAACTTAGGAGATTTTACAGCTCCTCCTTTTTGTATATGTCATCAGCAATATAATAATACTATCATGATATAACGTTTCTATAGATGTCTTCTTCAATTTCTTATGGGTCTATATCTCAATTTATTGAACATTTATGAATTTGCATGTGTGTTTGGTTTATGGTTCACCTCCTTGAAAAAACATATAAAGATTACTTGTTAATCTTGACTAGCGGGTCTTTGTTAGTTTTACTCTAATCGGATTATGAGATTCAGATAAGATGCTTTTTTTTAGTATAAAATTGATTCGTAGGCAGATTTAGATTGTAGAACTTTTTGGCTTCTCGAAATCCCTTATGGATGACAAGAACAAACAAATTATTTTAGGAATGGGTGTCCCTCTACCATTTGGGGCTTGAATTTTATCAAGGGAATATGGATTACAAAGGTCTTCGATGGTCTATTTCTTCCTATTGAACATTTCCATTAGTAATTGATGATACATCTTTGTAGTATTTTAGCATTTAGCATTTTATATAACTAATATGATTAATGTTAGAAGTGTTTAATGGTGTAGAATCATCATTTTAGTTATAGGGTAGCATCAGGGATGTAATGCTACTCTAATAAGTATTGATATCATCATTGATACTCATTCAGGTTGAAGAGTTTAAGATTTTTTTATGACATGCCCCTGGCTTTCTTTGTAGTAGGATGTGGTCTTATTAATTTTAGGTTTCGCTTTCCTTTCATATAGAATAGGCGGTTAGTTTTTTATCTTTCCTTCTTTGGTTATGACTGTGCTTATATTTGAAGGATAGGACAATTCTATTTTTGGATTCTTCTTTAAAACATTTCATAAAGGATTCATCCCTCTTATAAGATTACTCACAGTCTTCTATGTATTCTGGTATGTTAGAGAACTGACATTATTTTATTATGTTATGTTTTATTAGGTTATCTTAGGTTAGCTTTGAGTAGTGAAATGTAGATCATTATCAAGTTTTGGTTGTATCTAACCTTGTTTTGGAGTAGAGTTAGCAAGAAGGTCTGATCAAATCTAGTTGGAAATTATATTTGTGAGGCACTGTTGTAACTATATGAATGTATCTTAGTGGATCCAGATACAACATATGATCATTGTATTGTATTTTGTAATAAATTTGGGACTCTTTCCCAATCCTTGTATTTTATATGATATGAGAGATTGTGATTATTGGTGATTGGGGTATGCCCCTTTTAAAATGTAATAATATAGGAAGCTTGTCCCAAGCTAGACTGGAGGGTTTCTTCTCCGTTCTTCCCTACCATGTGCCCATTTGAATAGAGTCAGCTAATGTATATTTATCTTTATATTAATAAAATTATCAAGGCCTTGACCATTTATTGATAATAATAAAAATGTTTTAAAAAAATATTAATTTTAGGAATTCACTTAGAGGAAAATAAGTAGTATTTATTTATTTAATTTTTGAAATAAATAAACAATATTTATTAAATATTCAAATTAATAATTAGTACTAAAAATATTATATTTTTATAAAATAAAAATAAGCATGCAATTAGCATTTTTGCATGCCTTTGATCTCTCAAATCATGGAAGTATAATATACCTAGTTTTTTTTATCTTTAGTATATTTTTTTTCACATGCATGTATAAGTTTAGTTACAAAATGCCTTTATCTCAATTAATCTTTTTCTTTGCCAATAAATTTTGCAACTAAATTATTTTAGATATAAAAGAATATTTATCTTTATTTAAAAATTTCATGATAATCACAGGGTTCTAATGGTGAATTTAAAGTTGAAACCCTAGCTCTTCAATTTGTTATTTTCTTCCAATTTTCTATAATTGAGTTTTTCCTCTATTAGAAAAGGTTTAAAAAGAATACAATTATAATAATTTTCTACTTTTTTCTACAGTTTTCTGCATTCAAGTTCTCTTGATCAATAAGTTTTCCTTTTCAAAATCTACAATGTAATTCTTTAACTAAAAATCAATACAATAAATTAATAAGCATTATGCAAGCACTAAGGAAAACACAAAGTAGACAAATCTTCCAATAAAATTCTATAATGAGTTTTCGAACCCTACATAAAAAAAACAACTAAAATTTGAGACAATCTATGAATGCATGCAAATCCAAACACTCTGAAACTTTCAACAATTCTTTTACTCCAATTCCAACTTTTGGTCCCCAAAACCTCTATGTGTGAAAATAAACTAAAAACCCTCTAATAAGGAGTCATATCCCTAACTAGGGTTTATATTCCCCAATTACTAAAAGCCACGAACTTTATTAAATAGTAATTACTTTAATTATTTAATCCTTTCATGCACACTTAAAGAACTTTTTACTAAAAATATACTCTTATTTTCTCACTTTATTATTTAATGCAAGCACTTCAATTATTTATTATTTAAAATCTATAAAGATAATCAAAGTGCATTATTTAAATACAACTCTAATTAAATCAATATTAATTAAATAATTAGATTAAAATAATATTTAATAACTTTAAATTAAATCTTTTAAATTAACCGTATATTCAAATATTTCCCAAGAAGTAAATATTATCTTATTTAATATTTACCTTTTTAAAGATAAAATTTATTTCATAATTCAAATATCAATGATTAATCCAAAAATCATAAATAAGCATTCTACCAAGCAAATCTCAAATTCTAAGCCGCATAAAACACATAAGAAAAGCCAACCAAAGTAAAAATCAAACAACACATGCAGAGAAAGACTCACATGTTTATAAAAGGTAGATAGTTAGATAAGAGTCCTTGTAGGACACATATTTAGGCTATAGTTGGGATTGGATCTTATCATTAACTTCCCATTCTTACCATTGAGTTATTGTGATAGGGCATGCTCATCCTAACAATATAAGGAAGTCGATGGTTGGTGCCTATAACTTGCATAGAAGACCAGCATCTAGATGTGTGTGTGTGTGTGTGTGTATCTAAGATAAACATACAATGACAAGGAGTGGTACATCGTGTAGATCCTAACTAGTAGGTGACCACGGCTCCCTTACTTAACCATACTAGACATGTCAAATAGAAAAGTAAAACAAACACATACACCATACACATGAAAGTATGGGGTAAGTACTATAATAAATCTTGAGTACAAATCATTGCTTATTTTAACGTAACAACTCATCATCATGAATGCAAACTAATCATCATTTAAAGGTACATCATAAGACATCATCATGAAACTAATTATATTTACTAACTAAGAATAATTAAAGCATCATAACACACAAGTAATCATAACCATCAAATATATCTCATGAAATATAATCAACTAAATAATCATCACTGATATATATGTAATCCAAGTCATGAAACAATATCATATAACTGTAAATCAAATATCCCTGAAACTAACACATGCATGAAATAGGCCTAAAAGAGTTCAACAATCAGAACATAAAAGAAAACTATGGGTGGGCATTGCATTTTATTTTGCACTGGTACAATCTACTAAGCTGAAAATTGATTCAAGCAGAAATATGGAGGCATGATATTATTCTACCAAACTATCAATCCACCACTTTGACAATTAGACGAGTCATCACAAATAAACATGAACTCTTAAGAATGATTTTTTTTGTACTCCCACGAATTCCAAAATATAGAATTTTAGCATTGTCAAAACTTTGCCAATGGGCTCCAAATATTTTCTAGAACCTACCATCTTACCACTCCGTCCACTTTATGCTCTCTAGAACACTCCCAAATACCACAATAGATTATTGAAATATGATTTAGAAATTTTAAATTATTCTCAATTCTTTACAACTTATACATCAAGTTGTCTAGTTAAATATAAAATTTCAAAGTCCACATAATCAACTATGATGCCACATTAACATGTTTTTTTGAAAGTGTGAAAAATCATCCCAATTTTGTTTTCCTTTTTTTTGGGATATGCATTGATGAGACATTTTTAGTGGCTTACTATAGATCTATAGACATATTAGACCCCACTCATGTTTTGGCTTCTCTCCTTTATTACAATCACCTTTTCTCTTTCCAAAGAAATAATTCCCAAAATTAAATTAACAATCATACAATGAGTTTTCCAAAGAACTATTTCCCAAAATTAAATTGACAATCAAACAATAAGTAATAACATAATACTACACACCTAAAATTGGGATAAAAATAGTAATAACATCTTTGATAACTAAAGGAATAATGCTTAGAGTATAACTTAAATATCAATCCATGTGACATACATACTATTGCCATAGCACCATCATTACTTGAATCAATTAGCCAAATATTTTATACCATATTTTCTAATCATATCACCACAATACACTTGATACTTTGACCAACTTATATTTGAAACAAAAGTTGAATTCTACAATAATATCAATAATACCAAACCTCCCCAGTTCTCTATTAGACATTGACATATATTAAGTATTTTATATAATATTTTTATTTATTTTTTAATTTTTCTACCCACACTACTAGTTTTCACTTTGAATAAAAATTGATTAATCTCACAATAACTTAAGAAACACGCCACCATCAATACTTGAATTCAAATTAGCCAAATATTTTATATCTTATTTTTTAATCATATTAGGATAATACACATGATACTTTGATTTTTTCATATAGGACTTTGCAATATACATTAATAAGACATTTTTGTAGACCACTATAGGTCTATTTTATTTTCTTCACTATTGCCCTAAATTTTTCACCTAACATATCACATATTGGACCCTCCTCATGTAACATATCGCAACACACCATATATTGAGATAAAAATAACAAGTGCCACAAAGTGGCTAAGTACTTGCCTCTAAGCATAGATATTTGTATTTTGTTTTGGAATTATTCATTGTACAATGCATGTTTTAGTTTAATAGTTAATAGTTAGTTTACTAGTTCAATAAATATATAAATATTAGTTTAGTGAAGGTCATTTGAATAAATATTAATCTTCCAACAAGAAAATTCTTTTTTGTTTTTCAATTTTATCTTAACCAATGCAAAAAAATTAAATAATTATTTTCAACTTATTTATAAATAAAATAGAGAATATATAGATAATAATTAAATTCTAGATGTCACTAAATATTCATTAAATATTTTTAAAAATTTATATAAATAAAATGGTATAAATCCAATTAACATTATCTTGAATTCTGTAGAAAATAATATAATGTATTTAATAATTATATTTTTTATCATATCGATAATTTCATTTTGAGCATAAAAGAATCATAAGACCTTTAATAATTATTTTTCTTTGTATTGCTTGTCTATGTTATGTTGAAATGATGGACAGTAAAAGAATTCCCAAAATAGTTAGATCATGGTGACAATGACTTGGATCATCGTGACAATAAAGAGTCATGGTGAAAGAGGATTAAAAATTTTAAAAAAATTATATTCCAATATTCATAAATCTCCATATAACCAATGATAACAAGTACTAACAAGTGCCACTCAGTGGCTTAGTAATTGCCTTTAATAGTTGAAGTTTTGATTTTGTTTGTAAATTTATCTTTAATTTAATTTAATATTTATTTAATATATTAAATATATTAACTTTTATTAGTTGTATATTTTTATAATTATATTAAATGTATTTTTAGGTGAGATTCAAATTTAGTTTTAAAATGTTTTAATTTTATAATTTTATAATTTAATATTAAAATTTAACTAAAGAAATTCAAAAGAACTATTTAATAAAATTTGATATTAGTACACAATTATCAATATTATAATACAATAATTGTTCAACATAAATATGAATTTACACTTTCATATGGATTGTTTCTAATAATTAGGGTAATCTTTATCATTCAGATAATTTTGGTGATAAGGATGGAGTAGAAGTTAAAATATATTTTATAAAATATCAAAAGAGACAAATCGACATATAAGACTTGAATTGATTTAACCAATTAAAAGAGAGATAAATAATTTATGGGTAGTGGAAAGTTAAAAATTTAACATCTATAGTTTAGAAATGTAATACTTATAATAAAAGATCAAATAAATAAAAAATTGATTGGTCATTACACATTTATTTAATCACCAATTAACATTGGTTTTCCAAAACATGATACAATAGTACTTAGCCTATCGGCAAGTACTAATAATTGCACATTTGACAACTAAATGAGTAACACTTAGATTCTTAAATAAATATCAATCCATGTAACATACATATCATTGTCAAATTGCCATAATTACTTGAATACAAATTAGCTAAATCTTAAATATACCATCTTTTCTAATCATATCACGATAATACACACAATACTTTGATTTTTGCATTTAGATTTTTTTAATTAGACAATCATTTTAAATTCCACACAAAAGCTAGATTATACAACAATAATATCAATAATATGGGCAAAGGAGGCAGGAAGGAGGCAGTTTGGTAGAAGGAGTTGTAGCAGGTCGTAGGTGAGCAGTAGCCACAACCACAAGGGGAGGCTACAAGGTACGAAAAATAGGAAGGGCAAAGGTGGGAAAGAAGGGCATGACAAGGGTTTTGGACTTTTGTGCAAAAAATAAATGAAGGCATGGAAGGGAGAGTCTAATGTAGAGTTTTAAATTAGACAAGGGGAAGGCATATGAGAGGGAGGAAGCCCAAACGCATCACATAAGAGAGCCCAAATGCATTTGAGGGAGCCCAAATGCACACAAATCCAAGGGAAATCCAAGATGGAGGGAGGGTAAGCCAAATGAAAGACACGTCAAAACTCATGCAAAAGCTCACAAAAAAAAAAGAGAGCAAGCAGGCTGCTATTAAGAACAATAAAATCATATCTATGTCATATTGCTAGACATGAAAGGAGTAGCAATGCCAGAGCAGAGAGGAAGGTGCTCAGATAATGGGGATAGTGGTATCAAACCAAGAGGTGTAAATCTAGGTTTAGGGTTTTGCCATCCAACAAAGCGGCAAGATGTTTTGGGCAATGACAAGGGCTGTCAGACCTAAACCTTGGATAGGGTTCCTTCCCAACGACAGAATAAAGGTACACTGCCTGCAAATGACTTAGATCTCCTTGACATTTCTTCTATTTTTTCTAGAACACCAATAGTTCAGCCGGCACGGGACCATGATTTTACCCAGATCTTTTCTTCAACCCCAATGGTTCAGCCAATCAAATCTACCCAAGTTCCTCTTCTGTTCCAAAAATGCTCTTTTAGAAATATAAATTTTGGAGGGATGCAGATTGTTAGAGATAAATCAATTTTTAGGGGGAAGGCAATTGTTCAACCAGCCAAACCTTTCTTCCTTAACTCGCATTTTCATGATCAACGGTTGGGGTCAAAATCTCAAGCTCCAAGTAATGTAACTTCCAAGCTTTGGACAGAACCATCCACTTTTGAGAAAGGTGAGTCTTCATCGCAAAATCATAACTCTGCCATTCAAAAAAATCTTGGGCGGGAAAATTTGATTCAAAATAATTCAGTGCGGGAAACCATACCTTCTCAAAGATTAACTTCTAATTTAATGGAGCTAGTTATGAGGTTTCAATCCAAAAGATATCATCCATCTACGGCACACAGAAAACTTAATAATAGGCTTATTAATAAGCAGCCCATATTTGATATCTGTTAAGGAGCTCCTTTTGATTCTTTGAATCACTTGCAAGATAGTTTGAATCAAAACAAGATGGGTGCAAACTCTAAGATGTTTTTGAATGTCAACACACAAGCCCCCTTGATTCCAAAAAAGGTTTGGCTAAAGAAAGTTCAGAGTAATGTTGATCAATGTCAGAGTAATGTCGATCAAGTTCCATAGAATCTTAAACATGATCTCAATCAATTGCATGTCAGTTTCCCTTGTCACATGTTACAATATTCAATTGATATGCTTCATCAATCAGATCTCATTGGTAAGTTTTCTTCTTCTTCCTTATTGTTTTTGGATATTAAGAAATGGGCATTTGATTCTTGGTCTAGTCTCAAGGATATTTTCTACATTGATCCAGAATCCAAATGTTTTATTGCCATTTTTACCACCAAAATAGAGAGAGATGTTGTTCATAAGCAAAAAGGTTGGTTTTGTCATGGAGTTGGATTATATACTATGTTTTGGGTTCCAAATTTTAATCCTCATGATATATCTATTCAATTTTTTCCTCATTGGATTTCTTTTCCCCACTTGCCACTAGAATATTGTGACCCAAAGATCATTGAAATTATAGCTAATAAGTTGGGTATTTTCTTAAAACATGACCTTATTCCTTTTGAATGCCCACATTTGGAAGCTAGAGTTTGTTTGCTGATTGATATGCACAAATATTTTCCCTCTTCTATATCTCTCATATCTAAATGGGGAAATTGATCACAGTCAATTAAGATCCAGGATGCAAATGTAGTCAATAAATTTCAAGATAATCTTGGTCATTTCAACAATATGTGCCAAACAGGGCATGTGGATGTCTTAGTAGTATGTTCAGATCATTGCTTTAATCCAAACAACTGTTCTCGAAAAGTTTACAATCAAGATGTTCAATGTATGTCAGAATTCTTGCCTAAGGATCATCAATTAATGCCAGGTGAACACAATTATTTGCACAATGGGCTAGGTATGAAAATCCCATCTACATTCAACCATATGAATATGATTAACTTTCAACAAATGTTTTGGATCATGGTTTTCTTCCAGCAGGCTTTTTATAGATTTAAGTTATTTTTGTTGGATGCTTATGCTGATGATTTGGATTCTCCTATTGATGTGACCCCAAGTTTATCCATTTTGCCTAAATTTCATCATTTATTGGTTCCAAATTCATTGCAATTGATTATCTTCCAAAATAGGAGTTTCTCCTTACTAACATGGCCTATTCGGAACTTATCTATTCAACCTTCTCCTATAATATTGAGCTTTATTTGTGATCAAATTATTATTGAAATTGCCAATTCAAATATTTTTGGTATTGCAAGAGAAGAAGGTATTCATGATGAGGAATATATCTCGCCTGTGATTGATAAATTGCTTAGAGAATTTCAATTTTGGAATAAAGTGGTTCTAGATCAGATCCCTAATAGCAAAAGCAAGTTTGTCCAAGTATCTCAGTTTAATGGTGTTGCAAGTGAATTCGTATCTCTAGAAGACTCTATGGGGCTAGAAATGTTTATCTATCAGCAAGTACAAAAATCTACTGATTTGATTTCTCAAGATCCCTATTATCAACATGAGCAAGTGCAACCCTTGCAGGATGATGCTACTATTATTGAAGGTCAAGACAATTTCAAGATTCAACCCTTATCAATTTTACAAACTCCATCCAAAGTGGTTTCCAATATAAAAACTCCTAAGTCTAGAGGTAGGCCAAAGGGTTCTAAGACTAAGATTGAGATTGCTACCGGTATCCAAACAACATTGGATAGTAGTTTTATTGTTTCTAAAAGATCAACAAGGAGAGCATGATGTTCTTCTTGTCCACAATGAAAATCAACTCATGGAATGTAAGGGGTATCAATGCCTTTGACAAAAAGCATAGAATTAAATAAGTGGTTGATTCTATGCAAGCAGATATTATTTTGCTTCATGAAACCAAGTTATCTCAAGATGATTTTGACAAAATAGTAGCAAAATGGCAAAAATGGAAATCTTTTCATGCTCATGGAATAGGAGATTCTAGGGGTCTTGCTACACTTTGGAATCCTCTCACAATTAATGCATAGCTCATCCAACAAGATAGTAATTGGTAGATGCTACATATATCTACATTTGACATATCATTTATTTTGATTAATGTCTATGGACCTTCTTTATCTCAGGATAAAGCATTTTTGTGGGAAACTATCACTCATTCTATTCAGATTCAAGAACTACAACAAGTAGTTATAGGAGGTGATTTTAATGCTTTATTATCTCAGGTATAGAAAATAGTAGGTATCATTCCTCCTCCAAAAACTCTACAAGATTTTAATTGTTTTGTGGATAATAACAATCTCATGGATATTCACCCAAGGAATAGATCTTTTACGTGGACAAATAAAAGGTCTGGATTTGCACATATAGTTGCTCATCTTGATAGATTTCTTTTATCACTTGACTAGAAATTGAGTTGCTCAGATATTTCTTTAGATATTCTCTCATCACCAGGATCTGATCATTTCCCTATATCTTTAACTCTCAATTGCAAACACAAAAGCAATGAAAATCAATTCCATTCATCCTTCAAATTTGAAAGTATGTGGCTTCATCAACCAAATTTTTTGAAGATTGTTCAACATTGGTGGAATGAGGCTCCTCATGTGGATGGATTTAAAATGCATCAATTTGCTACGAAGTTGAAATACGTCAAGTCTCAAATCAAAATTTGGAATCAACATGTATTTAAAAATGTGTTTTCTCAAAAATCAGTAGTCAAACAACAACTAGAAGATGTATATAATCATATCATTGAAAATGGTATGAATGAAGATACATATGTTTCTCAAAAGAATCTTCAACGAGATTGGGATGAGTTATGTGCAAGAGAGGAAACTTATTCGAGACAAAAGTCTAGAGAGCTATGGCTTCAAGATGGAGATAGAAATACAATTTTTTTTCATGTTTCAGCTAAACAAAAGAGAGTTAACAATTCAATATTTTAGATCAAAGATGCTATTTTAGGTGATCTTATTACTAATGAAAATCTTATTCAGAATGAAGGGGTGAAGTTTTTTAAGAATCTCCTTGCACCTAATACCATGCCTTCTCCTTCTAACTCACAAATGAATGAACTTCTTGATTCAATTCCAAATATGATTTCATCTCAAGATAATGACATGTTGATGGCACCTTTCACTATTCAAGAAATTCGCAAGGTCATTTTTTCTTTTCCTCCAGATAAAGCCCTAAGCCTGGATGGTTTCACTGCTATGTTTTATCAAAGTTGTTGGGATATCATTGGATGGGATTTATTGGCAGCTGTTGAAGAATCAAGAAGGTGCAAAACCATGATGAAATATTTTAATACCACAAATATCTCAATTATTCCAAAGATCAAGGATCCTCAAACATTTGTAGATTTTAGGCCAATTTCACTATGTAATCTGTCATACAAGATTATAACTAAAGCCATATATCTTCGAATGCAACATATTATCCCTCACATTGTTTCTCCTAAACAAGGTGGATTTGTTCTGGGAAGGGAAACTATGGAAGGGGCTATAGTGGCACATGAGGTTCTACATCTATAAATTCAAATCATTCCTCAAATTTTGTAATAAAACTTGATATGATGAAAGCTTATGACAGGGTTTGTTGGAAATTTTTGCTGCAAGTGCTTTCCAAAATGGGTTTTTCAAAGAATTGGTGCAAATGGATTAAGGCATGTATTTTGGGTGCTTGGCTTTCAGTATTAATAAATGGGAACCCGACAGGCTTCTTCTCTTCTACTCAAGGGATTAGGCAAGGAGACCCCCTATCCCCAATTCTTTTCATCATTATGGCTGAAGCTTTTAGCAGGACCATTTCACATCAACATAAGCTCAATAATTTGCATGGCACGCTTATTTTGGGTACAAATATTACTATAACACATTCTATATTTGTAGATGGTACACTTTTATTCAGATTGTCAAATGTTCAGGAAGCTAAGCATATTCTTCATGTTCTCAATTTATATTCAGTAGTGTTAGGTCAAGCCATTAATGCTCAAAAATCAAAAATCTATTTTTTTAACACAAACAAAGTGATTTCTGATAAAATTAAAAAAATATTGGGTTTCTCAAAAGATTTCTTATCTTCTATTTATTTGGGCATCCCTTTCTTTATGGGTTCAAATAAATCTTCATACTGGGACTCTATCATTCAACGCATTCAAAGTAGAATCACTGCTTGGAAAGTCAGATGGTTATCCTTGGCTGGGAAAGTCTTGCTAATTAAAGTAGTATTAGCTAAAATTCCAAATTACTTTTTTGCTATTCTTAAAGCTCCCCCCAAAATTCTAGTTCAAATTCAAAAAATGATTAAGGGATTCTTATGGATAAGTAATATGGATGATTCTCATAAGATCCCACTTATTTCATTATAAGACATGTCACAGATTCCAACAGTAGGAGGGGCAGGTGTACATGACCTTACTAAAAGAAATGATGCATTTGGTGGGAAATTGGTTTGGCAAATGTACACTAAACCTCAATCCACTTGGTGAAAAATTATGCTACAATAGTATCTAGATAATAATGATCCTTCTAGAATTCTCTCTATTTTGGATCCTCCTAAAGGTTCAGTTATATGGGATTTCATGATAGCTTCTCGTAATATTGTGGTTAATTATGTTTCTTGGGAAGTTAATGATGGTACTAAAGTTAACTTTTGGAGAGATTCTTGGAATGGTCAAATTCCACTTTCCAATAATTTGATTTCTCTAAATATTATTGAAGTGTCAAAACTACACTGGGGTACTCAACTTTATCAATATGTGGCATATGTTTGTGAACTTTTAGGGAAAGTGTTTTGGAAGGACCCAACATTTTTACCACTTTCATCTCAAGAAATTAGACAATTCAAAGATATTTTGTCTTCCAGGCAAGTCTTCTTTTTTGGATCTCAAGATAGGATTTTATGGGCTCTAGCTAAGGATGGCAATTATTCAGCAAAAGAGGGTTATAAAATTTTGCAGAAAAATGTTTCACATAAAGTTACCTTTAGGGCATTTTCATTTTGTTGGAATCATATTGTACTTCCAAAGGCAGGTTGTTTCACTTGGCTTGCACTAAAACATAGGATTTTGACCAGTGACAGATTGACTAGATTGCACATTGCCTCCTCTTTTAACTGTGTTTTTTGTGATGAGTGTGAAGAATCAGTGGATCATATTTTTGTCTCATGCTCATTTGCTTATCAATGCTGGAGTTTTGTCTTGAATAAGTTGCACTATAGTGCTCCTCTCCAAAATAATTTGTGGGATCTTTTTCAAGCTTGGCCAATCCTTTATCCCAAATCATTATTTGCAAACCTTTGGAAATGTATCCCGACATTGGTTGTTTGGGCTATTTGGTGGAAACGTAACAAACACATTTTAAGAAAAGAGAGTCATTCCTTAGAAATTATTTTGGAGTCAATTGAAAGATCCATCTCAGAGGTGACAAATTCAAGTTTGAAAAAGACAAAATTTAATCCTATTGTTACTTCTTGGGACTCTCAAATTATTCAAAGATGGAAACATTTATTCATTCCAGCTGGTTGGAAAATTGGCAATTCTTCCACTTCTTCATTATCTTGTAAGCAAACAGGATGGAGGCCACCAGATGAGGGATATTGGAAATTGAATTTTGATGGCGCATCAAGAGGTAATCCTGGCCCTTCTAGTTTTGGTGCATGTATCAAAAATTTAGATGGAGATGTTGTGGAAATTATAGTATCCCCTTTGCCTATTAATACAAATAACATGGCAGAGGCACAAGCTCTGTTAGCTGGTCTTATTTTAGCAAAACAAGGTAATTTTTGGTTGCTACATATTGAAGGGGACTCCTTTGTCATTATTAATGCATGTATTCATAGGACTATCTTCTCTTGGAAGTTAAAATATATTCTTATTCAAATTTGGAGGCTCCTAGATGAGTGCTTGGATGTTTGTATTTCACACACCTATAGAGAAGGAAACCATGTTGCGGATTTTCTTTCGAATTTGGGTTGTGATGGGTTGTTGGTTTCATCACTTCACCCTTTATCCATAATTGAGAAACATGTTGCCCTCAAAAAATTAATTCAGGAAGATAAGTTTGCTGGATTGTGCTCACGTATACCAGTTTGAAGGAAGGTGATATTCAGTTCTAAATATACTGATGGGTGGTACTTGATTCACCCTTTGTAATTATTTTTTCAAAATATCTAAAACTGTGTACATTAGGGATGATGCTGGGTTTTCTTCACTGATTCTTTCCCAGTTGACCTTGTTGAATTAGATTAATAAAATATTACAGTGGCTTGCCACTTTTGCCATATATATATATATATATCAAATCTCCCAAAAAATACCTATAAACAAACACTCCACTTATAATTTCTACAATTTCTTATAAAATTGACTGATTGTTGAATTCTCTATTATAAATTTAGATATAATTATTATTTCATAGAATTATTTTTAAAATGTACATATATTTTTTTCTATATGAACTACTAATTTACACTTTTTAATAAAATTTGATTAATCTCCAAATTAACTTTAGTTAAAATTGTTATATTTATTTTTAAACATTATTCTCATTCCAATTTTCTTTTACCTTTCAATCTTTTAATCCACCAAAACAAGTGGGCTTGTATTTGCCTTATAGTTTAAATCTTTTAATCCACCAAAACAAGTGGGCTTGTATTTTCCTTATAGTTTAATTAGCTAGACTAATAAGCCTAAAAATTTAATATTTATGATAGAAAATTTGAGTTAAAAGTGTAATAATATTTTAATATTTGAATAATATTGCATATTCTATATGAGACTTTTGGGTAGTTTTTATTAAAAGTACATATATATAAATAATTGAAAAATATTTTTTCTATATGAAAAAATATATATAATTCAAAATAATCATTAATTTATTACATTTTTGATAAGGTAAACAGGTTTTAAGGGGTCCTGAAACCCATAAGTTTAACAACAAGAAAGGCTGAAAATAAGCGGAAAATTGCCCAGCCAAATCATAATCCTTACGGCTGAAAATAAGCCCAAAGGCCCAGCCTGAAATAGCTGCCCACTAAAAAGGCCAGAGAATCAACCAGAAAAAATGTAGACCAAACAAAAAGCCAAAGCCAGGCGAAACAAAAACCAAAGGACAGAGACCAAACCTAGCAGACTACTTCTCCATCTCGAGCATGGTCTGGGCAGCTTCGGCGCACTCTTGTTGCTCTTCTACCTTATGATCCTGGGCGTTCGTCAAATCCTGCTCCATAGTGTTGTCCTTGGCTTTATCCACATCCAGCCTATCTTTGTCTCTGTTCTGTTTATCATCTTCCTCCATCTGGTTCCTGTCTTTGAGATTATCCAAGAGAGAGAGGATGTTGTCGTTGATCGAAGCGAGGAGGGAGATCATTTGACTAGCCAGGTTGTGATTGTAGTTCTCAATATTTTTTACTCTCCTCTCCATCAGAGTCTCCCAGCTGTTCCGGTCACCTTGGCTTTCAGCACCTGTCTTGCTCTTGATTTTTTCCATTTGGGAAACCCTATCTCTGACATCCTCAAGCTCATGGAAAAGCCATTTAATTGATCTGAAGTTGTCGATCATGCTATTGCGGGCATTGTTCAACAGATTCATACCCGTTTCTCTTGCATTATCAGAAATAGCCACCATAGCCGGGTCAGTTAGCTCATTGAGTCTAGGCTTCTCGAGGTCATCCACCAGGAGTTGGGGGTTCATCGCCTCTCTGTAAATTCCCATAGTGGCCGTTCTCACATTGAAGTTCTTCCAAGCCTTCCTTCTGTTATTAACTTGCACTTCCCCCTCAATCTGTCCAGAGTTGTCATTTTCCTCCAAAGGAGGCTGAGGATGTATAGGGGAGAGGGGAATGGGCAGAGAATCCTTTCCCTGACTGCTGGAGCACTCCATGCTCTCTCCATCCCTCTTCTATCTTTTTCTCAGTTTCTCCTCATCCAGCTCCTCCTTCGAAACCTTGTCAGAATCATCAATATCCATTTCCTCCTCCTCCTCAGCAGAGCCAATTTTAGCTGGGGTATGACCTCTAGGGCTCTTTCTGCTGGGTAATTTGATAGAGGGGTAATCCTTCTTATGGCTTTTAGTCTTCTTACCTGAATGCTCAAAAACCTCATCAGAGCTGATGCTCTCGACATCGTCAGAATCTGAGGAAAAACTGGAGCTGCTCTTGTCAACATCTGCCCCCTGGATAGGGTTTTTGCTAATGGTCTGAGGGTGGAAATGCTCATGAATCAGAAGCAGAAGACCCTCATGCAGTGCCGGGTTGACGGTAGCTTTCTTTTTAAAACTAGAAATGGCCTTGTTCATCGAGTTAAAAAGATAATACAGGAAGGAGATCTTACTACCATGCCGAAAATGATTCAGAATCACAAAATGGTGGGTCCTAACCCTATCAAACCTGGGGTCTAGGGTTATATATTCAATGATAGCGTAGAGAACATACCTCCAGAGCTTCTTTATAGTATCTGTTACAAAAAACGTCTCTTTCTTACCCATCTTGTTCAACTCTTCAGTGTTTTTCACAAAATCCTTGATAGCATTAGAAGACAACTTCTTGTCTTTGAAAAATTTATGCCCCTCCATCGGAATCCCCGTGACTTCAGCAACCACATCCTCAGTAATTTGAAAGTAGACCCCGTTCACCTTAACCTTACCATTATTCCACGAATTCACCATGCTGTTAGTGATCTCAGGATCCGAGCCATGAAGTTTCTCGAAGAAGTTAGTAACCCCACCCTTTTCCAGCTCTCTCCAAACTTTGGCCTTGTTCTTCCACTTCTGAACATCCCCCACCGGCTCCTTTCTACTCCTCTCACCCGTCATGTTTACCTGATCAACTTCCACAATTCTCATGAACTCTGATCTGTGCAAGTTATTTGCATTCGAAAAAATGGTGATGTTTCTTTTATGATACCCATAAAAAACCCCTTTCTGAAAATAATGGTATCGTCCTTTCAAACGTGTCGAAAAGTTAGAGGAAACCCCTTTTGCTGGTGCAAATCACGATGCCAATAATGGCACTTACCATTTATTAAGCAATCTTTATTATCCATAATTGCATTGGATTTGAGTCGTCCTTCCCAAGATATTATCTTGGTCGATGAGCAACTTAGCCTCCGCCGGAAAATCTTTTTCGGCATGCCAGGACAGATTATTGGTGGCGTTAACCCCTTTATTAGCAAACCAATCAGCGACTAGGTTTGCCTCTCTGTAAACATGAGTGACGTGGACCTTATCGAACTTTATGAGAGTGGCGCAAGTCTCAGCAATTATGTTCGCAATCGTCCACGAGGGAGGGGAAATACCATTAATGGTATTAATAATGTTTTTGGAGTCCCCCTCAAGCCAGAGTTTAGTAATCCCGGCTTCAAAAGCCAACTTGACCACCTTACTCACAGCTCTTGCTTCAGCCAGATGAATAGTCTGGATTCCCAGCGAGGAAGCAAAGGCAGCTATTCCCTCCCCATAGATATTTCTTATGATTCCACCGCAGCCTGAAGGGCCTGGGTTACCCTTGGAGGCCCCATCAAAGTTGGCTTTTGACCAACCATCTGGGGGGAGAAGCCAGCTAGCATCCTGCCTTTTGAGATTCCTGTCTTTTTCTTTAGCTATCTTTCTGTCCCCTTCTTCTTCTTCTTCCTCCTTCAGCACTTGGAGATTTTCCTTTATATTCTTCGAGAGCTTCCTACCAAGGATTATAGCCGGCTCCTCTCTATCTCTAAATATTCTATTATTCCTTTCCTTCCAGATTCCCCAGCAAAAATGGGGTAAAATCCAGTCCGAGTGATCCTGCCGACCAGCAATCTTACAAAGACCTTTCCACTGATGGAAAAAATCCATGAGATTATCCGGTTTGCACCAGAGGATTTCATTATCATGTGTGATGACATTCCAAACCTCCCTGGCATAGTCACATAAGATGAAAATGTGATTTCCGGTCTCAGCCTGATTCTTACACAAGGGACATCTACTGGGCATAACATGTCCTCGCTTCATGAGATTGTCATGAGTAAGGATTTTGTTCTGAAGAGCCAGCCAGTAAAAAATGTTGATCTTTGGAGTGAGACCCGAAATCCAAGCCTCTGCCCAAGGGGCCTTCTCTTTTAAGCTCCAAAGGGAATTATAGCCAGAGGCAACAGAGTATCTTCCATTGGGATTATCCCTCCAGACCAGCTCATCCCCCAAATTGATAGGAATCATGGAATTGAGCATAAGCATTATAGGAGTCAAGTCCTCAGAGATGAGGGATAGGTCACTCCATTCCTGGCCATTCCAATAATCACAAACTTTGGACCCAATTTGATCAGTACAAGCTTGCATCCATCTCTCAAAAATAGGGTTGTTGATAAGTGGATCTTGGGAAAGCCATCTATCCGACCAGAACTGGATGTCCTTCCCATTTCCCAATTTCCATGATATCCTGGCCTTAGCCAGGTCCCTGGCTTTCATGATCCCATTCCAAATGTTCGATCCTTTTGGGATATCTTCATTAAAAAGGGTGAAAAGAAGAGTGGGTCTTCTAAGGTACTTGTTTACCAGGGTGTCCCTCCATTCACCGGTGCTACTGAAAATCCGCCATATTTGTTTAGCTAGGAGAGCCTTATTGAGGTGAGTGATCTTTCTAATGCCCAGACCTCCGTACCTCATAGGGAGGCAAACCTTCTCCCAAGCGACAAGAGGATATCTTTGCTTCTCTTCATTACCATTCCAGAGGAAGTCTCTCTGGATTTTCTCCATTCTTTCAGCTATTTTCCCCGGAATTCCAAAGAGGCTCAGGGCGTAGATTGGCAGATTTTGAAGAGAAGATTTGACTAAGAGGCATTTCCCCGCTTGACTAAGAGATACCCCTTTCCAACCAGCCATCTTCCTGTTGAATCTGTCCAAAATATCATTCCAAAAAGACTCCGGGGGTGAGGATCCTAAGGGAAGACCAAGATAGGTAGAGGGGAAAGAGCCTACCCCACAACCCAGAATCCTGGCAATTTTACTTTGTCTAAACTCAGAGGTGTTGATGAAAAAGAGCGAGCTTTTGTTCCAATTAATCAGTTGACCCGTCCCACTGGAGTAAGTATCAAGAATCTTCTTCAGGGCTTTGGCCTCTTTGATAGAAGCTTCCCCCCCAAAGATAGTATCATCAACAAATTGCTGATGAGTGAAGGGAACGCAATTAGAGGAGGGAAGGATCCCTTTGATACAAGCCTCACGCTTACTACAGTCTATAAACCTTCCTAAGCATTCAGCTAAAATGACGAACAAAATGGGCGAAAGGGGGTCTCCTTGTCTGAGGCCTCTGGAAGGTTTGAAAAAATTAGAAGGGACTCCATTAACCAGAACAGCCAAGGAGGAGGTGGAGACCAATTGAGAGATAATTTTGCAAACTTTACTGTCAAAGCCAAAAGACGAGAGGACCCTCCCAAGGAGAGACCAGTCCACCCTGTCATAAGCTTTAGAAAGATCCAGTTTGAGAAGCATACCTTCCCGTTTGGAAGCCTCAAGAGAGTGGATGACTTCGTGCACCATCTAGACAGAATCCAAAATTTGTCTCCCTGGAACAAAACTCGATTGATGCTGCGAGATTATCATGGGCAATATCTTGAGCATTCTTAAAGTGAGAACTTTAGAGATGATCTTGTAGAGAGAGTTGCACAGGCTAATAGGTCTGAAGTTGTCCAACGAGTCCGCCCCAGGGGATTTAGGAATTGGATTAATTTATTACGTTACTATTATAATTTGGTTATATTTTAGTGTACTAATCTTTAATTGAAAATTTTAAATTATTAAATACTTTTAATATATTTCAAATTTTAATATAAATTGCATCTTAAAATGTAGGTACAATAAGAGTAGTGCTTCTAGAAATCCACTCCTATAAGACCCCAAATAAATGAACCAATTAAGTTCATGTAAAATAATTTTAAAGATTTCAAAACCTGAAATTCTCACATATAAACATTAGTAAAATAAAAAATTAGAAATTAATTAAGAATTTTTACATTTGGTTGGTTAAATTAGAACTAGTTATGAATAAGTGATTACAATCGTATTAGCCGAAAATACAAAAGCAAAATAAAACTCAATTTTCCAATTTTCCTTAGAGCAAATAGCAAATGTTTGGTGCTAAAAATGTAAGAAAACCATCTCAAACTTTTGAAAAAATAGTTGTAACCAAGCTTGGAATTTGATGGTCATCTTTGCCTATCATATGCATTTTTAATGATAGTTGGGTCATTTTAGTGCCTTTCATTTTACATTTAAAGAAAAATAATTTTAAATTTGAATAGTTTTTCGATATAATTTGCAACATATTAAATATAAAAAATATATACTCAAAAGTAAAACATCTAATATTCCAATCTAGAATAAAAAATTTCATTTAAAATTAGGTTACAAAACATAGACTACTAAAAAAAAAAAATCAAAGGTCAAGAACTCTTCTTGACTTTGTGTTCTTCCAGATATGATATATTTCATTCCAATTAACACAATTCATTTCACACTTATTTAATAATACTCTCATTAATGCATCTAGTGTATCCAAACCTAGATTTGACTTTTTGACATATTTGATGATATTTTGTTTTGAAAACCCTCTTTCACAATCAACGTTACTTACTAGAATAGTAAGCATAGCCTACCATAACTTCATCATATGAGGATAACTTCTATCTCAATACTATGTATTATGAAAGACTCTCCATGCATCTTCCATTTTTAAACTCTCACAACTCAAATGCAATGCATCAACAAAAGAGTTTATCTCTCTTTTACAACAATTAAAATAAATATAGTTAATGTACTTGCAAAAATAAATATACCACTAGTAACCATGTATGAAAATTATTCTGTACAGATATTGAAAAGCTACATAAAATTTACCTTATGTGATTCAATGTGATGAAGAAGAACAATCTTGAAGCTACAATAAAAAGATATACAATTATTTAATAAGAATTTGTTTTGGTGATATGATTATTTTATATAGATACAAAATGAACTAAGTATAAATTAGTAACAAATAAAAAGATCTCATATTTACGACAAGTTTCTAATTTTTCATATTCTATTTGAAAATAATTCTAAATATAATAATAACAATAAAGTACAAATTAATCATATTTTAAAAAAATCATAGATGTTTATAAATTAATAATATAAGACAATTTTAAAATATAGAAGATTTTATTTATAAGATTAAAAATAAAAAATTTCAAGATGGGTTCTCATGACCCTTCTCCAATAGAAAATGTGAAGAGAAGTCATCAAATAGAAAATTTATGTTGTGGGTGTTCATTGATCCGCTAGTAACATAACAATAATCTAGTAATGATTCCTATCTTTTTTGTGTTCCATTTCCTTAGGAAGCATCCCTAATATATCATGTTCTAGGTCTCAAACAACAACTATTTTAAGCCATAAAGTCATGGTTACAAAGGACAAGGAGGATATCTAGGTCATCTACCATCTGTTGCTCCTTGAAATATCATTGTTGTGAGACTAAATTATTATTAGTTTACCACCAACATGGAACTTGACATTTTTTTTTTGGATTTTGACCACATGAGAAATAAGAAAGATAGCTCAAGAGCATCACATTTCTCAATTAAAGTTATACTTTCTTTGGTTTTCATTTCCAACAAGGCAATATTGAGTTTAGTGACTCTTTTTTAGTTGTTAACAATTTTAAAGGGTTTTAGAATTTGAATCGTGTTGTGGGTCCATGAAAGTTATCATGTACTTTAGCCTTTCTAATCATAACATAGTCATCTCTATACTTAGGTTTTCTCATTATCAAGGCCAGTTATTGTCTTAGGTGGACAAATAGGGATTTCAAATTTACTAGAAAGAATACTAGCTATTATTATAAACTTGCATCATTCTCTTAACAAAGGAAAGAAAAAAATGTTTGTTCTTTGGAGGATGTGCCTAAACTAACCTTAATATTTACCAAAAAGCAAGTTGAAAATAATTTCTAAAATTTGCATGCATCCCACCTACTTAGTTTTTTGTGACGGTCTTGTTAGCACATATATATGTACCCTTGCTAAATGCTAAGCTTAGGTATCTGGTGAAACATGGTATGGTGTCTTAGAGCATAAGTTTAGTTACAACATGTTTTCCTCCCAATTAATCTTTCGCTTTGCCAATAAATTTGGTATATAAATTATTTTAGATATAAAAGAATATTTATCTTTATTTAGAAAATTCATGATAATCTCATGGTTGTAATGGAAAATTTAAAGTTGAAACCCTAGCTCTTCAATTTATTATTTTCTTTCAATTTCATATAATTCAATTTTCCCTTTGTTACAATGGATTTAAAACAATATAGTCATAATAATTTTCTAAATTTTTTTACAGTTTTTATTTGTCAAAGTTTTTTTATCAATTAGTTTTTTCTTATCAAAATTTACAACATAATTCTTTATCCAAAAATTAATACAATAAATTAGTAAACATTATACAGCAACCTAGGAAAATATGAAGTAGCCATATCTTTCAATAAAATTCTACAATGAGTTTTTAAACCTTGCCTCAAAATAATAGCTGAAATCTGAGACAAAATGTGAATGCATGCAAATCCAAACCCTCCAAAACTTTCAACAATTCTTTTGTTCAAATTCTACATTTTTCTCCCCAAAACCTATATGTGTGAAATTGAACTACACACCTTTTAATAAAGAGTCATAATAACAATAAATTTTTTTAAAAAATTCAAAATGGTGAATCTTCTAAAAAAGGCAGAAAATATGAAAAAGACAGAGAAGAAACATTTTTAATCAAGCAACCTCCTTTGCAAAAACTTTGTTAATGAAATTTTCCCTAGCATCTCATACTTGGGAAGGAAGGTTCATTTGATATTTTTGAAGATGTAGCACTCAAGTGGGACCTCTTTCCATACAAACCTACAATAGATTCGAGATCTCAGCCTCACTATAGGTTGAAAGAAAGAAAAAATCACTAGAGGAAAGGAAAGAAAGCTTTACATCTCTGGTCAAGCTCCATGAGGCCAGAGATAGAGAAATTCTTAAAACACCCTCCATTTACTAAGGGAGAATGCTTCCATCTAGTGACAATAGGAGGAATCTATAGGAGGATTGAGGATAGACACACTCACATGGGAGACATTTTTGCCCAAATTTCAAGAGAGGTATTTTTTGAGCACTTTAAACATAAGCAAATAGAGGAGTTCCATTCTCTATAGTAGAGGGGCCTTACAGTAGCCTAGTATGAGAGTTAGTTTCTTGAGCTCCTTCCTTGTATTGAATACATGAAGAATGAGAAATGATAGATCCACCATTTCATCATGGGCCTTGATTTCTCACTCTAGGATGTAGTCCACTTGGATTTCCCTACTACTTTTAGATGAGTAGTTGAGATAACACTAGTTGTTAAGGATACTCAGGGTAAAAAGGAGTCTCAAGATCAGTCTTAGAACCAAAACTCTACCTAGCATCAGGACAATAGAAAACCCTTGGAAAGGAAATAAAAACTATTCAGTAGGGTCCTTTAAGGGCCAACACTCCCAATAGTAGAAACCACAAAAGGATTCTAGGAAGAAACCATCATAGGGTTATCAGGGCACTAAGCCCAAGCAGTAGCAGTCATAGGGTCCTAAATAGAATCAGAAGGTATAGGCCCCTGATAGAGGGCCAACACCACCCTTACAAACTCACAACCAAGATCACAAAAATATGGAGACAAGAGATGACAAAAATGTTTCATAAAGCATCCATTAATACTTGAAAATTCACTAGAAGAGCTTACACTTGAAGAGCTTCTATTTTCCGAACTTGATTACAAATGATAATAAGCCTTCCTTAAATAGGCACTTCTAACCCAAGACATTACAAACACAACCAATGTGGGATAAAAGGTAAATACAACTACCTTTAAATAAATATTAAATTCCCACCCAAATACAACCAAGCACCCAACAAATATTAAATACATGATTTATCCAAAACCTTCTAGAATTTCCACCTACACACCTCGATTAATGGAATGACAACTATTTTTCTTATTTTTCTATTTACGTCACCTATGCACCTTGAAAATAGAAATTCCTCTTTTCTTCTTTTTTCCTTATTTTATTTTTAAATTATTTTTCCTTCTATTTTCGTCACTTTCTCTCTTCTCCACAATTTTTTTTTTTTTTTTTTTCAATTTTTTCCCATGCAAGATGCTCCTGCATCAGACTCCCCCAGTAGATAGAAAAGTGTGTTCCACACTTTGACGCCAAAAGTAAGATCTACCACCATCTTCATCTTCACCAAAGGCTTCCACCTCAATAGAGACAACAAAACCACCATGCAAATCTTCCACACCAACATCTCAACCATCCAATCAACATGCTCATTCCCAGAAACAAACTGAGCATAATGCTTCATTACCAAACTCCCATTCACATCAACAACTAGTGAATCCATACCAGAAATAACAAGCTCTGCATTAGCATCAACATGTAGATCTCCATCAACACATTCCACACTCACAACATCAACAACCTCATTGCTCACAACAAGATGCTCTGCAATACATAACTCACCTCCAAAAACAACTGGATCATCCACGACCAAGTGCTTTGCAACATACAAGTCACCACCAACATCAACTAGATCATCTACAATCGAGTGCTCCATAATATCCATGTCAGACTCAACCAATCGATCATGAAAACCAACATCTGTCCCAACATCAACAACATTAGGAATATCTTTAGCAACAACCTCTAGTTGCTCTGCAAGTTCTGCATCAGGCTCCACAAACTGATTAGCAAAACCAACCTCTTCCACCTCAACCTTCTTAGCTTGATCAGCCAATCTAGCATCCAACCGAGAAAACATCTTAGAAAAATTCCTCTCCACTATATCATGGATTTTGGCAATCATCTTAGGGTCCAATCCTCTTGGAGCCATCTCCCAAGATCTTCGTAAACCATCTGCAACAAATCCTTCCCACGCTCCTTGTGACAACCGTGAATTGTTTGCAAGTCAGATCGCAACCTACCACCTAGCACGAACAATCAATAACCACATCACAAGTCTAGGACAACGGATTTGCAATCCACCAGCTCGCCACAATCATGCCTCAACAAGTCCAGTCTTCCATCTCTGCATCCATCGATCAATCTGCATGTCCTCCCAAGGTCCTAGTGAAAATTTCCTCAGCTTCAACGATCTTGTCTACACACTCAGGAACTCCCACTCTGATAAACTTCACCCAACCAAGGTCTTGGTACAAACTGCCTCACACTTCGGCGATCTGCTTGTACACTCAGGAACTCCTGCTCTGATACCACTTGATAGAGGGCCAACACCACCCTTACAAACTCACAACCAAGATCACAAAAATATGGAGACAAGAGATGACAAAAATGCTTCATAAAGCATCCATTAATACTTGAAAATTCACTAGAAGAGCTTACACTTGAAGAGCTTCTATTTTCCGAACTTGATTACAAATGATAATAAGCCTTCCTTAAATAGGCACTTCTAACCCAAGACATTACAAACACAACCAATGTGGGATAAAAGGTAAATACAACTACCTTTAAATAAATATTAAATTCCCACCCAAATACAACTAAGCACCCAACAAATATTAAATACATGATTTATCCAAAACCTTCTAGAATTTCCACCTACACACCTCGATTAATGGAATGACAACTATTTTTCTTATTTTTCTATTTACATCACCTATGCACCTTGAAAATAGAAATTCCTCTTTTCTTCTTTTTTCCTTATTTTATTTTTAAATTATTTTTCCTTCTATTTTTGTCACTTTCTCTCTTCTCCACAATTTTTTTTTTTTTTTTTTCAATTTTTTCCCATGCAAGATGCTCCTGCATCAGCCCCATAGTCACAGCTAGCAAAGACTTGGCAGTCTTCTAGGGGTGGTTACAATGGATCTAGTAGGTTTGGGGGTCTACAAAAATCTAGATTTAGGGTGTATAGGCTTATACCTGGGGACCGTGCTACACTTGTGGTGGCATGGGTCACCTAGCCAAAGAGTGTCCATAGGGATAATTAGTTGGTGGTTAGAAAGGGGCTACCTTAGAGCCTATAGTTGGTGATATGGGTAGATCCCACAAAGAGTTGCAACAATGATAACCACAAGGCTAAGCATCAGGCCACAATTATCAAGGCCACATGTATAATACAAGGTACTATGGTTGCTATTTTATTTAATTATGGAGTTACTGACTCCTTTATATCTCATTATAGTGAAGCGTTGTGAGCTAGTGGCAGTTAGACATGATGTCAATTGAGAAGTATAGTTAGCCTTAGGAGCTAGAGTGTCAGTTACTTCCATGGTGCATAATTGTCAGGTTTAGATTAGAGACATGAACACGATGCCTGATGTATGAATTACCCCTTAGGGTTCATATGATGTTGTCCTTGGAATGGATTGGATTTATTCCCACAACGCCAAGATGGATTGTTGACAAAAGAGGGTAGAATGTGTGGATGAATATGGAATTTTTAGAGTGATCTTTGGAGTGAAAAGACCAGTATCTCTTCATATGATTTCTGCTACGCAACTTAGAAGGTGCATACAAAAGGGATGTCATTTGTTCTCTATCACCATTAGTGACAAAGAGGAGGATTCAAAAGGAGAGTTATCACTCATTGATCACCATTAGTGATGGTTGACACATTGACCAAGGTTTCCCACTTCTCACCCGTACATACAACATACATAGCATGAGACATAGTGTAGGTGTTTTTGCAAGACATTGTCAGACTTCATGTCATTCCCCATAAGATCATCTCTGATAGAGACTCGTTGTTCACATCATCCTTTTGGAGAGAGCTACATGTAGCATTGGGCACTAGGCTCAATTTTAGTGCAGTGTACCATCCTCAGACCAACAGTCAGATCGAGAGAGTAAATCAAGTATGGGAGGACATGTGTTATATGTACATGATGGACTATCAAGTCAAATAAGAGCAATACTTGCATCTTATCAAGTTTTCCTATAACAATGGGCACCATTCCTCTATAGGTATGCCACCTTATCAGGCCTTGTATGGAAGACCTTGCAAAACACCCTTGAGTTGGGACATGATCAAGGATAGAGTGTCTATTGGTCCTCAGATAGTCAAAGAGATGGAGCAGTAGATGACCTTGATTAGATAGCACCTTAGAGAGGCATATGATAGGCAGAAGAAGTATGTTGATATGAAGAGGATTGATTGAGAGTATAAAGTTGGAGATAGAGTCTTCTTGAGAGTGTGACTGCACAAGAGTCTGATTCAATTTTGAAAAGAGCTCTAAGTTGGCACCTCAATTCATTGGACCATTTGAGATCCTATAGAGGATAGGACCAGTTGCTTACTATCTAGCCTTTCCACCTAGCCTATCATGCATGCACAATATGTTCCATGTTTCTCTACTTAGAGGATGTATATATGATGAGTCTCACATTATAGATTGGGATGCCTTGCAAGTGGAGTCAAATAGGAAGTTAGTGTTGGAGCCTATCCATATTATTGTCTGATGGACCCTAGCTCTTTGAGGCTGAGAACTAGACCAAGTTAGGGTCTAGTGGGATTGTTATGATGAGGTCACGACTTCATGGGAGGATGCAACATAGATGAGATATCAATACCCATACCATCTTTATGAACTCTAGGAGGAAGTTCATGCCTAGTGGGGTAGGATGTGAGGCCTCACCCCAATCCATCATAGCACATCTAATACATTTCATTTTGACACATTATGACCCAATATGTTGAGACATTATCTGATGGATTGGACATTATTTATATTATTTTATGTCATGTGATGCAATACTTTAAAAATGCTTAAATAGGTTATCTAATGTTAATTTATAGGCCTGCATTAATATGATGTGTTTTAGTAAATAATTCAAAATTATGAATATGTTAAATTATGGAATTAGAGATGATTAAATATGTGTGCAAAAATGATAAAAAGGTAATTTAAATGAAAGTTTAACGTTTTGATTAATGTGATTATCCAAATGATACTTAAATATATACATGTGATTTTTCTCAAACTACTAATATTTGAATTGAGTGTGCAAGAATAATTAACCATGAAATTTATTGGAGAATTAGTAATTGACCCTGTGTGCAAACTGTAAGAAAAAGGTTGAATCCAATAAAGTGATTTGAACCTCATTGTCAAGTGTATTATTTGTATCATAATATGAATGTGTGTGTATCATTCTGTAAATTGTGACATGTTGAATGTTATGTAAAAGTAAATCTTATGGTGTCATTTGACACTCGTTATATGCATGTGTGCCGATAGGTCAAATTAGGGTTAGTAGAGTAACCCATTAATCTAAGACTAATTAGTTAGTAATCTAATTTAATTACCGGGTTTAGTGGAAATGTTACATCTTTAGGGTTTTTGAAGAGAAGATATTTCAAACCACTTGTATAGGTCCTAAAATGATCCTAGAGGCCAAATTTAATGTAATCTAAGTGCCCAAAGGGTATGTATATGGATTGGGGACCTTTTGCACCCTTCTAGAACTTCCTAATAGCATTTATGACCCCTAAAATATCCCAATTTTTCCTTTGTTCGAAAATGGATCATCGCCATGAGGTTAGTCAAGTTTAAATTTATCCTAAAAGGTTTTCTTGATGGTAGGAACAAGTAGGAAAACTATAGAAGGCTTAAGTCAAGTTTGAAGTTATTTTTATTTTAGGTGGGTGAGTTTAGTAGGTTATTTGGTGGCCATTTTGAGAGTTGAAAGTTGTTCACCCATTCTTTACATTTACAGAAAGTCAAGCTTGGAATTAAGGAGGAAGAAGGATTTAGCTAATCTCAAATCTCCATTGCCATAACCTTTGTGAAGGTAGGATTCTTCATGGTCATGTTCTTCATGCATTATACATTGCTTGCTTATGTAGATCTCTTGCACGTGTGTATTTTGTGTTTGTGTTGTAACATGTGAGGGATGGGTATTTGGGAGTTTTCTATTTACTTTACTTCCATGTTTTCCTTTTGGTTTTGTTGGGAAATCTATGAAGGGTGTGTTGGCATTACTCACCCTTAGATAGGGAATAAGTGGTCATGTATGGGAGAAGGGCTTTAGTTGGACTCTAAGTCAATGCAAATTCTCTCCTCATGTTGAGGAGAGGGAGAAAGTAAGGTGTTATGGGCCCTTACTTGTCAATACAAACTGATTTTGTTTTGGGGAAATAAGGAGAGAAAGAATGGAAGTTCATTGTGACTTTGTAGCCTTGGAAGATGCATATGATTTATGTTCGTGATTGACATCTCCTACCTAGAAAATTCATCTTCTCCCTAGTCTAGGTTCAATATGGAACCTATTGTGCATACCATGGATAGGATTTGTTTGTTGAGTGTGTTATTATGAGTGTATCTAATTGTAACCTAGTTGTTTACTAGTTCTCCTAAGCTCAGGGTGTAGCCTCACATCAAGGCCTTGGTTGGAAGGTGAGCTCTCCATGGTTGTCTTTATTTATTTTCAAATTTCTTGGATAATACCTTGATATGAAGCAAAATTGGATTTAGAGTCTTCATGGTGTTCTTGAGTTCATTGTCATGGAGACTTCTCCTTATGGTGATTCCATTAAACCTTGTTATATGCTATGAAGAGAAAGTTGGATGGCTATTGAATCTATTGGATTTCAATATTCCTAATGTAGTTGTTATTTTAATAAGGGAAATATGATCCTAATGTATAAAATTTGTTAGTAAAAATGACAACTGTTAAAAGGATTTCTTTGTAAATCTCTTGTAATTGATTGGTATAGGATGAATGTAGAAATGTAATTATTTCAAAATTCACTTCTTGTACCTTTGAAAATTAAAAGTGATCAATTATATTGTATTGATGCTATACAAAGATATTTAATTTGATTATGGCTATTTTCTGTAGGAAATTAGATTCAAATTTGATGTTTAATTAGTAGGGTTACCTTGGTCGTATTTAAAATAGTCAATTTGAAACAATGGTAATATCAAAATATGGACCCATCAAAATAGAGTTAAAATCAATAGGAATTAGTGTTAACATACCACTATACATCCTGGAAAATATAAATAAGGTCCTCTTTAAATCGCCTTGAAAAGTTCTCACAAAAAAATAAGTTGAAATTTTTTGTTTGTCAAAATGATCACCTACAAGATTATGTCAAATGCATGATAGGAGGATTTAATTCAAAATACATGATACTCATTACATTAATATTAAATATTATCCCTAAAAATAATATAGTCAACAAAAGAAAAAACATAAATATAATATGAAATTTAAATTACCTACTCAACCTTTCCCTCACCCACTAAACTTTATTGCATTAAACTCTTACCTTTATCCTACACTCCACATTCACATGTGTTTGACTTGGGTCTTCCTAAGGTTGGTGTACCATGCGCCCACTCATTTCATGTAAGATCTGACATGTCCTTTGAAAAGGGCATATGAAGGATAAGAATTTTGTAAGGTTTAAACCATATATTTTATGAGCTCCCTTTTTAAAGTCTTTTTTTGCCCATCCCATAAAAACCTATGTACAAAGCCCAAGGAATTTCCTTGCTTCATTTTTCAGGTTGGGGGAGTGTGCAAGGGATGAGATCACCCTCCCTTGGCTCACATGAGTGTTTGCCAAGCAGTGATGAGAGTTAGAAAAAGGTAATAGAGGATTGGGGAGAGTAGGTGTTAGTTAGGGATAAGGTAGGATTAGAATGTGATTAGGAAAAAGTAATGGGAATTAGTTTATGATTTAGAATATTTTAAATGTTTAATTTTTAATTTAATATTTTATTCAAAATTTTGCATTTATGTTAACAGAAAAGACAAAATTAGTTATAAAGGTAGTTTTAGGAAAAGTACTTAGGAATGTCTTAGGAGATGGTTAGGAGTTATAAGTTAGTGTTAGCTTTTTAAAATTTAAATATTTTATTGGGGTCTTTGAAATCTAAATTAAAAATTTTTGATCAGATATAATGGGATGGATAAAAAAATTATGAATATTAGTCAAAAGCTTAGTATTAAATATCAATCGAGATAGTGTTACAATTCAAAAGTTATGCTAGGTGTTTAGGTTGGATGATTGATTCAATATTAAGCATCTAAATAATATATGAAATTATAATATATTATTTAAAAATTAATTTAAATATTGCATTTTATTATTTTTATACTTATACTCAAAAGTTCATCTAATTTGAATTGTGAGGGTTATAGGATCGAAGGGGCGTTGAAAAAGTCATAGGTTGTTAACCTAATAGTGACTAGGAATATGATTTAAGGATGAAATGAATGTTATGAATGAATTAACACTAAATATTAAATTATTTAAATTAGTATAATAGTTTATTTTTAAAATAGGAGTTAAGGATCAAGGTGTTTGATTAACTTGTCGAAGATACAAAACTAGTTCACCTAGGAGATTGAACTAACTTACTGAAACAAATAGAAGATGAATAATAACTAATGTATCTTATGAAATTTAATGAACTTAATATTTTGAAATGCTAAGTAGTCAAGAAAGGTTGACCTGATTAAAAATTTAGGGTTTAATCAACCCAAACTCAGTGTTCCTATAACACCTTGATTTAAATGTTCTAAACTCAGTGTAGTTTGGTTGAATGACAACTCTGCATCATATTGAAAAATAACTAAAACTCACTTTTAATCCTTTGTCAACTTTCCATAACCTATTCAGTCTAGCATGTATTAACATAGTGAATTAATTAACTAATTTTTAAAAAAAAATTGTATGTTTTTGCCCCAATATTTTGTGCATGACACAATCTTAATACCCTAGCTAGAAGCTCTAAAGCTTATATCCCACCACACAAAAAGTCGGCAAGAACTAGGATAAATTACAATAATTTTTTTAATCCAACCATCCCTAATAGTTTTCCTAAAGTAGAAACTCTAATTGCTAACCAAAATGATCACAGAGATATCCAGATAATAAGTGATAAATTTAGTGAGGATAGATGGCTGGAACGTTTAGAATTGGAAGTGTATGCATTATGGAGTGACCCCAAAGAATTAATCCTGAAATTAATAAGAAGTTTAAAGGAATTTTTTAGGGACCAGGTAAATATCGCTACTTATTCCAAGTGTTTGATGTATTTACATTGTCTAAATAAACAAATTATGAATGAATTGGTTTCTATTTCGTATTGCTTATATAAGGGACATTCATTAAAATCCATAATATGAGAACCAAATTGTAATGAACAAAACTTAGGAAAATATCATGCTCCTATTTGGTCTAAATGTAAAAAATATTCCTCCATAATTAAATCATATTTAAACTCTCAAGAAAATAGGTAAAGACTTAGGTAACCTCATTGGTATTAAATTAGATTTCAACATGTATAGTAACATCAAGTTTTTTATAGATATAGAGTTATGGTAGAGGGACCTTAATAGGAAGAAGATTATCACAAATAGATCTATTTATAATCTTACCTTCACTAGATATGAAGGAAAAATCAACGATATCATTAGAATGAATTCTAATTGTAATGCTTATCAAGCCAATAAAATCACAAACCTAAAAGAGGCACAAGGCAGTATCTATGCTTGGAGAAAAAGATCAAAGTATGACAAAGAAACAAAAAAATAAAAGGATGGACATATTCAAAAAGTAAACAAAGGGAAGAATGAAGCTAATGAAGAAGCAATGGAAGAAGGAGAAGTAAGTATTGGGGAATCAAAGAAGCATAAATCATTTATAGAACACAAAAGATCAAGACAATAAAAGGAAAACAAAGAGAAAACAAAGAGATCAAAAGACAAAGGAAACAAGATTAGAAAGTATATGGATATGAAATAAAAAATCTCCAAGTTTAAACAATGCATACACTGCCAAAAAGAGAATGGTTTCATAGAAGACCTCAACTCCAGTATGAAGAGCTATAACAAATTATCTAATGTCATCTTATGCACACAAAATGATATCTATGATCAAATAGCCTTAGGAGAATAATTACACATAAAACATCTAAAACATTTAACTATTGATCAAAGGGTAGAGAAAGTTAAAGACCTAATAAACAAAGAAGAAGAAGAAAAATCCATAAATAGAAGGATAAAAGATGGGTCAAGAGATGGAGTAAGGAAAGAGATTATATAAGTTGAAGGAAGGAAAATAGTGAGTTAGAGTAGTAATGAATTCTTATCCTAGGTGGAAATTTTTAGAGTAGATCAGGAAACACTAAAATAGAGGTTGGAGGCTATAACAAATGAGAATGAAGGACATCATCTAGATAAGGAGGATAGAGAGCCTCAAGAACTAGAAAAAAGATATACAATAATCAGTGAAATAAATCATAGAGGCAATCAAAGTTTAGATAAAGTCTAATAATAACTTAGAAAATATGGACCGACAAGAGTTGATAGAAATAGAAATACAAGTAGATCAACAGGCTAAGGAAAACACTATACCCCCAGCCTCATCTCCACATTGGGGTAATGTCGCAATCTAGAAAAAATCAAAGAAAAGATCTCACAAATTTTGGCAAACTCCAACAAATGGAAAAGAACCCTGTGAAGGAAGTGATAGTGAGAAACAACAGAACTGGGAGGAATTGAACAAGAATGAGGATTCTCTAATACCACTACAAGTGGTATCCTTCACTAGAAAAATTAAGGTAGATGATATAGAAGAACACAAAACTTGCAAAGAATAAATGACAATTAATGATAATCAGATAGAAATATGCTAGACATGGGAAGAGTGTGGGGTTCTATATGATGTAGAGCAAATAATTGAGAAGGAAAAGGTCAAAAGTATGGACTAATATTATGAAGGGGGTAAGCAAACAAAGATAGATGAAATGGACATAGGGGATCAGATAATATAGGAATTAGAAGAAGAAGAGGAGGCCTCGAAGGAACAAATGGCATCAACCAACATCAATAATGCTCAAAATTTTATTGATAATTTAGGTATTTCAATCAATTGGGATGATTTTAAGACCCCAAAATGTGGTAAAAAAAAGATGGAGCATAGAAGAAAGTCACTAAAGGAATTGAGAACTATTGTAGGGCAATCAAAGGATCAAAAAAGTATCAACAAAAATTTGAATGCAGGGAAGGGGAAGCACCTTCCCACAAGCCAATGAGGATCACAACATGGAATGCAAGGGGTCTAAATACCCCTAGTAAAAAATGCTTTCTCAAGTGTAAGCTGACTTTATTTGAATCAGAATTAACACTAATTCAAGAGACTAAACTGAATATTGAAGAAGGAAGCAAACTAGAAAATAAACTGGATAGTTGGAAAACTAATTTAGTAAAATCAAATGGAACTTCATGAGGTATAGAAATCATGTGGAACTTGTGAAAAATAGCTTTCAACAAAATGGTCTCAAATAATAACTAGATGGGGGGGGGGGGGGGGGGGGGGGGGGGCGGAATTAAAAGCTTTAGACATAACCTCCAACTAATCCTTATCAACGTATATGGGCCCACCCAAACAAAAAATATAAAAGAATTGTGGGATGAAATCAACTCTTTTATGGAAGCTAATCATAGAGAAAACTTCCTTATCAGTGGTGATTTTTATGCAATCTTAAACCTTGAAGAAAAGTATGGTGGATTTCATATGGTAACACAAGTAATAACACATTTTAAAGAATGGTCTAGAAAAAATAACTTAATGGATATATCAACCAACAATGGAGTATATACATGGAACAATGGAAGAAAAGGCTTTTTTCACATAGCAAAAAGACTAGATAGGTTTTTTTTTTCCAAAGGGTACCTAAGTGCCATAGATCTGGCACTTCATTCATTAATTCTACCATATATTGGTTCAGATCATTACCAGAACATAATTGAATTTATAGAACCCATCAAACCATCAAGGAAACCATTCAAATATGAAAAAATATGGTTCTTAGACAATAATTTTATGGAAAACATTAGGCAATGATGGCAAGAAGGTGATCTTCAAGGATCCAAAATGTATTGCTTTGTGTCCAAACTTAAAATGCTTAAAGAAAATATTTTGAAATGGAATAAAACTCACTTTAACAACATGTTTAAAGAAAAAATAGACAATGAAGAAGATCTTAAGAAACTAAAAAAAGAGATAATAGAAAAAGGAATAGTTAATGAAAAATTTAACAAAGAGAAAGAGTTATTAGCAAAATGGGAAAATACATTGGCAAAAGAGGAAATCTTCTAGAAACAAAAATCAAGGGAGTTTTGGCTAGCAGAAGGGGATTGTAACACAAAATATTTCCATAACAACACTATAAATAATAGATCTATCAACAAAATTTTAAAAATAAAAAATAATGAAAAGAATATAGAAAAGGATCCTACTAAGATAACAGAGGTATTCATAAATTATTATAAAAATATCTTAAACAATTTTGATTGTTCTAATTAGATAGCACAAGATGTTAAAGCAATCCCTAAACTAGCCACAACAATATATAATCAATTTCTTAACAAACCTTTTTCCCTAGAGGAAGTTTAAAAATCCCTTTTCAACATTAACCTAGATAAATCTCTGGGACTAGATGGTTTCCAAGAATTCTTCTTTCAAAAGTGTTGGGATATTTTAGGAGTTGACCTCTAGAAGGCAATATAAGCTTCAAGAAGTGCAAGATCATTATTGATGGAGATCAATCACACCTTCTTAACTCTTATACCCAAAAAATGAACTATGAAGAACCTGAAGACATTAGAACTATCACAGTTTGCAACACTATTTGCAAAATCTTATCAAAAGTAGTAGCTTATACACTCAAAAGTATCTTTCCTAAACTTATTTTTTTAAAGAAAATTGGTTTTGTACCTAGTGGATCTATTTTAGATAGTATTTCTATCATTAAGAAACTATCCATTCAACCTCCACAAACAAGGAGGCTTGCATGCTTTTGAAACTGGACATCCAAAAAGATTATGATTTGGTGGATTGGAGATTTCTATGCAAGACTCTTGAAGCATTTGGGTTCTCTCACCAATGGATTAACATCATATTCAAATGTATAGCAACACCAAAAATTTCAATCCTTATAAATGGTTCTCCAAAAGGTTTTTTCAGTATTTCTAGAGGGATTAAACAAGGAGACTCTATGTCACCCTTCCTATTGATTATCATGGATGCAACATTTGGAAGATCAATAACAAAAGCTTAGATAGAAGGAAAAATCAAAGGAATAATTATAGCAAAAACTATCATGAATGTTAGTGACCAACAATTTATAATCCCACTAGTAGAAAGTATAATAGAAGAAGCACAAAATGTTAAACAAATTATACAAGAATATATGGAAGCTTCAGGGAAAAAGGTGAACGTTGAGAAATCAAAAATATTTTTCCTCAACACATCTCCTAGAATGGAAAATCTTATATGTAATAGTTATGGGTTATTTCCCATGCAAGCATTTAGGTATTCACTTAGAAAAATGGGTAAGAAGTACCAAAATATGGAATACTATCTTTAAAAGAGTTGATAAGAAAATTGAAAGTTAGAAAGGAAAATGCTTAACCAAGGCAAGAAGAACTATGACAACTAAAGCTATTTTATTTGTCATCCCTACATACTAAATGTCGTGTCTCCCCTTACCTAAAAATATTAATAAAAACTAGAGGGAAAACTTAGAAACTTCTTTTGGAAAGGAATAAAATAAAAAAAGAAATTAGTAGTAATTAAATGGGATAATATATGTAATCCCAAAGAGTTAGGAGGCTTAGGCATCAAGAATTTTATCTTGTATAATGAAGCATTAGGAGAAAAACTAGTTTGGTGCATGTATCAAGAGAGAGATAGAAAGTGGGCTGAAATTTTGTATCGCAAATATTTTAATGCAGAAGATCTGACATCTTTATTTAGAATTAGGAACCCTTCAAAAGGGTTTGATTCTTGGAACTTTATGCTAAACTATTGTTCTATCATTAGTAAGTATGCGACTTGGGATATAAGGAATGAAGAAGAATCATTATTCAGGGAGGACTCCTAGGATAGTCTTCCTCCTCTAGACAACCTCAATGTTCTAGGAAATGTTAAAAATACATTAGTTAATCTATGGGGAAAGTATGTAGACAATTACAAGAAACTCAAAAGGTTGAATAAGGAGGAAATTTGGATGTGGAAATCTTTAGAGTATAGATTTAACAACCAAAGAAAAAGAGACCTTTAAGCATCTACTTAGTCAACGATAGGTCAATCATAAGAACATAGAAGATAAACCCATATGGATGGCTTCAAAGGATGGGTTGTATAGTGTGAAGAAAGGTACAACCTTATAATCAACTCACAAATATGGGAGAAGATTAATATGCCTCTCAAGTTATGTTGGGATTCAGCTTGTTCTCTAAAGGCAGGGAAATTCTTATGGGTTGACTTTCAAAAGAGAATATTAACACCTGATAGATTTAGGAAGATGGGGTTTGGGGTACCATCAAGATGCTCATTGGTTAAAGAAAATTCTGAGACAACAAAATATATATTATTCCAATGTCCCTATACAAGGGAATGTTGGTATTGGCTTTGTCAAAAGTTAAATTAGACATCTCCTTTTTCAGAGAATCTTGATAGTCACTTAATTGGCTAGCCAAATGGTGGGAAATATAAAATATATTATAAACTATAGAATATATCTCCATCCATCCTCATGTGAGAAATCTAGAAAGAAAGAAATAGACATATATTTTGTAACTCAGAACTTTATATCCCCTCCTTTCTCAATAAAATAGAAGCCTTCATAATAGAAGTTATGAATAATAATTTAAGAAGATCAATAAAAGAAGAAGGGTCTTTCTTAGAGTCAGATGTGGAGATGTGAAGGAATTGGACCAATCTTATCAATCCTCCACTGGTTTAGCATCAAAAAAACATTCAAGCAAGAAAGGAACGTAGATGGGAACTGCCACCAATTGGGTGGAAATAATTAAACTTCAATAGATCTTCAAGAGGAAATCTAGGGAAGGAAGGAATATGATGTATCAAGTGTTATGAATTTGTATACTAGATCATAAAGAGAGCTAAGTAATTAAGCATCTCAACAAATAATATAAATGAACTAGAAGCTCTATGGGAATGACTCAGCCTAAGTTTAAAATTGGGCATACAGAGACTAATTATTGAAGGGGACTCCCATATAATTTTGAATGCTTTAAGAAAAAGGAAGATGCCAAATTGGATTATTAACTTGAAATTTCAGACTATAATTAATCTTATAGCTAAGTTTGAGGAAACTAGGTTTCTCCATATCTATCGAGAAGGAAATAAAGAAGCATGTCATCTAGCAAACATGGGAGTGGATGGAAATGACATTACAATCTGAGCACCTGAGATCCTACTTTGATTCAGGATCGTGTTCAAATTATATTTGGTTTATTTTTTTTTCCCTCTCCTTAGATTACCTTGTAATCCTTATTAGTTACGCCTTTCCCATAAATCCTTCACATTTAAATCCTCCACACATTACAAGATGAGATGCCTTTTTCCAACACATAAAACTGAGCAATCTGTAGAACAAGACTATTAGTGAAACTTGTCCATAAACCTAAACCAAGTGTAGAAAGATATTAGATGTATGTTACTTGTCATATATGAATTACACTAAATATATCTTGATATAGGTTTTATCTACTCAAAATTAGAAAGCTACATTTGTTGGACCTAACACTAACTTGTTGAAATTTTAATCCCTATATATATTTAAATTGTGTGGGTTGGAACTCTTAGTCATGTTCTTTTTTAGGCAGTGATTCAATAAATTGGTTTATGGGCTTTTCTATGTAGATCACATTATTTTTCTTAAATCTGTCAAGCCTCTTCATATGGTTAGCCATCATGACTTAGTCACACCTTATGCCAACTTCAGTTATTTTTATATCTACCATCTAGAACCTACTAGGACTTTCACGAAGGCTAATCTTTTGAAAATTTGGGTCTATATATTTCTTCTACTTTCCACCCTTATCACTCTTGGTTGATATCTCTGTTAAGTGTCCTTTGTGTTTAGTGATCCACAACCTAGTATAGAATCAACAAGATCTTTGTTTAATGCACTTGAAGTCATTAACCCTATTGACAACATGTCTAGGGTAGTGGTGAGTAGGGTTTTAGGGGAGAATTTTTTTTAATTATGATTACACTTGGTGCACCAACAGTTCTATTTTAGGGTAGTTCATAGCTTATCTTGTTAGGGCTCATGTAGGCCACTAGGAGATTATTCACCTATGCTAAAATATCTCTGATTCCATTTGGTTGGAGGGTCTCGAGAAAGAAGTTCTTAGTATAAATAGGCAATAGGAAATTCCACTTGTAGAAGTTTACATGTCAAATTCATCCGGCAATTTGGGGCAAGCAAATGTTATAAGGTGTCCAATTTTATATATACGAGATATCAATCAACTTAATAGAGAGTGACCTAAGATGGAGACCAGTATCATGTTTTTTCTTTGATGAAGGGATATAGTCATGGACCATGATAAGGAATGACTTCTTCATCATCTGAGAGTATTTGATTCTTACATTAAACCAGGGGTGGAATTTAGTGAGTTAAAGAAACTTTAATTTTCTCTCCCAAATCTGTATAAATCTAGAAGGGAGAAAACAACACATGTCTTAGCCCCAGGCTCTATGGTAATAAACTTGGAGAAAGTGGATGACCTAATCATGGTGTATTGGAAGAAAGAGGAGGACACTTGATCTCTCCAACCCTCTCTCTTTGAATTTTTCTTTTTTGGTTAGGGTCCTCACTTTGGCTCTATGGTGTGATTCTATTGGGGTCTTCCATTCATACTTGTTCTTTATCTATATTTGGGTATAATCTTTGGTCTATCTTGCATTTGTTTTCCTTAAGGGATTAGGTTATGTTAGTTTTGAGCTGCATGTCTTTTTTCACCTTGCCTTCTCCTTTTTGTCTATGTTTTCTACTCCTCGAGTTTGGCCTTTGGCCTCTATTTGTCATTTTGGTGTCATCTCTCTTCTCTAGATTTTTCTTCTCAATTCTTAATAGTTATCTCTGTCCTTGCCCATTTTATCCCTCGGTTGGGCATGCTATTTTGTTTGGGTGTCTATCAATCCTTCTTCTTTGGGTGTAATGATCAAATCATAAGCTTGTTTTAATGCCTACCCTTACTTGACTTTTCTAATTTATTTTGACCAGATTATTTTAGGCTTGTTCTATTATTACGTTTTATGATTAGCAGTGCTGGATTACCAAAATTGATTAATTGTATTTCGTATTCAGTTAATAAATGTGTTGAGTTACTTTAGTACTAGTTATTTCATGTATTCATGATAATACTTTGATGATGATTGTATAGAATGAATCCAGTTATTTTAATGATGTTAGTTAGATGAATAATTTTTATGCAATTTCTATGGATACCCCATACTTGCATGTGTATGGTGTGCATGTATGTTTTCTTTATGTTTGACATTTCTAATGTGGTTAAGGAAGGGAGTCATAGTAACCTTCTAGTCGAGATCTACATGATGTACCACTTTCTTCCATTGCCTATTTAGTTTAGAATATTGTGTTTATACATGCGTGGATTTTATGCAGATTGCAAGTTCCAGATCGACTTCCTTGAATTGCTAGGATGAGCATACCCTAGCACAGTATTTCAATGGTATAAGTGGGGAGAAAACTCTTGAGTTAGAATCCTAACCTAAGCCAATTGTCCTAGAAAATAGGACAAGTATTTGAGTTAGTTTCACCTTTCCAAATTTGTCATTAACTTTAATTCGTGATTTTGACCTAGAGTTTGATTTTATTCTTTGCCTTCAATTGAGTTGTCATCTTTGGTTTTGTCGGTTTGTTGTGATTTTTTGTTATAATTAAATCAAATTAAAAGATAATTTAATGGAAATTTAATAAAGAAAAATCAATATTTAATTATATTTAATTAATTGAGAAATCAATTAAATAAAGGAATTAAATTTAAAAGATTATATTAAAGTTCCATTTTTGATGTATTTATATATATTTAATTTAATGATAATTATTTAGGAGTTTTATTTTAACAATAAACTCTAAACAATATTATTAGTTGAATTAATAAATATATTATTAAAACATCTCGTGAATTTAATTAAATAAAAGAATGAAACTTTAAGATAAAGTTATGGGTCTAATTTAGGCGTAATTATATTTATTTAATTTAATAATTATTATTTAGGAGTTTTATTTTAAATACTAAACTCTAAATAATACTAGTATTTATATTAATAAATATATTATTAAAACGTCTTGTGAATTTATTAAATAAAAGAATTCATTTAAAGATAAAGTTATAGTCTAGTTTTGGGCATGATAATATTTATTTTATTTAATAATAATATATTTAGGAGCTCATTTTTAAATAAATGCTAAATATTATTATTACTTAAGTTAATAAAGATTATATTAAAAACGCTTTGAAAATTAATAAGAGAGAGTAAGCAATTATTTAATAAAGTTTATTTAATTAAATTACAGAAAGCTTATGCATGAAATTAAAATATAATAAATTAATCAAAGGGAGAAAGAAAATTAATTTAATAAAGATATTTTAAAATTGCTAAGAGTTGTGCATGAAAAGGTAAAAGATAACAAGTAATAAACAATAATTGATTAGTGAGTTCCCTCACATGATTGCACAATCAAAACCCCAAATTGATGGAGAACTCTTTATCAGAGATCACGTGATTGCACAATCAGAGCCTCAAATTAAAGGAGAACTCTTTATCAAAGATGTAGAGCTCATTATGCAATTACATAGGTTTTGGAGGAGCAATTTCAAAAAAAGGAGGTTTTTAGAAAGAAAGAGAATTTCTTACGTGCTTCGTTTGTTGTCAAATTAGCATCAGATTTAGGTAGAATCTAGTGGTTAATTTGCACAGTAGATTTAAATCAAAAATTTGACACTAGTCAAAATCTTTCTCTCTAAATCCAACATTGATTTAAAGCTCATTATTAATGACAAATATTAGGATTGGAATGAAATATCTCCTATCGCGGATAGAATATAAAAAAATACTTAGAAATTTCTAAACAGATAGAAGGCAATCTTTCAGGTGTTGATAATAAATCATTTTGATCTTAAGATTTTGATTAGGATTTTTCAAATGATTTGGGTTTGGTTTTGTTCTTATATTTTGATAGCCTATTAATTCCAAGATATAAGGGACATTGTCTATGTTAAGGAATTTCGGGCATATTTCTCCTAAAACATAGTTAAGTAATTGGAAATATGACAAATCTAAACGATATAATATAGTTAATGGGTTTAGGTAGGTTCTTTTTAAATTCAAGGGATGGATTTTGAGAAATTCAAACTCTCAAATTGCTTTAAGATTTTCAATTAGAATTGTAGAGGATCCATATATTTAGAACCTTCCCTTTCTATCATACTTTATTTTTCTTATGTTAGTTTCTAAATTATACATTTATTGTTCTTTCAATTGTATAATTTGTTATCTTCAAATCATAAATACAATTTAAATATGACTTCAAAGATAGATTAAAGGGGTGTCAATTCAAAAGAAACTTTCTACATATAGGGTTGTCTTTAAAAGATAAGAATAGCTACTCTTTTGTTTTATATAAAGGATATTTGGATTGGTACTAAACATTTGTTCAAGTTGAAGTTTTATTTAGTGATGTTGAAATCGAAGGAAGTGATTTGAGCACAATAGGAAAGCCTATGGTTATGAGTATCTCAAGTTCACTAATAATCCCCAATATCCTAATTTAGTTCTAGACCTAAATGATAGCAGATGAAACCTAAAGAGCATGTATTGTAAGGAACATTTTCCCTTGTACCCCAAATACAAAAGGGACAGATGTAAATTATCTTTTAAACTAAAAGAATGTAAGTGGCAAGACAATAATTATTATATCACTGGGGTATACCCCTTTCAATGATGTAATTTGTATAGGACTACTATCTTGGGCAAGACTGGAGATTTTCTTCTCTATTCTTTCCAACCAGTGCTTGTTTGAATGAAGAATGTTGTAAAATTGTTCTATGATAATAAAATTCACATGGTCTCAACCTTTTACCAATAAAAAAGTGAGTCATAATCCTAACTAGGGTTTCTATTCCCCAATTATTAAAAGCCACTAACTTTATTCAATAATAATTACTTTAATGATTTAATCCTTTCATGCACACTTAAAGAACTTTTTAATTAAAATATTATTTTATTTTCTCACTTTATTATTAATGCAAGCACTCCAATTATTTATTATTTAAAATCAAAGATAATCAAAGTGCATTATTTAAATGCAACTCTAATTAAATCATTATATTAGAACAATATTTAATATTTAATATTTTAAATTCTTTTAATTAAATTTTGTAAATGAGAACTTTAAATTAAATCTTTTAAATTCATCGTATATTCAAATAATTCCTAATAATTAAATATCATCCTATTTAATATTTCCCTTTTTTTAAAAAATAATCCAAAAATCATAAACAAGCATTTTACCAAGCAAATCTCATAGTCTAAGCCACCTAAAATGCATAAGAAAAACCAACCAAAGTGAAAATCAAACAACATATGCAAATAAAGACTCACAAGTTTATAAAGGGTAGATAATCAGATACGAATCCTTGCAAGACAAGTATTTAAGCTATGGTTGGGATTGGATATGATCATTAACTTCCCATTCTTACCATTGAGTTATTGTGATGGGGGCATGCTCATCCTTACAATTTAAGGAAGTTGATGTTTGGTCACTACAAATTCCATAAAAGATGAGCATGTGTGTGTGTGTGTGTGTGTGTGTGTGTGTGTGTGTGTGTGTGTGTGTGTGTGTATCTAAGCTAAACAGGAAATAGAAAGGAATGATACATCATGTAGATCCTTACTAGCAAGTGCTTATGACTCCCTTAACCACATCAAACACATCAAATAGAAAAGTAAAATAGACACACACCATACATATGCAAGTACGGGGTAAGTATTAAAATAAATCTCGAGTACAAATCATCACATATTTAAACATAACAACTCATCATCATGAATGTAAAATAATCATCATTTAAAGGTACATCATAAGAGATCATCATTAAAGCAATTGTATTTACTAACTAAGAATAATTAAAGCATCATTAACACATAAGTAATCATAATCACCAAATATATCTTGTGAAATACAATCAACTAAGTAATCATCACTGATATATATGTAATCCAAGTCATGAAACAATATCATATAACTACAAATCAAATATTGCAAAAACTAACACATGCATGAAATAGGCCTAAAAGAGTTTGACGAGTAGAACATAAAAGTAAACTACGAGTAGGCACTACATTTCATTTTGCACTGGAACACTCTACTAAGCTGAAAATTGATTTAGGCAGCAAAATGGAGACATGATATTAGTCTACCATCAATCCACCACTTTGACAATTAGACGAGTTGCCACAAATAAATATGAACTCTCAATCATGATTTTTTTTTACTCCCACAAATTCCAAAATATAGAATTGTAGCATTGTCAAAAATTTTCCAATGGGTTCCAAATACTTTCTAGAGCCTACCATCTTACCACTTCCTTCACTTTCTAGTCTCCAAGAACACTCCCACATACCACAATAGATTATTGAAATATGATTTGGAAATTTTAAATTACTCTCAATTCTTTACAACAACTTATTTATTAAGTTGTCTATTTAATAATAAAATTTCAAAGTCCACATAATCAACTATGATGCCACATTAACATCTTTTTTTAAAAGTTGGAAAAATCATCCCAATTTTTCCCTTTTTTTAGGATATGCATTGATGAGAGATTTTTAGTGGCTTGCTATAGATCTATAGATGTATTAGACACCATTCATGTATTGACTTCTCTCCCTTATTACAATCCCTTTTTCTCTTTCCAAAGAAATATTTCCCAAAATTAAATTTGCAATCATGCAATGAGTTTTCCAAAGAGCCATTTCTCAAAATTAAATTGACAATTAAACAATGACTAGTAACATAACACTACAAACATGAAATTGGGATAACAATACTAATATCATCTTTGACAACTAAAGGAGTAATTCTTAGAGCATTACATAAATATCAATCCATGTGAAGTACATACTAGTGCCATAGTGTCATCATTACTTGAAACAATTAGCCAAATCATTTGTATCATAGTTTCTAATCATATTGCCACAATACACTTGATACTTTGATTTTTTGTGTTTAGATCTTTGTAATTGTATGACCTACTTATATTTGAAACAAAATTTGAATTCTACAATAATATCAATACTACCAAACCTCCCCCAAAAAAATACCTACGATCGAAACACTCTTCTTATATTTTATACAATTTCTTATAAGACAAATTATCCAATTCTTTATTGTACATTTACATAGATTAATTATTTTATATAATTATTTCTTTAAATATATATATATTTTTCTATCCACACTATTAGTTTTCACTTTGAATAAAAATTGATTAATCTCACAATAACTTAAGAAAAATGTCACCATCAATACTTGAATTTAGATTAGCCAAATATTTTATATCATATTTTCTAATCATATTAGTATAATACACATGATACTTTGATTTTTGCATTTAGATATTTGCAATATACATTAATAAGACATTTTTTGTGACTACTATAGGTCTATTTTATTTTCTTCACTACTGCCCTAAAGTTTTCACCTAACATATCACCTATTGGACCCTTCTCATGTAACATATCACTATACACCATATATTGAGATAAAAATTATAATAGCACATTTGACAACTAAATGAGTAATGCTTAGATTCTTTAATAAATATCAATCCATGTGACAACATATCATTGTCATAGTGCCAAAATTACTTAAAAATAAATTAACCAAATCTTAAATATATTATCTTTTCCAATCATATCATGATTTTTGCATCTATATTTTTTTAATTAGATAATCAATTTATATTATAGAGAAAAGCTAAATTATACAACAATAATATCAAATCCCCCAAAAAAATACCTACAAACACACCCCACTTATAATTTCTACAATTTCTTATAAAATAGAGTATTGAATTCTCTATTATAAATTTACATATAATTAATATTTTGTAAGCCTAAAAATTTAATAGTTACAATAGAAAATTTGAGGTAAAATCTAATGATATTTTAATATTTGATTAATATTGTATATTTTATATGAGTCTTTTATGTAGTTCTTTTGATGAATAGTCCCTTTCTATTAGTAAGTTAATATACTAGTTACATATTCAAAAAAAATGGGTTGGGGGATACAAAATCACCCCATGAAAGTTCACACGACCAAAGTCAAAGTCAACAAACTATTCATCAAAAAAATATACAAGCAGATCCCTCAGGCCACCAAAGTAGTGCTAGTCGAGGGAGGTGGATCATCACAATCATTATAACCTCATGAATCCCTATGATTGGCAAGAGGACTAGGAATAGTCCAACCATCAGAAGCATCATCATCAAAAACTTTTTCTTTATCTTTCTCCTCTGCCCATGATAGAGAAATAGCTAGATCCAAGCGTGGGAAAGACCACTTGAAGCCACTAGAGCCAGGAGGAGCAACATGAGAGGGAGCCATAGGAACTAGAGACCAACTAGAGCTATAGCAAGGTGGAGAAGTCAAGCAACACCACCAACTAGCATTGTCACCACTAGGAGAATGATGGCGGGAGCTAGCGAGCGCGGTGTATGCGAGCAATGAGCAGAAGAACTATGACCCTAATGGCAGCCCCAGGGTGGAGTATGGTCAGCTGAGGAGTCAAAAGGAACTCTAGTAACCATATAAGGTGAGTTACCCCAATGATTAAGCAATTCTTAAAGGTGGGCCACCTCCAGCGCCACGTTGTTGGCTTGGACCTGAATCTACAACATGATATTATTAGAAATGCATGCTTTAGTGTACATAGAAACATTGAAATCAAGAAAGTTGTGAGTGAAAAGAACATCATTCCTATCCTTCCACAAAGTAAAAAAATCTCAATCCTGAAAGTATGCCAAATCTACGCAAATTGCCTAGGAATCTTGGGTGAATCACCAAACACAATCATGTGCCAAGAAAAGGGTTTTGGCCTGAAGGGCTTGAAAAAATCATGTATTCATTGCTAATAATTTTGAGCACGCCTACAAAACCAAAAAAGTATGACAAAATGAGTTAGGATGCCCACAAAAAGGACATCAATGATTTCAAAACACCAATATGCTTGAGTCGCAGCCCAAGGGGAAGCCCTTGAAACAATAGGCACCAAGAAAAATGGGCAATCTTAGGCTTAGTGATATTACTCCAAATAGTATCAAATTGCACCCTCCAATGATAAGGAGAAAATTGAAGATGCCAATAGTGGTTGAGAGTATTTGGCATAGGGAGATGGCGAGAAAGCTAGTGATATCCTAAGCTAAGGCTTGTAATTGGTGAAGGATGTGGTGGGATACTACTTCTAGTCTTTCCACCAAGGTCGCATAAGCTAGATTCTCACCTTGTGAATCAAATGATCTGGAATGGCAGAGAGCAAAATATCAAAAGTCTATTGAACTGGATGAGTGATAGCCTTCTTTATCACTATACCAAAGTTTTGAAAAATATATGGTGAAAATGCCTTGGAAATTGTTGTGGTTAGGGTTTGTTATGTATTGTTGTCAATTTTTTAGTGAAAACCCTAACTTGATAAATTTTTCCCCGAGCCCAGTTTAATCTTAATTTTTCCCTAGTAGGATATTCTTATGTCCTAAGTATTATGTCTTTACTCTGTCATTGAGAAGTTTCTTAAATCTGCTATCAATTTTGACCTTTACCCTAGGTTTTGTGTTCAAGTGGGAGATTGTATATGATTTTCATATTTTCCATCTTACATTATGGTCTTACGATTGAGGTTCAAAGCATCTAGTTATAACCCTAAGTTTTCACTCTTTTGATGTTATGAAGTAAAGGCTAGCAGAGGATCATAAAGGTAAGTGTTAGGTCTCCTGATGTTACGATAGCTAATGTAATCATAGCTGTGTTTTGAAGTTTTCAATCTTACAATCATCCCATTTCATGTTGTTGTAAGTGTCTTATGGTAAATAAAAAGTGATATGATGTTACGATAAGCTGAAGAGCATATAAGCATAAAGGCTTCAAAGGGAACCCTTGATCATATGAGAGCAAAGAGATCGTAAGATTGTAGGACATAAAGAACTAAAGGTGTGAATGGTTACAATCTTACGAAGTGGGGACTAGTGCATAGGCATAAGAAAAATGAACACATGTCAATTGAATCTCCTAAAGATACAAAGGGCATTGGATCATAATATTGCAAGGGTAGACCATAAAGGCTTCTAAGCATATGGTTGTAAAGGTCAAAGCAAGGTAAATGTTAGGGTTTTTGAAGCTATGTTGAAGAAAAGCCATAGTCAGCATATGATCGAGAGGTAAAGTCAATGGTTAAAAGAAAGCTTATAAAGTTACAAAGTCGTTTATATAAAATGATCGAGAGATTGTAAGACAAGAAAAGATGAGGCTCGATGCTACACAAAATTATGCTCATAAGATCGCAAAGGTCTATGTATATTGGAATGATGTTGTGAAAGGGTTTATAAATTGCGATGGAGAAGACATTGCAGATTGATATTTTGATCTTATGACAAGATGTTGATTGTAATATCATAGAAGACATGAAAGGCACCCTTGATCATGTGATAAGGAAGTGATTGTAAGATTGTAAAGGCCAAATTATTTCTAAAGATGATACTAGGGGTTTGAATTTTAAAGTGAATCATAAGATCACAAGCCCTAAAATAAGACATGAAAGCACTTTTTGCCCTTTTATGAGATGGAAAAATGACAGAAGTTGGAGTTCTTGACCAATAAGATTTGAGTAAAGTATAGAGAATGCAAAGCTAGATACTTATGTTGATGCTCCATTGAGATGACATAAAACATTGAGTTTAAAGCTTGTGCATGCATGAATTCAATGTGTAGAGATGGTTGATGAAGTAAATGCAACATAAAGACATTCTCTAGGCTAGTAATATGTTATCATTTATAAAAAGAAAAGATTTCCAAAGCTTTTAGTGTGAAGGATTCATAGTTTTCAGCACTAATTGTAGAGTTTCCAGATTTTTAATTCATAGTCAAGATGTCTGATAAAGAAGCTGAAGAAATCTAGGCTGTAGATATGGAAGTTGCTAAGACTTCTACTTTGAAGGGAGGGAAAACCTGATAGAGGAAACCTAATACATATGCAAATGAATGGATAAAGTTGTTCCCAGATTCCTAAAATGATATCTCTGCAAATGATCACGAGTTTAGATATTTGTATGCATTCTGCAGGGATGCTACATTCCTTGGTGTTAATGGGTATGAATTATTCTAATATTTCTACAAAAAGTAGATTTTATAAGATCACAATATGTAATCCATGGAAGAAAAATATGGCTAAGCTTATTTTCCCAGAGGTATTCGTGGTTGTTGATCTATTGAAGTCCCTAATCAAGTCCTACAACCCAGCTACCAAGTCATTTCATAGGCACGATGTGACTATTATGTGCGCATTGGATCATGCTTCTTTCATTAAAGCTTTTGGATTAGATGGCGCAATGGGCGAACCAATGGACTCAGAAGAACTTCAAGGAAAGTTTGAGAGAAATACAAAAGCCTAAACTGGAAAATATATGATGCAACACATCCCAATGGACCTCAAGAAGGTTGGGGATTATCCAAAGAAGGTAGATAAGATGATGCCCTTGGACAAATTCAAGAATTACTTTGTGAAGACTGTGTATGGTGTCCATAAAGTAGTAGGTAGAGATGGTTTTGATATGGTATATGGATTGATATACATTGTGGCTAGATATGTACATTATGCATATCATGGTGGAGATATGATTATATAGATTTCATTCTAGAGAAAATTAAAGGTAATATTGAGTTGGCATGGAGAGGAGAAATGGGGAGTTTTAGATTCAACCATTATTCATTACTTATGCATCTGATTCTGTATAAGAATGTGGGGTATATCAGCCTAGATTTCATTAATCAAACATTGGATGCCAATGGAGAGCTATCAATTCAATTATGGACATGGGTTTGGGATAGATTCTATCACTACTCTAATTGTGTTTCTTTTTTCAATTACTTTAGTTATGTGATTATGAGAATGCTAGACCCTAGTTTATGTAGGGCTCTTGAAGTGTTAAAAATTCTTTTGAGACCAACCCTCCTACCTACAAATAAGTGATTAGATCACAATTGGGGAGACATTTTCTTGTTCCCAACTTTTTCACTCATGAGAGTATATGGTTGTCCTCAACCACCCCACATATCCTAGACTAGCCATCATTGAATTCGTGTGGCAGTTGTTTTTGGTTAATAGAGAATATCTAGGGCCAAAAGTGCATAAGGGTACTTTTCTATGTAGGTGATTTAGAATAGGAGACTTTTCAATTGAAAAAGAATCCTTAGACAAAATTCATTCTTTCCTCCACCACTATAATTTGTCAATTGGTCCCTATAGGATATATGACCCAGATGGCTACATGAGGAACACCCTAAAAGAAATTAAGAATTATGTGTTTCCAAGTACAAAGGAATTACCACATGAGGACATGATTCTAAATATTGTAGCTGAGGGGGAAGCTATTGAAAATTTAGCTAAATTTGATGATGTTTTGATGGTAGAGAATGAGATGAAGAGAGCAGACCCAAATTTCAAGGGTTTTTATATGGATATCCCTTATCCACAAAGAATACAAAAGATGGTGGATGATTATGCTAAGATCATGGCACAAATGCTTGTAGGGCCAATTGGAGAGGAGGAAAGTATACATCTTGATAGCTCGGAGCCAAATGTAACTTTAGAAATTGAAGAGGATGAGCATGTTGAAGCATCATGGGTTACTAAGGGTAACAAAAGGTAGAAAGTAGTCCATATACCTAAAAAGATTAAAAAAAGGACACTTTAGATCATGCCTGGAAGAAATTAGTATTTTGTTGATCTAAGATAGAGTTACATACATGATAGAGTGAATGCAATAGAATTCTCTGACTAATCTAGAGTTGGTAGCAGTAAGATTAGATGTTAGGATCATTCAAGCTCAACAATTTATAGAAGATGACGAGTTCATCAAATCTATTGAGTTTAAAAGTTTCCTCAACAAAGTGAAGCAGAGTGAACTAGCCTTGAAACTTGAACCAAGAGAATCTCATAAAAAGAAACAAGAATTGGTTGATAATCTTCATGCCTATGACCGAAAGAGTGAGGTGATGACTCCTATAAAGGCTAGAGACCTAGTACAAAGAAGTGGTATGCTTCTAGTGCCTAGCTAAGATCTAGAACAAGCTTTCATGCTTGACCAGATAAGAAGACAAGAAAATGCTATATCTTATGAAGCATTTGGAGCTAATGGACTTTAGAGGGGATCATCATTCAATATTGATTCCAAGTCTCTAGCAGTATGGATCATGGCTCCTACAATAAATAAGCCTAAGTTAATGGATGTACAGAGTATTGACCAAGGAAACATGATAGTGTGGACTCTGCAAGGCACATCAGGTAAATAAATTTCTTAGGATATAAAACACTTCTCGTGCATGAATAAGGCTAAAGTGGGAGAAATATAGAAAAAACTAGCTAGAGCATTCCATGACTACATAGATGTTAGGAAATTCTATAAAGAAGAGCTTAGGAAGAGCCATGTCTATAAATAGAGGATAGAAGAATTCTATGAAGAAGAGCTTAGGGGTTAGAGATTGAAGTTGCATCTTTGAGAGAGCAACTAGCTAATGTAGAGCAAAATAGGGTACAGGGTATCCAGGAACAACCAACAAGGGTCACAACAAAAATGTCTACTCAGACTATAGAGCTAGAGACAGAGGAAACTAAGCCAAGAAGGATGAGCACTGGTGCTCAAATCCCACAACAAGATGATGAGGTAAGGGCAACTGTCCTGAAAAGCATGATAGGCCATATAATAGAGACTCTGAAGAAGATTTCTCAATAGTCTCATGCTCTTTATATTTCCATACAAGATGCTGAGCATGTTTGCAATGAAGCACTTGCATGGCTATCACCCACTATTAATCTATGGGGGCCATATATACAATTCTTAGAGAGGCTAATCATGTTAATGACAAAGAAGCCAAACCTACTAGATAAAACCATTACAATTAAAGAAGGCCTAGAAATAGTAAGAGAACTAATAGGTTTCTTTACTAGTAAATTACAAATGATACAAGGTAGAATGAAAGTCTTGTCACAAGGGATTAAGCCTTGTATCCCACCAATTTTGGCTGTTGACAGTAAACTGAAGGACTGGCAAGAATGGTCAGGTTCTTTCAATTCAATACTAACACAAGCAGGAACAACATTAGTTTTTGAAGATGACAATGTTGATGTTCCTTTTAATATTTTGATTGATCCATTGTTTAAAGTTGAAATAGACTTAAAAACGTTTTCAATAGAAGCAAAAACCATCACAGATGCTAGGTGGGATAAGGTGAAAAAAGACTTAGGTGAAGTTAGAGACATTGAGTGGCCTATTAAAAGAGAAATATATGTACAGAAAGAAGTGGGGGAAATTAAGGCTCTACTAATAGGGAGTAGTTAGAATTTCAACAAAATGACAAAATAGATAAAAGGGTAAAGAAAAGGGGCAAGGAAAGCGACAAATAGTTAAAGACAAACATAAATATGTTGGGGACACCTACAAAAAGTGCCACTTGCCAAATTTGTAACTACATTCCAATTTTCATTAAAGTATAGAGAATGCTTACAAAAGTAACATGTGAAATATATTTGTATTTGTTTTCTAGTCAGTTTTTGACATTTGTCCTCCCATCTGAAGCTTGTTGCAATCCTTCCCATAAAAGGATTTCCAAGATGTGAAGTGAGGGTCCAGAGTTTGTAGATTTAAATGTTTATTGCTATTGCAGTTGGTCCAATTTTGTGTCAATGATATGTTGTATTCAATTTTGCAAGTCCAAGAATACAATGAACATTGAATGGCTAAGATTGTCAAGTTTTGTGTTATATTCCGAATCTTATATTAGCAATGTGTGATTTTCAAGGAAGATTAATACAAAAAGGGGAATTTTGAATATCTGTGTCTCTAATAGTCCATTTGGTTCATGGAATTAAAAAAATCAAGATTTCTACAAGCCTTGGTTTAGCCAAATCAAAATTTTGCAAATCTTCATTCTGATTTTGGGGATTTTATTTGAACCGTTTGTTTCACTTGGAAGATTCTTGTAAAGACACATTTTTATGCTTAAGCTTGGAGTTGAAGGAAAATTCCAAAAAGTAGTCCAATCTATTATTTTTACACTCAAAAAACATAACTAGGTTTTGATTTTCAATTCCTACTTGCTAGTGGGAAGTTGGAAAACTTGGTTTTGAGGCAAAATTGGAAGTTTGGTATGCTAATTCCATTTTACCAATTTGAAACAAACACAAAAAATTTTCAAATCCGAATTTTGAAAAATCCAATCCCTGTCATCTTCCAGGAACCAAATGAACCCTAAATTCTATCTCTGGTTTCATGTATTTGTTATCTTGAGATTGATTGAATAAAGTTCTTTCAATTTAATGCAGCTAGGATAGGTTGTATATTAATTTCATTGTTGCTTTTAATTCAAAGAATTAAGTAAATGCTTCTATGAATTGATAGGGTTTCTAGGCATATGGGCAAGATATCATAAGAATGAGATTTAGGATTAACAACTGATAATTTTAATTGCAAGTCAATTAAATAGGTCAAGATTCTATTGGTTTGACTTTGTATAATAATGGATAAGGCACTAGTCATAAATTGGTGATAAAAATTGATGTATTCATATGGTTACACAATGAACATTTAAATCAAATTTCTATTTCTATAGTGAAGAATTCTAATTGTTGGTCATTACTTATTTGTAATAGCTTTCTTCTAAGTTATAGTTGGCTACTGTAATCAAAGAGTTAATTATAAGTCCAAGAAGATGTTGATTTTTTTTGCTATAAGGGATAGATGTGGAGAGAAGAGTGTGAGTGAATAAATTTTGAAGAAGAATATCAAAGCACAAACCATTTCAATCCCTGAGGTGGACCTGCCTTGGCCCTGTAGAGCCTAAAGTGTAGAAAATCTTTGTGCTTTGTTGAAGTTGGTCCAAATATGAGATAAATTGGGTTGAATATGAGAATTAGCTAATCTTTAGACCTTATTGTATCTTTTGTATCCTAATATTGGGTTTAACAACCTGGTAGTTTTGAAACACCAAAAATGAGCAAGATGGAACTAGACTTGCATATCCTCCCAAGATTTGAGACTCATAAAGATCTTGGAAAAAGGTCCTTAGGAGTCTTGATGCCATATTTGGAAATATGCAGAGCACTAGCGCCTTGAGTCTTGGTCAGAGGAACACCCTGAATGGAAAACAATGGGGACCACCAAAGGTTCAGCTGATTCAAAGAAAGCTCATCATGAAACCCATCACCATCCTAGCGAAGCCAAGGCTTCACAACTTCCCAAGCTTTCCAAATGCTCTTGATAACAAAAGAGTTGTATATTTGAATGGGTTCCCACATGATGAGAAGGTTCTGAAGACCAATCCCCTTCCACACAGGCTTGTTAACAAGAAATCTAGAAGATATACTGTGCCAAACCAACACTTTCCAAGCTTCATTGCTAGTGAGAGCATGAATAATCCACTTAGCACAAAGAGTGAGCCCTTGCTTCTATGTGAAAAGAAGGCCAAGACCTCCAAACTCTTTGGGGAGACAACAAATATTCCAGGCAACCTTTTGAAAGCCATGATGATCAGAACCAAAAGCCCAAAGAAAGTCATAGAGCAAACATTCCAGCTCGAGGTAGGAGGCTTTGGAAGGAGCCCAAGAAGAGGAGCAATACACATGAGTAGCCACCAGAACCTTCAAGCAAATATGGAATTTCCTTGCAAGAGAAAGGGGTTTAGTGATCCAGTAATCAAGCTTTTTCTCATTTTTCATGAGCACATCATTCCACAATTCCATCGAAGAAGCTTGAAAGGCGAAGGGGATGTCCAAAAAGTGGAATATCTCCCTGTGAGTAACCCATTTCCACTCAAATTGAGCAAGCTAGGGTGGTACTGGAAGAAAAGATTGTCTGTAACAGAGGGTGTTGTGCCATTGAATAACTAAACTAGAAGCTTGACAAAAGGTGTCCAAGCATTGCAATGCATTAGTGATATTTTCCTCGTCCTTTAAGAGAGTGAGAAAAGAGTCATCAACAAAGTGACCATTGACAAGCTGAGAAGAAGACTCAGGCAAGTAAATGTCGTGAGCCAAACCAAAATAAACAGAGTGGGCAAGTAAGTAACCAAACCCTTTAGCAATAAGAACATACAAAGCTGGAGCCACAAGCAACCCTGCTAGATAGATTGAAAGAGCTCGAAGGCTTTAGATTGAGAACTATTAATGGTAATGCAAGCATTAGCATCTCTAAAAAGCATTTCCACAGACTGAAGCAAGTTAGGGCCAAAACCCAAAGCCTGAGGCATAGCCAAAATGAAGGGCCATTCAATTCGATCATAATTTTTGGAAAAATCAATTAAAAAAAATATTCTGCTGATTGGACTTGTGAGCCCACTTCATGCCTTCCCAAACAACAATGATGTTGTCAAGATTATACCTGGGCTTGATAAAACTAGTTTGCTCTGGTCGCACAATTAAGGGAAGAAGATGTTGAATCTTGAGAGATAAGGCCTTAGCAATAATCTTGTATGACACATTAAGCAAGGTGATAGGCCACCAGTTGCAAATATTCTTAGGGTCACCAACTTTAGGTTTTATGTAATTTTTATAAAGTGCACATATATAAATATTTGAAAAATATTTTTTTTTATTCGAAAAAATATATAATTCAAATTAATCATTAATTCTTTATATTACTATTATAACTTGGTTATATTTTAGTGTATTAATCTTTAATTGAAATTGATAAATTATTAAATACTTTTTCTATGTTTAAAATTTTAATATAAACGTATATCTTAAAATGTAGGTACAATAAGAATAGTACTTTTTAGCAATTTCAAAACTTAAAATTCTCACATATAAACAATAAAAAAAAAAATATAGAAATTAATTAATAATTTTGGTTAAATTAGAACTAGTTGATTACCATTGTATTAGCCTACATTAGCCTACCACAGCAAATACAAAAATAAAATAAAACTCATTTTTCCAATTTTCCTTGAGGAAAAAGCAAGAGCTTGGTGCTAAAAATCTAAGAAAATCATCTCAAACTTTTGAAAAAGTAGTGGTAACAATATTTTAACGGCTCCCTCGAATGACGCGCTATGGCACTGCGTTTTTTGTTTTAATTTTAAAAACCAGGTTGTCCGTAGCCAATCAAAGGGCTTTCTGGCGGGCGCGGATGTTTACAATCATACCGTTGGACAGGAAAAGATAAAGCAGGGGAGAATGAATGAATGAAGAATGAAGAGCAAAGGCTTGTCATCTGCGACTTCATTGATAGCATTCATGATCTGCGTACAAGGCACGATTTCTTTCTTGATTGTGGGCGTGAAGAGAAATTGAGGTACAGATATGCTCATGACCCGTCTCCAATTGAAAATGTTCTAGGAATTCATCGACCCATCAGTTGTATAACAATAAGAATACGAATTTCTCTCGTAGAGAGGATCTATGATAGTGAGGAAAGAAAAGGATTCAAGGTAATTTCAAGATGGGTTCTCATGACCCTTCTCCAATAGAAAATGTATGGTTAATTGTGAAGAGAAGTCGCCAAATACAGTGCAGCTAAGAACCTTGCATTCTTTCACGTTGGATGTCATGGGAAGATATTTATGTTGTGGGTATTCATTGATCCACTAATGACATAACAATAAGGCAGTAATGATCAAATCAGCAAGTCAAGCTTAACAGAGTACCTTTGGCCATGAAAAACAGAGGAATGGGATATGAAAAGCAAAAGAGGCAAGGAGAGGCAGCGAGCAAAGCAATTGAAATGGAAGAATTCTCTTTCCAGGCAATGTAAATCAGTTTCTAATATGCATTATCTCGTACTTCTTGCAATAGGACATGGGCATACTTTGTTTATGCTATTTTCTTTACTTTTCTTGTCGTTGTGCTATGCTTAATTTTTTTGTTGTGAGAAATTTCTATCGACGCCTCTAAATGAAAATATTTCTTTAAAGGGCTTTTTCCATTCACGTTAACCTGTCGCCTCCCCATGCTTAGAATTTCAACTGGAAATACTCTGTTGCCTGTCTTTGTCGTCTTCCATTTCCTTAGGCTTTTCAACCAGGCATCCCTAATATATCATGTTCCAGGTCTCAAACAGCCACTGTTTTAAGCCATGAAGCCATGGTTACAGAGGACAAGGAGGATTTCCAGGTCATCTACCATCTGTTGCTCCTTGAAATATCATTGCTGTCAGACTGAATTGTTATTAGTTTACAACCCACTAACATGGAACTTCACATTTTTTTTTTGATTTTGACCACATGAAAAAAAAGAAAAATAGCTCAAGAGCATCATGTTTTTTAATTCAAGTTATATTTTCTTTGGTTTTCATTTCCAACAAGGCAATATTGAGTTTAGTGACTCTTTTTTAGCTGTTAACAGTTTTAAAGGATTTTAGAATTTGAATCGTACAGTGGGTCCATGGAAATTATCATGTACTTTAGCCTTTCTAATCATAGCACAGTCATCTCTATACTTAGGTTTTCTTGTTATCAAGGCCAGTTATTGTCTTAGGTGGAAAAATACGGCTGTCAAATTTACTAGAAAGAATATTAGCTATTACCATAAACTTGCATCATTCTCTTAACAAATGAAAGAAGAAATTGTTTGTTATGTGGAGGATGTGCCTCATCTATCCTCAGTATTTACTGAAAAGAAAATTGAAACCAATGTCCAAAGTCCTCATGCATCCCACCTACTTAGTTTTCTGTGATGGTCTTGTTAGCAACTTAGCACACATATATGCACCCTTGCTAAATGCAAGCTTAGGTATCTGGTGAAACATGGGATGATGTCTTAGAGTGTAGGCTCCGATAGTTAGAGATCAACCTCTAATCATAGAGTTGGTTTTCCATTTGATGTAGCTTTGGAGAGTGGAAACCAATCCACTTCTTACAACACTCACCGAGGAAAGGGAGAGGAAAGCTAACTGACTAAACATATGATAATGCACCAATAATAGGACAGAATTATTAACTTGCTTCCAAGAGCACAAGATTATCAAAAAATCTAACAATTTCTTGCACGCAATCTCCAACCTCACTAGCATTTACATAAACATTTTGCATGAAGGCATAGTTACAGGGTCATCAGGACCACAACTATAAATGGACCAAATGTTGAAGCACAACATACAACCTGCAATCAGATGATTAACTCTACATAAAGGTATATGGCTGGATAAAAATATACAACCAAAACAATACACATTACACTGAAAATCGCAGGAAGGTCTAAACTTAATTTATTGCCAATCCAAGTTCAAAGGTTACAGGTTACTTTATTACTACAATTTTCTTAAAAAACCAGATATCCTATTCTTGTTGAATTTTTATGCTTTATCTTCTTGCCGAAGCATATTTTCAAAAATGAATAAAAAAACTTTCCTGATTCCCTTGGAGCTAGTTCATGATAGATTAATGACAACAACTCCTTTCATTATACTGGCTCAAAACTTTTGGGCATTTGAACTTTGAAGATTCTTCTCAAAGATTCCTAAAATAATCGACAGACTCCTAAGCATGGCATAGAAGATGATGGTCATTTGATTTATTCAGCTCAAAATAAGGAAATTCTCCCTGTAAGACTCAAACTGCTTTTCCACCTCCTGCATAAATGGATGATGATTTCTAACTGCAATAATTGTCCTTGATTGCCATAAGTCCCCCCAAATTGCTTTTGCATAAAAAAGGGCACGTTTCTTGGCTTCTCACCAATTGATTTTAATTTTTCCAATTGGTATTTGGAACCCAAGGTTTCATCATAGGTAATTCTGTACTCAGCATATCAACTTCATTATATGCACCAGACCAGCAACTATGTTCTTGAGGCCACCATCAAAATGGTTCCGTGGATGATGATGATGCATTTTAAAACATTTTTATCAAATGCAATCCTCAGTAGTCATGTGCCCCGTTTGCTAAGCTTCTAAATAACTGATAAACGATAACTATATTGTGAAAAATACAAGCGAACAGTTTGAATAGCTTCCTTGCTCTTTCAGCTTCATTTAGCATTATGTCAAACAACTTGTATGCTTTATGGTCCCACAATTTGCAAGCATGCTGGAAACCAGTGCTTTCATTACCATTTTATGGAGGCTGCTGGTCAAGGCATTGAGCTTCTATGCAAAATTTTTGAGCAATTGAGTCCTTGGTGTGCACCTATTTTAAAGACTCTCAATGTATGATATTGCTGACCTTCGTTATAAACAAATAGCGGTTCCAATGTCTTGCAATGACTCCTCTAATGTCATAATTATTTGATGCAAATAATAAGAACCCATTTGTTTTTGTATTGCTAGCAGAATTTTTAAGATTACAACCCTCAAACAAGATTTATTCCAGCAACAACATTTCTTTATTCATTAATGGAATTTGACACCCAAGAAGTTCTTTTGCTTCATAAGGTTGTTGGGATGTCCTTCCAGACACCCAAGAAGTTATTTTTAAAGCCATTGCTTCATAATGTTGATGGGACGTCCTTCCAGACTTTCCTGCTTTCCCAGTTGAATCTTAGATTAGTTCTTCTTCGAAATTTTTCAAAATTTTGTATAACTGTCAGAAACCCTTCTATAATCTGAAATCTATTTAAGAATTTACATGCTGGCACTTGTGTATGTATCTTGTCAACTCATGACACCAATTTCTCAGGGGAAGCCTCAGATGTATAGCTTCCATTGACACCACCTGATAAATATAGCCTCAGCCCTCTTCAATTTCGTCAACAAACACCTACTACATTTGTCAATAGCTCTTTCCACATATATGTGTAAATTGAACAAGATAAATACTTGGAACAAAAAACAACCCCTCACCATCAAAGCAATTTTCTCCATGCATTGGAATTCTGTAGTCATCTGAATTTAAAGAAACTTTATCCAACTTAGATTATTGGGTTCTGTATATTTTAAGATGCAATTTGGACCTAGAGTTAGCTCATATGTCCTAATTCAGTAAAGTATGTACATGACAGCACAGCTTCCATTCTTCTGATATACATCAAAACTCCCTTTACTTTCTTTAGTTTTCCTTCCTTGCACAGGGCTTTAATCATTACACTAAATATATATCATCTGTAAATGATATCAAACCCAAGCATTTTTGCATCTGTTATCCACAGAGTTTTACTAGTTCTCCTTCAACAGAGAACTAAGAAGACTACTGCAAGGTTCAATTGCAGGAATGAACCCAACTTCAGTCAATCTACAAATTTCAGAATCCAAAAGTCCATCAATGTAAAATGGTAATGCAAACCTATATAGAGTCACATAGTATCTATGGAACAGTCATATTCATGCATCTGAAATAGGAGTTTCTTGATTTTACCTTATCCTAATGGTTCGTAAGAATGTGAACATTTGTTATGCCTCCTCCATAAGCTTGAACACATGCCAATGATTGAAAAAGAAAATAATGATTTTCCTCTCAAACACCACCCTAAACCTACATGGGGCATCAATGCCTAAACTTTTACAAAGTAGACAACTTCCCTCCCTTTTGATGTACATGTTCATTTGAAACATTAGGGTTCTACGAAAATTTCTGAGATTTAAACTCAAGATATCTTTTCAAGAAAAATAAAAAATGCGCCTTAAACAAAACTCCCTCAAGAGCTTTGAAGATTATATGATACCTTCCTAAAAAATAGACTATTGGAGTTTTTTTTTTGGAAAACTCAAATTAGTTAACAAGTGACAAGTAGGAGCTGAAGGGGCTTTCTAATGAATGATTCATAAGGCACAACACGTGGTGAAGGTTTTGCAAATGGGGTTGCAAGCAGAGTGGGTTTAACCATGGAGGAAACTCCGTAGTTAAGCATGCTCAAGCTGGAGTAGTACTGGGATGGGTGACCTCCCGGAAGTCCTTCACCTCTGTGAGCATCACCTAGATCCAATGAGTGCTAAGTGTTCCATTCATTCTCATGAGAGATGGGTTCAGTGGACACTACTCATGAAATATGGGTCAATGAGTTTGACTCAAAATTCACATAGTTAAATCCTAATAACAAGCTCCATCATAATAATGCATAAAAACATAAACCAAAAATTTGCAACTAGAACAATGAATTTGTAATATTACAAACCAAGCTGAGAAGTGTCACCAGAGACCAATTCAATCTTTGTACCATAGTTCTAGAAATTTTTGTTTACATCTTGATACTAGCATTATCGTAGTATGCAAAGAAAATATTTTATTACTTATAATGCAAAATTATTTATATTCTAGTCCTCTTTCACATTGATCAACTTATACTCAATAGCAGATGAATTATTGTCCTTCTTTGCAACAAAATCTTCAAGTCAAATAACTCAATCCTACACCAGTTATCATCAACAAGATTTATGGATCCCTAATACTAATCTTTCTTCACGAACGAGTATGGTTGATCATTTGTACTTAAGATTCACTTCCAAAATATAGAAATTCAACACATGAATGCTAGTTTTGGTAGCTTGGACAATTGTTTGTCCATTCCCAAGAATTATTAAATAGTTATTTTTTTGGAGACTTTGGCTAGAGTCAAGACAATTATTTATTAATTAATTGTTTCCTTTAGGGACATCTAGCAACCAATTTGTTAGGGTTTGTTAGGGTCTAATTATCCCAATCGTTGATTGAGATTAAATCATGGTCGTTAGTTTTCTAATGAGAGTAGTATAAAAAGGGGTTAGTGGGCATTTGGAAAATGTACTCTTGAAAAACACTTGTAGTGATAGAAAATGAATTTGCAGCGTTAGCAAATAGTTTTGCAGGGATAGCAAGGGTATGGTTAGAGCATTGAGGACAACAACAATCGATTTTCAGTAGGAGAAATTGCTAGAAGAATTTTTGGAGGATATTATTGGAGCTCTGCCACTAAGAAGCAAGCAATTTATGTATCTCTTAATTTGCTGAAGTTTAATATAAATTCCTCATTTGCAGTATTGGTTTTCCCTTAGGGTTTTTTCTAGGGATAATTTTGTTAGGATTGAGCAACACTAAGAGGGGGAGGTGAATTTGTATTGCAACACTTTTAAACAATTTATTCTTTTTACCACAATACAGATAATGCAATACAAATTCACCTCCCCAAGGGAAAACCCCGGTGGAGATGATACCCACAAGATAATGCACTAGTATAAAAGTGTCCTTGTTAGGAGACTTGACCCTATTAGGAGTTGATACATTACAACCAGTACATAAGTCCCTGTTAAAGGTCTTCAATTTTGTTAGGAGTTGATGAGAACAAAAGGAGCTCATTGCTCAAATACAAGGAAGGTTGTAGCTACCTTCAAGAACTCATTGTCAAATACATTAAAGATTACATAAAATTTTTGGGTTATACCCAACGAACTATATATAGCATCAAAATTCTTGATTAGTTCCTGTGGAATCTCACATTTTCTCTACTCTGATAACTAGCATCAAGGCTCACACATTACATAAATACCATTACACATCCTCACGTGCCATAATGCATTCCTTTAAACCACCATAATCCTTTGTTTCTATTGGCTTTACAAGGACTCAACCAAACATATCCATACCCATATCAAAGTATAGAACACAAAACAAAATCATGCTATCTAAGAGTTAAGATCTTGGATGTCATCCCTTCAATGCCGAGTAAATCAATTGTCAAGCCAATTCAATTTACTAAGCCAATTATCTCGAATACCAAAATTGTTCTATATCACTGCCTTCCTGGACTTGCACTACTTCATGATACCATAACTTTTTCTCCATCACATTCAAAACCAATGACCATAATAGTATACCATATACATCATATCCCTATAATTACAAAGCCTTCTGATCATTCCTCTATCATTGTTGACCAAAACTGTCCAACTCTACACTGGATCCTTCTTAGACTTGGATATTTTTCACTTATCTGACTCATCAAAACTTATCATCATGACTGGCAGTCATACCAGAGATGTATGTTGCCATTAATGACAACACTTGCATGGTTGCATGGCATACAGTTGCCAAAAATCTTGCCCTTTGACATTGATAGCAATGTTTAGTGAAAATTGGTTGTGTCCAATGGCAAAAACCAAATAGCTTTATATAGCTAAGGTGACATTTCTCCCCCTTTACCATATAATCTATATACACAAGTCTATCTCTCCCATACAATATTATAAAACATTTTTCTGTCACGACCCCTCTAGGCTACTACTTACAAATCTTCACATACTTATAGATAATTTGTTAAGTATGACATGTGATCGTATCATCAAGTTTTACTTAATTTTTAATTTCTTAGAAGCAATTCATTTAGATATATATATTTTAATATATGAATGTGCTTATGTAGAGGTAAATTATTTAAAATTTTCATGAATAATTAAGTTCTTATAATATTTAATTTGATTTTTGTGAAAAATGAAATATTTAAATATTTTGTGATATTTAATTTGGTCTCTTAAGTATTAAATATCTTTGCAAATATTTAATTAGATTTCTTTAATATATGGTTATCTAAACATCTCGCAATGTTTAAATTAGTTGATTCTTCTAGATGATATTTATTAATTCTTGCATCTTATAATATTGATAATTGATAAGTTCTGAAATTGAAAACAATTTTAAAAGAGAACGTTTGGAACAATTACATTTAATCGAATTTTATTTAATAAAATAATTCTTGAATAATCGATTTAATGGATAGAACATTATTTCACCATCATTCATTTTTATAATAAATATTAAAATTTAAAATCAAAATAAAATTACTGTTGGCCAATTTTGCCCCCCATTCAGCCCATCATTGATACCTAATTTGAGTGATCTTCAATGGGCTAGATCCTTTTATATGGGTTAACACACTTTTTGGTTGGGGTTAACATCTTGTGTTAACTCAGTCTCTTCATGAGCCGAGTTGGCTCGATTCCTTTATTGACCAATCTAGTTCAGTTCCTTCATTGATCAAGATGGCTTGTTTTCCTCATTTTCTGAGTTATAGGTTAACAAACGTTTTCTGTTAGGGTTAGCATTACTTGTTAACCATTTTTGCCATTTTTGAGAATGACTTTGCTGCTCTTTCCGAAATAGCGAAATTTGCTATTTCGGAAGGCTTACCTTTTTGCTTCCATGAAATCGCGAAATTTGCTACTGTCTCCTCCATCGTGCAGTTGGGAATGTGCCAACCAATCATTTTTTCCACGTGGTGGATTCTTATCATGTTGAGTTTCTTTTAATTAGACAATGGTCGTATTTTTGCGTCATTGCTTGGGCCTCTTGTGAAGATACAATGGTTGTTAGATTTTGGAGCATTTTGTGGATATTTTGAGCGCATCTCAGCCGCTCGTTTATTTTGAAGAAAATCTTGGATCTACGGTTGGGTTTTATTCATATGTTGGGGAGATTCTTGTAGCATCTAGGCTGTCTGTTTCAACAAGAGGATCTACATCGACGGTTCACACCTTTTTTGGGCAAATCAGATTTATTCCACGTGGCTCAACTCTGTAATTTTCGCGGCGGGTTAACATTGTGTGTTATCCCATCCCACATTTTTTGACGACTCGAATTGATTTGTTGGGGCCATGACATGTGACAAGGATTGTTTCTTTAATGTTGAACGACATTCTTGGGCCTTGTTTGCATGACACCTTTGCATCTCCGTGCCTCATTAATGATTGTAACGATCAAATCTCATGGGACTTGATTTCTTATGGTTGGGTGCATTTGTTTTGCCCTTCCGATCACTTCACTACAACAAGCTGATTTCAAGATCAGATTTTACTCTGATATTCATTTATGGCTTCTCTGCAACTCAACTCCACTTTGGTTGGGGTTTGAACTTCAAGTTAGATTTGAGTTATGCTTGAACTCTTCAAAAGGCAATTGTAAATACTTTTTTCGGGTTCTTCTCTGTTCTTCTTTGTTGGTATTTTGCAATAGCGTTATGCTCTGCAATTTTTGCCTTACATGAATAGAAAACCTAGCTTCTACCTCATCTTGCTAGTTTGATATATTGTGCATTTTATGCCTTGTATTGATTATTTCTTTTCTGTTCTTTCAAGTTTGTATGTCGTGTGTATCTTGCTGTTAAATGTTGTTGTGTGAACTTGTTTCCTTGCAACATTTATTAGTTTTACCTTTATGTGGATTTTGAAAGAGTAGATTTGGGTCAAGATCTGTGTATTTTTGTGATTTATTCATGTTTTGTGCAGTTATAGATAGAGTTGTAACCGTTATTTCTATGTGGTGCATCACCCCCTTTCCCTTTAGGAATTTAATTTTATGCATTCCTTCTCCCTTTTCCTCTCAAGTGGTAGCGTAGGTGCATCTTGATAGTAAAGAAGTCGACCTTCTTTGGAGATTTAACCTCAGAGCACAAGTCCCACACTTGGAGGTTGTTTCCATGTTACACAAGGTCGCTTGAGGGTCATACCTCAAGCAAGGGTGCCAACTTTTGTGTCAACAATTACCTTGGTAGACTTCCAAACAAAGTCCATGATAAATGTTTATCAAGTTTTCAAATAATTCATAATATTTACAAGCAAAAAAAGGGAAAAGAGTTGAATCACAAAATTTTAATTATAAAGTAATTAATGGTCACTTAGCACTCAATATAAAATAATAATAAGCGAACTTATGAACTACAAGGTATTAAAAAGAAAATAAATGCATATGACAAGCGAACTATATAGAAATAAAAGTATGAGCTGATAAAAAATAAAAGTCCATACTATAGAATGGAGCATTTACTTCTATTACTTCACGCACAGGTCTGGACTGCATATGCGTCCATGCTGGAGAAGAGAGGTGACATTGATGGAGAACGTGGCTGAATGTGAGCAGCCCATGGATGTCTATAGCCACATGTGACCTCTAGAACAAACCCAATTTGATATACGCTAAAGTATATGTGCAGCTATGATCAAATTTGGAAAGAGGATTTTGGAGCAGAAACCCTAAGTTATTGCCGATAGAGAAAAATATAAAGGTGAGTACCATCATTTTCAAGGGCATACTATGCGGCTGGAAAGGGTGAATGAGGAGAGGTTGGAAGTAGTATGCCTGGTTCATCTTGCACCCAGCTTTACAAGTGTTCCTCCTACAAGATAAGACTCCTCTTTTTTGTTTTTTGAAAGAACTTCAATGTCTTAGACTAGGTATGTTGCTCTCTAATTTTATCTTCATATTACTTTTTGTTCTTAAACTGTGTCAGTAGTTTTCTTAAAAAGAGGAAAGAAGAACTATCTGATTGTTATTTGGTTGCTGCTGTAAAAAAATTATAAAATTCTGGAAAGTTTATCTATTTAATCTCTTTTACCTAGCAACTGCTGTAGAATTTACCTAGAATGAGTGCTCTCTATTTGAGAAAATGTCTCACTGTTGTAAGTAGTTGGCTGGGAGCTATTAAAATGAAAGGATTGACATAGAATGAGTGCTATTTGTTTGAGAAAATGTCTCACTGCTGTAAGTAGCCAGTTGGAAGTTATTAAAACAAAATTTGGATACTTCTACCACCATCATTGCCATAAATCTGCTGGCTGGGAGTTGTTTATACAAAATGCACTCCTTGCACCTTTATTTTGTCATGAACATGTTTGCTAAAAGTGATTTTCTTTGGGAAAGGATTGATATAGATCGAGTGATAATTGTTTGACAATATACCTCACGTTATAATGAATGCATAAATATTGTTTCAGACAAACTTATTGTTAGGAAAAATAGTGAATGAATAACAATTGTTTGACAAAATGTCTCACTGTTTTAAATGGTTTGTTGGAAACTATATAACAAGGACTATGCACTACTACTCCATAGTTATGGACTGCGAGCTGTTTAATAGTAAACTGTGCAACCATACCATTATATAAAAAATCTAATTGCTGAAGGTGGTCTATGACAATTCTATCTAATTCTGAATTTTTTTTTATGGAAATGATACTTATTTATTAGGTTTCATGAAAAGGTTTTTGTTCATAGAATAGTAAACAACTTGCTTGAAGTTCTAGTCATATTATTTCTAAAGTTTATCTTTATTTTGGAAATACTATGAACCTTTACTCTGTTTATGGGTTGTATAAATTATAGAACTGATTTTATCTAATACTAAATCAGTTAGTAGAAGAAAGAAATCTGAAAGTAGGTACAACAAACAAGAGTCTGGGTATAAAATTTTATATAAGAATTCGATTTCATTCCTCAATACCTTGTTGTTTAGGATCTCTTTTAGGAAAGAATAGAACACTGGTGTGTTTCAGACATTAATAACAGTAAGGTCTATAACCAGTTGATGCTGAAATAAATAAATTTGGTATACTAAGAGTTAAATATTTGGCTAATAGAAAATGTATATATATGTTGCATCAGCTTCAGCTTAACAAAAGCCTCCAGTCGATAAACTCGAGATATCCAATCACTAAAACCATGTTGAACTGTAGAAACGAATGTGCTTTGGAAATAATAACGGAGAGGAGTAGGGCATGTGCGCATAGCCAAAACTCTTAACACAGTTATATATATTTTTCAGGACAATATCATTGGAGAAGTTAATAGATTTCTCAACATAGTTTAACTATGCTTTCAAAATAAATATTGGTTGGGGTTAGGAAAGATGGTACAGGTTACTGCTTGATTTTTCCGAGTGGGTGTATGATGACGAAGAATTGTTTGAAAATGAAACAAGCCCTTAAAGGGTTGTTGCCATAGTAATTACATCAAACTTAGTTTAAATAGAACTACATATTGTTAGTGAGGGCGCTTTCCATTGGTGTCTTGATCTCATGGGTATAGGTATGTAGGCAGCTTGGAAGGTGAAGGATGCCTCCAAAGCACAGATACCATAAACATAGATTTTTGTGGTTGTTTACCTTTTGCTAAGCTATAAATTCCTAAAACTAATACAACTTTCAAAACAAAAGGATTCTCAGGAAGGTACCTATACTTGAATAGATGCTCGAAAACCTGAGAGGGGGTATAGGACTTAAGAAACATTCGGTAGTTTAGCACCTGGCTATATGCTCGAAACCCAAGGAAGGGTGCAGATTTTTGTTAACTTTGTTTAGAACCTTGGCACACCGTAGGGCTAGATGTAAAATTCTAGCAAGCAACCCTAGACCCAAACGGTCCCGAAGGGTGAATAAACTCTGATTAGAATATAGTGATATTCCTATCCACATAAGAATCCATCCCGAATGGGTGGAACAAAGCCATTTAAAATAATTGTTTATTTATATTTTTACCCAAAAGCGAAGATGGCCCGATTGACCAATCTGTTGCTCTAGGCAGAAGAGCCTAGGTGGCTAAATGAAATTTTGTCCCGTATGTACTCATCTCCTGAGTAATCAATAAAAAAAAAAAAAAAAAAAAATATATGGTGTGAATTCTTGTAATCCCAATATTTCCACATAAGAATCTATCCCAAATGGGTGGAAGAAAGCCATTTAAAACAGTTGTTGTGTAAGCACCATCATATCCTTAGAAAAACAATAGATTACCAGAAGAATGATCATAGTAATTCAACAAGAATTCACACCATACATATATTTTAATTTATTTATTTATTGATTACTCAGGAGATGAGTCCATATGGGAAAAAATTTCATTTAGCCACCCAGATTCTTCTGCTTAGGGCAATAGATTGGTCCAATCAAACCATCTTCACTTTTGGGTAGAAATATAAATAAACAATTTTTTTAAATGACTTTCTTCCACCCATTCGGGATAGATTTTTATGTGGATAGGAATATCACTATACTCTGATCAGAGTTTATTCATCGTTTGGGACCGTCGAGGTCTAGGGTCGCTTGCTAGATTTCACATCCAACCCTATAGTGTGCCAAGGTTCTAAGCAAGGTTAACAAAAATCTGCACCCTTGCTTGGGTTTCGGGCATATGGCCAAGTGCTATACTACCAAATGCTTCTTAAGTCCTATACCCCGTCTTGGGTTTTCGGGCATCCGGCCAGGTATAGGTATCTTCCTTAGAAACCTTTTGTTTTGAAAGTTGTATTAGTTTTAGGAATTTATAGCTTAGCAAAGGGTAAACAACCACAAAATCTATGTCCATGGTTTCTGTGCTCTAGAAGTATCCTTCACCTTTCAATCTGCCTATATATCTGTATCCATGGGATCAAGACACCAATGGAATGCGCCTTCGCTAACAATATGTAGTTCTATTTGTACTAAGTTTGATGTAACTACTGTGAAGACGACCCTTTAAGGGATTGTTTCATTTCCAAGTAGTTCTTCGCCATCATACAACCACTTGAGCGAATCAGGCGGTAACCCATACCATCTTTCCTAACCCCAACCAATATTTATTCTAAAAGCATAGTTAAACTATGTTGAGAAATCTATTATTTTCTCCAATGAGTTAATCCCAAAAAATATATCTATGTTAAGAGTTTTGCCTACGCGCACATGCCTTACTCCTCTCCATTATTATTTCCAAAGCACATTCGCTTCTACAGTTTAACATGGTTTTAGTGATTGGATATCTTGAGTTTATTTTCTGGAGCCTTTTGTTAAGCTGAAGCTGATGCAACATATATATATGCTTTCTTTTAGCCAAATATTTAACTCATAGTAAACCAAATTTATTTATTTCAGCATCAACTGGTTATAGGTCTTACTATTATTAATGTCTAAAACACACTAGTTTTCTATTCTTTCCTAAAAGAGATTCTAAACAACAAAGTATTGAGAAATGAAATGAAATTCTTATATAAGATTTTATATCTAGACTCTTTTTTGTCATACCTATCTAGACTCTTTTTTGTCATACCTACTTTCAGATTTCTTTCTTCTGCTAACTAATTTAGTATTAGATAAAATCAGTCCTATAATTTATACAACCCATAAATAGAGTAAAGGTTCATAGTATTTCCAAAATAAAGATAAACTTTATAAATAATATGACTATAACTTCAAGCAAGTTGTTTACTATTCTATGAACAAAAACCTTTTCATGAAACCTAATAAACAAGTATCATTTCCATTAAAAAAAAGTCTTTTCCATAATAACTTTGTTGTTTTCTTCTTACCTTCTATCTTGTTCTTCAAAAAGTCCTCGTTATGTTCGAGTGATTTAAGAATCTCTTGCACTCTATTCATACATTTCTTGATTGCTTCGTCTATGCTATCATGGGAAGTAGAGGCAAATTTTGGACATGGATTTGTATGCTGTGAAAGAAACCATGACATTTTTGGGTAAGGTAATCATCGCCAACTTGGTTTACCTCATACAGGAAGGAGAAATCAAATCTTCTAATCCCATTTTCTAATGGTGATTTCTTCAATCATCTTTGCCTGTTATTAATTGTCTTACCATCTTCGGGCATATTGTTTCTCCATAACTGCTTTTTTTTTATAGTTCGTAATTGCTTCTTTCCTTGATTAATTCCTTCATATTTGAGGCACCGTTGATCATTGGAATTAGAAAAGTCTTCAGGATGTGTGTATATTCGTGTATCTTTGATCATTTTCAGCTTGCTAACTTGGCTTCGAGCGTGTGCTTTCTGTGGTTCACTAATTTAATTCATCAGTTCATTCCTTTAATATGTTGGTCGTCTTCCATGTCGTGTAATGACCCTGCTCAAGTCTGATCTCAAAGTGTTGATAAGGAACCCAAGGAATATTGTCAAACAATTCACTTGCAACCGCCCAGCTTCTTGGTTTATGTGATCAGACTGATATAAATGCTTGTAGAAGAAACCAAAGTACTCAAAACGCTTAGAAATCAAACTACAATGCATAAACTCTAACCTAGAAGCATCAATGACTCAATTGCATCTTTAACAATGCTCATATATGACTTCTAAATACAAAACATGCACCTACAGCCAACTGATAATTTTAGCTAATAGTTGGTATGCAACCTATATGTTGATAAGAACATCTACAACTATTGACAATTTGTCAAATAGTTGGTATACATCTTCATATCACATTCAAATGAACATTACAATTATGTGAGACTTCCCAAAGATGACGACTTATTGAAATGCAATTTCCTACACAAGTTTTTATGGAAATGCCAAGACTCTTGGCTTACAACATGACCCAACTGAAAATGCCAAAGTCTGATTACATCGTCTACCTACAACAGCTCTATAAAATGCATCTAAATGACATGTAGATAGCATGAAATCTTCAAGGAACCTGTAGCTTGGAGTTGACTTGAGTCTCCAATGGTGAAGCAAGCATTATGTCAGAAGATGAAGACCTCATGAACCCAAATTGAGCCACTTATGCTACCGCCCCTGTTTTTGAAGCAATGGCAGATATAAAATAATATGTAGCCTCTTGGTTGCCAACAAAGCCTCCAACAAGATCGCTTAGACCTCTAATATGAAGTGCCTCCACTCCTAGATGAAATTGTCCCAAGATGAAGTGTCTATGAGCAAAATTGAACCTCTCACACAAGCTGATATGAAGACAAAAGTTTTGGAAATGACTGGTATAAAAATTTGAGGATGCAATGGAACTCCTTCATGCCAAATTTGTGGAAGACTTAACACCAAAATGTCTCCTCAAAGCCCTAAATCGAATCATACAAAAAACTTGGCCAAAGGCCACTAAGTTTTAACAATGGAGCTCAAATAGAAAGTGTGGAGTAACTTTCTCCCAGCTGCAATAATTCAAGTGATATTTCACACCCTCAAAATTGCACACCAATTGAGAGTTTTCGTTCTCAAAGGCCAAAGACAACTGCAGAAACCCTAGGCTCCACAACCATCAAACATCAACATCAACAACGACAAATTTGGATCATGAGAATGAAACCCAGGATGCCTATTTATCCTTTTTCTCCACTTTCTCTAGAAACTTATAGAACATTATTTTATTTTATTTATTAAGTGACTTTATAAGATATTTTATAATTCAAGTCACTTTATTAAATTAATTAAATATAAAGTTACCTTTTTATATTTATTTATTTGATAACTTTATAAATAATTAACTTAATACCACTTATTTATTTAATTAAAATAATTAATTAGTCATCCTCATAAATATTCATTATTTTGGACAACATAATTAATTAAATTAATTAAATCAAATTACCTCCAAAACGGGGACATTATAGTCCGCCCCTCCTAAAATTGCTTGTCTTCAAGTAATTCACCACCTAGATCCCACAAGAACTGCAGAATGTCCTTGTCATCACCAAACAACTCCTGCAACATTTGCTTAAACCATCTGTCGTTTTGTTGTACCAACTCAATACCATCACCAAGTGCCGCAGAAGTATAGGCCTCAAGTGGAAGCAAGCCAAGAGACTGATCATCCTTGCCTCCAAACTTCACGCAAGATAAACTATCATCCCAGCTACTCAGCACATGCGCTCTTGAATTATGCATCATGAATAGGTCATGTACATGAGAATAAAAAATGAAGCTGTAAGCATTCCTCACCATGTACACCTCTAAAATCTCCTCTATGAGCCCCATTTGCAATCCCGACGCACTAGTAGGATCACAAATATTATCAACAATGCTCATCTCAAGACTGGAATCAAGAGAGCTATCATCATCCAAGCCATAGAGTGGATTGTCATATGACCAAGTGGCTTCCACTTCGAACAATGGATTGAGAGTCATCTCATGTTTCTCTTGAATTGCCTTTTTCTTTCTCTTACTGTCCAGTCTTCTAATACAATGCAAGCCTCCATCCATAATACCCCTCAATACATGCCTCCTACCATCAACCTCAAAAGACATTTCCATCTTAGATACATTGTGGGTAAATACTCCCAAGTTCTGGAGCCACTTCATTCCCAAAACTATGTCCATCTCTCCCATGTTGACCACATAAAAATCTAAATGTAACTCATAGTTGTTCAATCTCAAGGCTAGATTAGCAACCTTTCTGGTGCATGCGAGAGTATATCCATCTGCTACTCGAACTCTGAATCCATCAAAATCCTCAACCTCAAGTCTGCACCGAGCTACAAAATCTCCATTAATAAAGTTATGTGGCGCACCAGTATCAAGCATAGCAATGCAATGTCGTCCATCAACTGTCCCTCTGAACCTAAATGTAGTCTCATCCTAAACATTGGCAATATATGCCATGGGAGCAGAAGTCTCCTCACCTTGATCAAGTTCTGAAGCAACCTGTTGATCAACTTCATCAGAATTAGAGTCCTCAAAGTATGCCCACATGAAACGATTTTCCTTGCTCTTCAGCCTCAAAGGGAAATCATGATCCTTTTTGTAAGGCTCCTTGCACCAATAGCATAACTTCTTCTTCCTCAACTCTTCTCGTGTCTTCTCATCCATCACAGGTGCTCATTTCTTTTTCTTGTCTGATTGTTGGGGAGTCTCATTTCTTGTTGAAGGGATTTCCTTATGCAAGCTCTTACTCTTTGGTGCTGCAAACTCCATGCTCCTAGCCTTCTTCATTGCCTCCTGAAGAGTAGGAGGATGAAAGGCTTTTATCCATCCTCTCATTGGCTCTAATAAGCCCTCCATGAATAACACCACCAGTCATCTCTCTGAGATATTGGGAACCATTACTAACAATCTCTGAAAGTCCCCAATGTAGTTCTCCAAACTCCCAACTTGCTTGGGTTGAGCCAAATCTCTAAAGTATGATTCAGGGTCTTTCTTGTCAAAGCATTCCACCAATCTATCCACAAACTCTTGATAAGATGTAATCTGTTTATGCTGCGATGTAACCAACCCATGACACCACTATTCGTGTGCTGCTCCTTCCAGGTGCAAAGTGGCAAACTTGATGGCTTCCTCTTCTGTCATGGGTCGAAGAGCCAAGAAAGTATCCAACTTATGAATCCATGACTATGCAGTAGATTTGCCACTTCCATCAAATATAGGTAATGTAAGCTTATTACTGCTTGAGATCCTTATTCTGATTCTGAGGTCTCCTCTCCTGTCAGGACCTGTAGTAGTCCATCATCGTTTGTACAAAATGATTAAAATGCATGAGCACTCGAGCTCCTGGTGTCAATCATTGCCATTCATCATGAGTAGCCATATATACATCAGCAAAGGTAGGCCCCTCAACATCTTCAACATTCTCTTCTACTACACGTTCTTCTCTCAAGAAGTTGGGTCGTGTAGGTCTATCTGCTATTTTGGAAAGTGTTCTATGAACTCTAGGTGATCCCATTGCACTCCTGTTATCCCCTTGCTCCTGATTCCGTCTGTCCTGTGTGTTCATGCGCTCAACCACGATGGTGGGTGCTTGCAAAGCCTTAGCCATCCGCTCTTGTCCTATAACCATTGCTCTGAAAAATTCCCTTGTTTCTTGATCCTCATTCCTATTGTCTCTTGGTGGGCTATGCTCTTGCCTGTCACCCATGGTGTCTAGCTGCCTGTCAAAATCTTGTTCCCTGTCAAACCTAGCTCACCTGCGAGTGTAAAATCTGTGAGAGTCAACCTCAGGTGGCTACGTGTGATTTCTAAACCATCAGGATGGCTTGATTTACCTCTGATATCATCACTGTATTGACCCTACTCAAGTTTGATCTCAAAGTGCTGATAAGGAACTCAAGGAATATTGTCAAACAATTCACTTGTAACCTCCTAGCTTGCTGGTTTATGTGATCAAACTGATATAAATGCTTGTAGAAGAAACCAAAGTACTCCAAACACTTAGAAATTAAACTACAATACATAAACTCTAACCTAGAAGCATCAATGACTCAATTCCATCTTTAAAAATGCTCATTTATGCCTTCTAAATGCAAAAAATGCACCTACAGCCAACTGATAATTTTAGCAAATAGTTGGTATGCAACCTATATGTTGATAAGAACATCTATAGCCATTGACAATTTGTCAAATAGTTGGTATACATCTTCATATCACATTCAAATGAACATTACAACTATGTGAGACTTCCCAAAGATGATGTCTTATTGAAATGCAATTTCCTACACAAGTTTTCATGGAAATGCCAAGACTCTTGGCTTACAACATGACCCAACTGAAAATGCCAAAGTCTGATTATATTGTCTACCTACAACAGCTCTATAAAATGCATCTAAATGACACGTAGATAGCATGAAATCTTCAAGGAACCTGTAGCTTGGAGTTGACTTGAGTCTCCAATAGTGAAGCAAGCATTATGTCAGAAGATGAAGACCTCATGAACCCAAATCGAGCCACCTATGCTGCCACCCCTGTTTTCGAAGCAATGGCAGATATAAAATAATATGCAGCCTCTTGGTTGCCAACAAAGCCTCCAACAAGATTGCCTAGACCTCTAATATGAAGTGGCTCTACTCCGAGATGAAATTGTCCCAAGATGAAGTGTCTATGAGCAAAATTGAACCTCTCACACAAGCTGATATGAAGATAGAAGTTCTGGAAATCTGAGCATGCAATGGAACTCCTTCATGCCAAATTTGTGGAAGACTTAACACCAAAATGTCTCCTCAAAGCCCTAAATCGAATCATACAAGAAACTTGGCCAAAGGCCACTAAGTTTTAACAATGGAGCTCAAATAGAAAGTCTGAAGTAACTTTCTCCCAGTTGCAATAATTCAAGTGATATTTCACACCCTCAAAATTGCACACCAATTGAGAGTTTTCATTCTCAGAGGCCAAAGACAATTGCAAAAGCCCTAGGCTCCACAACCATCAAACATCAACATCAACAACGATAAATCTGGATAGTGAGAATGAAGCCGAAGATGCCTATTTATCCTTTTTCTCCACTTTCTCCAGAAACTTCTAGAACATTATTTTATTTTATTTATTAAGTGACTTTATAAGATATTTTATAATTCAAGTCACTTTATTAAATTAATTAAATATAAAGTTACCTTTTTATATTTATTTATTTGATAACTTTATAAATAATTAAATTAATACCACTTATTTATTTAATTAAAATAATTAATTAGTCATCCTCATAAAATATTCATTATTTTGGACAACATAATTAATTTAATTAATTAAATCAAATTACCTCCAAAACGGGGACATTACATGCCGACATATAATAGTGCATCCAAAGTCAGAAGCAAAGTGACAAGAAGATGGAGCTGTGGGTGAAAATAAACACCTATAGAAAAATGTGCAGTCAGGGTCCTAGCCATTAGAGGGATTGAAGTCATGCGTTGAACTGGGTATGGAAGTAACTATAATAGTTGACCAAAAGACTTACATCTGGAGCACATACCGTTGGACTAGCTGGAATGATTGTCATCGATTATGAAAGGGAGTTTGATTTCTTACATTCAAACTTCAATACTTTTTATTACTATATGAACCCTTAAGCAATCTATATTTTGTATTTATCACGTCAATGGGAATAGTGTATAGCACTGTTAGGAAACATTAGGATAAAATGACAAGACTTATGTGGAAATATTAGCTGCAGCCTTGAACTGATTTGATATCTTCATAAAAGTGGGAAGATAATGTACAAATGGAGGTTTTTTTCATCTTTAGAGGGAGATTTTAGCTTCAGAGGGAGACTTCATAATTAAAAGGGAGTGCTTATGGAATCCCCTTCATTCTCATATATGCTTATGATACTTGTGGTATTTGTAAAATTTGAGACTTAAATGGAGCTAAGTCTTGTTTTGTTATGCCTATTTTATTCTTGTGTGAATAAATGAGATTGTAAGAATCAACTATGATAACTCTTTTGCTCTTGGTGTGATCATCATGTGGAGAGAATCTATGATGGGAGTTAAATGTCATGTTGAGTGATTCCATGACAATTCATGTGCATAGAATATGTGATTGAAAACTTAGCTAGCATTCTTACAAATTTGTCATGTTAAGTGATTCCATGATTATTAGCAATGAGCAAATTGGTATCTTAGTGTCATGTTTAGAGATACCAAGAGAACATCACAAAAGCTATTTGTGTTTCCTGTAGGGTTTTTATGTTGAGTGATTCCATGAAATTTTTATAGGATCCATGTGATTGGATTTTATTATTGATATTTTGGTTGCAGCTTTATGTGATTAATCAACTAAAGATCTCTCTTTGCCTAAGAGGGAGTGTTGAAGATTGTAGTTGCGATAGAGATCTTTATCTTTGGAAATATGGACGTTATTACCGTTATAGTCACCTTCAGCTGAAAAGGACACATGATTAAATTGTTCCTGTTACTAAAATTTTGCACATGTGTAAAATTTAAGTATGAAGACGTGGAAAGTACATGAATGCCATTCATTTCACAAAAGAATTTCCTTGTATTATTCATCAAAAGATAGATACAAATGATATTTACAACTGATAGAATGAAATGAAATATTGAAAGTAAATTTCTCTCACATAATTGGCTGTGAGAGTAACCTTCAAATTTACTATCTCTATTCTACAAAAGTGCATAAACATGAAAGAAAGAGATCGAAAGACAGTGTCATAGGGCACCGGTCATTGCCTGTAATGACTGGTCGTATTGCATTACTCCAATACTGCTTGCTTGATGCCCCAAACTGCATTTCCTCCAAATCTCTGAGTCCTGCATCCAAAGAAAAGATGTGTTAGATTCAGTGGATCTAAGCAATGATGGTAACAACTCGCCTCATAGACAAACATTCTATACTACTGTCATGACATGCACTTGCATAAAAAAGAAACATATACCAGAAAAGAGGCAATCATCATTATATCAAGTTTTTATTGCTAACATTTTTGTTTCTTGTGCAAAATCTTATCTCTCATAGGTACGCAGATATAACCGTAGGCTCCCACGAGGGTTATGAGCCTGGTGTGCTCATGAGAGGTAGGATAAAAAAAAGCTAATTTAAAATACAAAGCATCATGAAACTCAAGCAAATATACATTAGCAGAAAGGGAAGTGTCAATGCAACAATATTGTTTGTCTTTAGTAGGGACAGGCATCTAAAGAAAACTTCACAGATATCCTTAGTTGGATGATAGGGGTACATACAAGAAAGGTAAAAAGAAAATGCAAGGAGACTGATTTCTTTAACCAACATCATGAAAGGATATGAGGTGAGTTACTCAAATGGCCTCAAGATGCCAAAGAAACGTATCCTTTAGCTTGCAGCAGCAAATGATCAGAAATGTATGCTAATCAACATTAAAAGCAAAAAAGCAAAGGCAATGACTAATATTATCAGAAATTGTGATTCCTCTAGAAGCTGATTCTGAAACTCCTCTGATAAAGACAGTAGACTCCAAGCATTGCTATTAATTTAGCACACATACAAGAAGAGAAAAAAGGTTATATTATGTGAAAATGGAGGTTTCTTTTCTCTTGCCAAGCATGATCATCTAAACTTAGTTGATTAACTGCATACAGATAGGAAAGATTCCAAATCTTTTCATGTTAGGTGCATGTAGTTTCTAATACTCAAATTTGTGAAGAGTATTGAGCAGAAAATACTTCAAATTTCTTCAAATCTATAATGCAACTTTCAGGTACCCAAATGTTTAACCAAGGTCGGGTTTGAAAATGCAAAAAATGTAGAATGGGATCTATTATAAGAATCAATGAGTGTTTCACAATCAGCAACTGAAAGCTTAAAATTTGAAAAGATATTCTACATAAAGGAGGGGAGGATGTAGAGATTTAATAGTAGAGAATTTTCACATTTGATTTTTTCTTTCATTAACAGAAGGGATAGATTCGACATTTTTTTTCTAGCAGAAGGAGTATAGATAAACCAATCAAATATGTGAGCAGGAATAGAGACACACTCATCAATAAACTAAGAAGTCAAAGAGGCTCATGGACAGGATGGTTTCATTGATGGAAAAGAAAAAGCATATTTCTTAGGCGGCAGAATTATTATTAACTCAAAGAAGAAGTTATCAAGAGTTTGCCTAATGGTGGAATGTTTTAAAGGGGATATTAAGAACTCAAAAATATAGGTGCTCCAATGACCCTAGTATGTCAACAATATCAAGTTCAAGAGGTGTCACAAATATCCAACACTCACGGCCTTTGCAGTTCTGTGTAAAAATGGTGTTAGAAACAAATCCAAATTCTTCTGGGGTTTCAAATATGAAACATATTTTTTATTTAGAGTAGAAAAAGGTAAAACCCCATTAGAACAGCAGTGAAGCATCAAATTTGTGTCAGCTAAAGTCACGTCGATAACTAATGAAACTTTATTTGAAGGAAAAATTATGTGCTTAAATAAAGAAATCATGCATTTTTCTCCAATGAGCGGTAAAGGGAAAAGAAATTAGAGCAATAAGCAATTACTTATCTCCATGTTGTACTTTCAGATCTATTGACAACTCTCAAATTCTTTTCAAACAAGAATGCACATCCTTGACAACATTTTTTATGTCGAATTTCAAGCAAGCATCATTGAATTCGCAATTACATTGCACAGCAACAGCAAAGTCAGCAACCATTAGCAGCCGCGGCTTAATTATTAATTGATGGTTTAATAATTATATAACAAGCACCGATATAGAAGAGGTCAAAGACCAAATTCGAGCTTGAAGACAAGGAGAAAAATTCAATGTGCCATTTAAATGCCCAAAAAATCAGGTTCAAAATGCTTTAGGAAATCATCAAATAAACACTATCTCTACGTGAAAGCAAGAAGACTCAGTCATGGCATTCCAAAGTGGTGGTAAAGGTGCACACAAATAGCCACGTCTTACTTCAGCCAATAGACTAGATAATTTCTGCAATGAAGGGTTTCAAATGACGATGGAAAGAGCCAAGTTTTGTGCAAACTTCAACAGCTCCACATAAGAGACCAAGCTATGGTGAAATTGTAGGCAAAATGGCAGGATTATGCTCATGATTTCAGTCATAGAATTCCAACTTTCCTCACAAACTGCGGCTAGGGTTTTCTAACCCTTGGAAACCATTTTCATCAATCAACCAAATAGAAATGAACAATATATTTTAACTTCTTCTTTTGACTTTTATATATTGTTTTCAATTTGATTGAGATTTGGGGTCCATCATGCCCATTTTGTAAAATTTTTACAAGTATATACTATGGTTATTTGGGAATAAAATTTATAATAATAATGTCTTAAAATATATTTTATATATATAATTTTATTTTATTAAATACTATCGATATTATTTACTTAATAAGACATTATTTAAAATTATGTCTATTAAGTGAATTATCAATATCATTTAATAAAATAAATATAATTTAAAAAACTTATTTTAAAACACTAATGTTATTATAACTTTTATTATGACCATATATATTTGTAAAATTTAAAGCTTGGTAGTTGAAACTTATAAACTAATTGTCAAATTCTTAATTGCATTAGGAGAGTTGGCATTTTTAGTTGCCAAGTATTGAAGGGTTGAAGTCAATTTCAAATTGAAAAGGGAGAGCTTTTATTGTTGCCATGCGTTTTAGAAGTGGTGTTGCACTTTGAGTCTTGACCGGGGACTTTTGAGTCATTTTGGAGAAATTTGTGGAGATTTTGGAGTTCCATTTGACTTGACACCATGTGACTATTATGGAGTTGTTGTCTTGCATTTTCTCACCACAAAATGTTGGTAACAACATGAAACTTTTTAAAGCTAGTTTCACATTTCTCTAAGCTTGAATTTGATATTCAATTGTTTAATGTTGATTGATTAATCCATTTTAATTCGTATATCAAATTGTTTTACTGAAGGCCTTCATTAAGTCCTTTTCATTTTGCTTTCTGTCGAGCCTTTGCTTATTTTTGAAGCCTTCATAGTCTGTTCTTTTCTTTTGAGTTTGTGTTTGTTTGTTTTTAGTCCTTTGGTTTTGCTCATGTCATGCCTTTCGATTTTTCCTTCGATTCGGTCTAACCTAGAGGTCAATCGGAGTTGCTAGTCAAGAGTTATGCCCGTTTTAGTGCCTCAAAAGTGGACATTTTAGGTGCAATAGCACAAATTAAAAATATGATGTTATATTTTCAATTTAACATTCACTTTTTGAAAAATATAACATTATACTCACTTTTTGTTATGTTTTAAAGTTAATTTTACTTTAAATTACTTAAAGTGACTATAGTGCACTTTATGTTATAATTTTAAGTCGAGTTACTTTTAAATTTTTCACTTAAAGTAACTATATAACTATATAGTTTCATATAAAATTTTTGGTTTTAAAAATCAAATACTTATTTAAATGTCACTTTAAAATGATGTTTATGTGTTATATTTAATAATATGATAAATGAATATTGTTTTTGACCCATTTGGTGACAACTTTATAAATTTTAAGTGAATTACATGACTAAAAGGCTCCAAAAGTGGACATTTTATATGCAATTGCATGTAAAAACTATGAAAAGTGGACTCTTTACATGCCATTGCATATAAAATTTACTTTGGAGGAAACTTTTCATGCCATTGCATCAAAAGTTCACAATAAGTGGGCCTTTTTGATGGTATGACATGAAAAGTCAAGTTTTTATGCCTAAGCATCAAAAAGGTGAGATACGCTTTAAAATGTGCAAGTGACCTCAAAAGGTCCAATTTTACCTATGAGCACATTTTAGAATATGCTATGCACTCCAAAAAGTGCGATTTCACTTGTAGGCGTATTTTAAAATATGCATATGACTCCAAAGTCTGATTTTGGAGGAAGACATATTTTAAAATGTGTAATGTCCATCAAAAAGTCTAATTTTGAGAGAAGAACATGCACTTGCTCCTCAAGAACCTGATTTTGGCCATATCTTGTTTTTTTCTTCATGGATTTGCACAAAATCTTCTTCATTCAAGGCGTTTTGGCTTGGTGATGAGTTTGCTTGCATCAAAGATGGATTTAATAAGTTGAAAATTGTTTTTCAAAGTCCAAATCTAGGGCACGTTTTTGTAGAAAACTCCAAAAATTTTCATTTTTAATCAATGTTTTTGCATGAACATGAATCGATTTGCTCTTTTTGGGTGATTACATTGAATATTGATTCACATTTTGATGTTTAAACACCAAAACGTTTTACTTGGAGATTCATGGCGAAACACGATTTTTCTAAAAATGTCCCATGAGTTTATATCTTTAAAAACGTTTGAATATGGAGAGGTTTTTGGGCACATTTTGGCATATTGCAACAATTTCTCCTTGTTTGCTTCCCTCTCCCATTCAAATTTGCAAGATTGGAAAAGGTCTCACCATTTTTGAAGAATTTTTCAAACATTGGAGCATCTTTTTCCTTCATATTTGGCATGTAAGTGGACTTCTTCCTTCTTGTAATTTAATTCATGCTTATCTTTTGCTGATTTTATGCATGAAATTATCAGATGATTGCCATTTGTGAAGATTTTTGTCATGGAAAGTGCATTTTCTCTTTAAATATGAAGTTTTCATTCATTTTCATGTTTTTGGTTCTTTCCCAAGTCCAAATTTTGAATTTGAGTTTTGAAGTGCATTGGATCTTGGCATGTTTGAGTTATTTTCCAAAGGTACGTTGTTTTTTTTGCATTTTGTATTTTGTGCTTGCTTGCCGATTTTTCTCCACTTGGAGAAGTTACAAGTTTTTTTCCAAAATCTTGTTTTTGCTTCATTTCATGCAAAAGCATTGCCATCTTTCACATTCCATTTCCATGTCATGAGACTTCATCTCTTACTCAATAAAATGCGATTACATGTTTTCCATCTCATTTGCCATCCGCACATGCATGTAATCCCATTTTTCGCTTCTATTTTCACCCATCTCACTTTTCACTTCCATTCGCATGAAACGATTACAGGAAATGTTTTATGTATAATTGCATCCAAAAGGTCCGATTTTGATTCAAAGTCACATTTTGGAAAGTCAAAAAAATGTCACTTTCGCTTCCCGTGTACTTTGACTTCTCTTTTTCCCAAAAAGTGACTATAAAACTCATTATTTCACCTCCATTTTTTCATTTTTGCCTCTTCATATGCATTTGCGCTTACATGAGTAAATACATGTTTTCGCCTCATTCCATGTTTTACATTTTGACTTTCATTCGCACATACGTGTAAAGTGTATCCTTCACTCGCGTTTGCATCTCATTTCACCCTCCACCTCCTGTTACATATTACATTTACATGTACTCATTTTTCATACAATAAACCCTTGAAAATGCTAAGTCACTTTTGAAATTAGCAACTTTCACTTTGCACGCATTATCATGCATTTCACCTTCACACATTTTGATTTCATTCCATTTCATTTCATATTCCACTTTCACACTTTCATATCATTAGATTTTGCTTTCCGTGCCATTGGATATGCATATGCTTTCTCTTTGAGGTTACTTTGTTGGGTTTATGAAGTCTCCAATCCATTTTTTGAATCTTCATTGCTGATCCGGAATTCACTTGTATGGAGGTTCCTTCTGATGATGTATTTATGTTTTGAGATTTTTGTGTTGCAGCACAAGCACAAGATATGTCCTCGCCGTCCAAGTCCAAAGGCAAAATGAAATATCAATATGATAAAGAATTGGCTCATGTAGCTCCTTCTTCAGTCACATCTGTTTTGGATAACGTGTTGGACATGAAGATTGGTCATGTAGACATGGCTGATTTTCTACAAAGAATTGAAGCCCCGACTAGTCATGAAATGAAGCACATTAGGAGAAGCAACATTCATTTGGTATCCACATTTCTTATGGCAGCTATAGAACTTGGCTTTGTTTATGGATGTGCATGGTGTTTTACTCCCAAGAAGAAGACTATTAAAGATGTTGATGGCAAGGTTATCATTAGCCTTGATCCTAAGATTATAGAGAAAATCTTCAAAGTTCTGCGTAAATCAGAATATGCTGATTTGACTAAAGGATCATCATTGGCTTGTTGGAATGAGCAAAAGAGTTATTATCAGAAGTATGTCAACTTTTACTGGTTAGACAATAAAAGAAACAATTTCTCCAAATGGCCAAAGACTGTTCATCGGTCAAATTTCAAACAAGAGTACAAGGATCTCATCATCCTTCTCAGTAGGATTTGTGGCCTAAAAGATTCTTCTGATTTTGAGTCGTGGATGTATAAGTTTATGTTTCAAATTATGGAGAATATAGAACACATCTTTTGGGGAGAACTTATCAGTACTGCACTCTACCAGCAGATATGTAATGTGGGAACATCAACACCTTTCTATATGAATTCTTATTTAGTCTACATCGTTGTTGCTGTGGGATCTTTCTCTGGTCTTTCTACCAAAGGAGATCATCTTCAAGTTCCTATTTGGGATTACTATGACCAAATCACTTTGGCAAATAGTAAATTCCACTACAGAAGAGTCCAAGATGCCTTCTTTGGACATTTCAGGAGCTTGTTTGATAAGCAGTTGTCCATCAAGAGAGTATTTGATGCAGCATGGGAGAAGGTGAACTAGTATGACTGCATTTTTCTTCAGTTTCCCACTTTCACATACTTGAGAGTTGGATATTTCAAAGGAGAGCCGTATACCTTACCTAGGTATGCTACAGATCAAATCATCCTGATGGAGCTAGCTAGATAACTCATGGACATGCAGAGTGATCAGCATGCTTCACATAGGCCCAGATTTGGCATTACCTCAGCTAAGCCTTTGGCTATTGACAATTATTCAATTGTAAAGCAAAGAATATGGAAGTAGAATTGTAGTTGATTACATTGAAAAAGTTCAATGCCAGATTTGATTTTGATTATTAAGAGATGAATTCTCAGATAAAAAGAGCCTATACTCATGTTCATCGCATTGAGGACATTTGGATTGATATAAGAATAGAACTTGACATCATGAAGATGGATTATTGTAGATTAGCAGCAAATAATTGATCTTAATATATTGGAAATCCCTTCAGATTTTCAAGTTGAAGATGATGGCGACGTCTTTGATTCAGAATTTCATCAAGCTGGCTTTGATAAGAAGTGTCCTTTTCCTATTCAATGGCAACAAAAGGAAGGTACATCTATCATGGATAGGTTTCAATCCATCCTAGTGAACACTAACAAATGGTTGAAAAGTAAAGGCCTTAAAAGAGTAAATCCTAAGATGGGCTTGGATTGTGGAAGTTTTGGTCCTCCTAGTAGGAAATCACAACTGGAGATTATAGGGAAAGATGGTGTCTCATCTTCAAATGCCAAGAGTTCCCTCAAATTCAAATTGAAGGGTGGAAAAGGAAGTAAAACATCTCAAGTTCCTGAGTCAATTCAAGAATCAGTGGTAGAATCAGAAGAGGATTTGGAAACAAAATATGATAAAGAAGTTTCAGATGAAGAAGGAGAAATCATGATCACATCTCTTCCAAAGCTTGCACAAGCTTGTATGTCTTTTATACATGAATAACCCTTTTTGCAGGAGGTTGATCACGATGTAGATTCATTTTTTACTGTTTTCACTCATTCCATTCTAGTCTCAGAGGTTAACACCACGACTCTTCCTATTTCATCTGCTGCTCCTCGTGTTCTTGCACATGAACAATATGATCACTTAGCAAATGTGTTTGAAGATTTTTTGACTCTTACCAGTGGTCAAGTTTTCCAACTTGATACATCTTTGATAGGATTTAAACTCTTCATGATAGAGTCTTCTCAACATGTTCCCATGCCTTCACCGGTACAGATTGAATCATGTTTAGTCACTATAGATATACAATCTGGATCAATGGCAATGGTCTCTACTATGCCTACTTCTGTAAATGAAATTTTCAGCCTGTTTGCATAGTTAAGTAGAATAACAACAAAGAGAAGGAAAGTGGTTGTTTCTCCTGAAAATCTTCCTGTGAAGAAGACTAAATCCAAATGTTTGAAAGATAAGATTGTTTCTAGAATTTTAGTTGATTATGATAAAACCAAATTTGTCGAGATAGCTGAGCCTTTGGTAGATAAACCTGTTGAAGAACTTACTTGTTTTGACTACAAGTTTACTAAAGTTGAAGTTGGAAAGCAATCTCGTTTGGATTATTTGCAAGATGCTCAAGATGCATTGACAAATGTATCGAAAAGCAATCATAAACTTTGGGAAAAGAAGAATCAATTAAAATAGGAGATCTCTTGTTTAAATGAGGTTATCCAGAAACAATCTTCTCAGAGTGTTGTTATATCTCAAACATCTAAAGAGAAAAGGTTAATTGAAGCTACCAAGTTTTGGATACAAGAAATCATTTCTGAAGGAGTTCGAGCTATCATAGAGACATTTGCAATTCTTAAGCATGTCAAATATATGAATGAAATGGAACAAAACTTGATTTTTTCTTTGACTCTGGAAGCAGATAACCTAAAAGAAATCCTTGATGATTGGGATGAAATGATAAAATTTGGTCTGGATGCTATGATCTCATGTGATATTCTTGCATCATGTGAGATGTTCTTCAAATTTTAAGGGCTCATTGGTTATAAGGAGGAGACATTAAGGAAGCTGATTACAAAGTTGCAGGTGGCCTTGGGAGATTGTCAAGCAGTTGAGACAAATGTTACTTGTGATTTGGAACAGATGGGATATCGTGTTACTGAGGATTTTGGTAATCTTTTGACAGAAGAGAGAGTGACTTCCAAATATACAATCAGGATTAATGCTGATGTAGATTCTGAAGATTTTGATTCGCACATGATGAACAAGTTTGTTTTGTATAAATCTTTGACAAAACTCTTGTTAAATACTACAATAGAAAATTTCAAAGTTATGCAATCAGCATATGAAAATGCAGTAAGAGTTGAAGCAATATCGAAGACGATGGAAATTGCAGATCTTCCCACAGTGCATGACATCATTGTCAAATTCAAGGCATTGAGAAACAATCTCTAAGATTGTTGTTTTGTTTCATGTTAGTAGTTGTAGAAGAACGCATTACATGAAAAAGCATAATTACATGTAATGCAAGTTACATGTATGTAAAAGGATGTAATGCGAGTTGCATGTAACCCTTTGTTTTCTATAGTTAGACTAAGTCAAAGTTGGTTGAGTTGTTCCTATTTTTTCCTCCATCTTTTTCTCAACTCCTGTGCCTATATAAAGGAGTGCCCTCCCATTGTAAAATCATCATTATCTTTATGCAAGAGAGCTCTAGAGAAATTGTGCTAGCAAAACTTTGTTTGTGTAAGCACCATTTTGAGAGAAAGTGAATACAAAGGAGCATTCGAGACTTAACTTTGATTAAGTGAGATTGTTATTTGTGTGAATTGTAAGCTTTGTTTATGATTCATCCAAGTTGTCTTTGATTCATATTGTCTTGTGTTATTGGTAATTGTTTTAGTGAATTGAATTGAAAAGAGTTAAGAAACAATTGAAGCCAGAGCTTTGACTAGGAGCAATTGTGAAAGTGTATAGCTATAAGCTTTGTCTGTAGCTTATATTTTCTTCTTAATTCACAAAATAGCTAAGTATTCTTACTATTAGGAGTCTTTGTGCCCTAATTGTAAAGCTTTTCATATAGAAGTAGGATTGGACTTGAGCCAAACTGGTACATTTTTAGCTAGCCTTTTAGTGAAGGTTTATCAATATCATTGTTTCCAGCTCTTGATAGAAGTGTAGTTAGAGATTCACCCTGTCCATTATTTGCTCCATGAGTAAGTGGATTCTTTTTTGAAAGTTAAGAAGAAAGGATATTGGTAACACCCATTTTATAAAATCTCTCGACTTCTTGCTTACCTTGAGTTGATCCAAAGAATAGTGAGAAGGAGGAGCCTTCCCTTTAAGGTAGGAGAGACTCCGTCTCACACGTTGTGGCTGGTCATCCTATTTTGCGACTGAATTTTTACTCAAAACTGTCAGTTGCAAAATATCCACCCAATAGGAGTAACAGTTTGACATTGATTGGAGGTCTTTTGGAGTGGTTAAAAGGCTTATTTTCAGGGGTTTTTGATTCTATCCGACCTACACTTCCTAATTTTATGGATATGTTGTTTAGTTTGAAAGTTGATATATACTTCTCATTTTTAAATGAGAAGGAGTTCTCTCTTATGCAATTTGGGCTCTTAGTGATTTTTCTATCCTTTGGGCATATTTTTACATGATTCTGTAACTCAGTTTATGATATTCAGAAGCTACCTTGGAGACTATTTTGGCATAATTCTTATCATCTTCTTGTCATTTGTAGAATTGTGTTTGTGTGATTTGATCAAATTGTTAGTGAAAGCCTTATTTTCCTTTTAGTTTTGTCTCACTTTTGTACCCATTCTGTGATAAAATATATGGCATAGGTTGCAGGTTGTGTATAGAAAAAGTAATGTGCTCTCTATTGTAAAAGATTCCTTTTCCTTTATTGAGCTAATATCCATTTCAACCTTTCTGCAAAATATTTATGTGCATGTATATGTTAGGCAACTCGTGTGAGTTTGAATATTATTTCATTGTTTCAAGTGTAAAAGTTCTCTAAATATCACAGATTCAAACTTTAGGTGCATAACCATAGGTTTAGTTTTTTTCTTTTCCATATCTTTCTATCCCTTTCCCTCATAAGTTTCCAAGCTTTAAGTGAAGCATCTGATAGGAACTGGCCTAGAAACTAGAGGTCTCACTTCATCACATGTCCCATGTAGAAGTGATTCCCATGTCATACTAGAATTACCGAACTCATTTAGTTCAATATCGGGTGCAAAATTTTGATACTTAACAGTTCCATTAAGCATAATGACATGTGTCATTCAACATGCGTTAAGGCATGAAAATACGAAGAGTTGTAATTAAGAGGCATGTTTTGGGAAATTGGTGAGACCTTCGGTTGATATGTGAAGATTCTCTCCGTAAGTTATATATATCGCATCAAGTGCTGGGCATTGTAGACTTGAATATTTTAATGATCAATAAAATGATTTTTGTTGTGTGGTTGGGCTTTTCCCTTCATTCTAGAAGGGTTTTCCTAGGATAGCTTTTGGTGTTCATTGTTTCTCTTTTATGATTTCTTTATTGCTGTTTATCATCTTTATTTTTTGGGCTCAAGATTTAACAACAATAAGTATTATATGATGTTTTACCCCATTAGTTGTTTTAGGTTATCAGTTATTATTAAGGACACTAGCAAGGTTACCTTAGAGCTACTTTGTTGTCCAGTCGAAAAACCATAATAAGCAAGGTAACTCCATTGTTCTCAAACCAAGAGTATGGGTCCCTTGGGATCCCAACATGACCACTCAATGTGATCATGATGCAGTCTCAAACATTGACATCATGAACTCCAAATGTGATCATAAATTAAGCATTCGGGAAAGACCATAAGGAAGGAAAATGCAATTACAGGTGCTCACAACATACTCAATTGGGCACTTTGCTAGGGGTATGGTTTTGAACACAAATCCAAAAATGACAAAGTAAAACCATACAATGGTTGCAAAGATGGAGGACATTCCAACCCAATGTTTAAATTATTTTGAACATGCCAAATGATAATTTTGGGAAGCACACAATAATTCAACCCCAAAAATCCCCTAAAAATCAAACTTCCAATAAACCTATGAAAAGAAAACCCATTTACCCTTCGGTACCCAACAACACATCCATACACAAAAATCCCTGATTTGAGCACTCACAGAAAATTTTGCAGCATAACACTTAACCCCAAATTACAAAATGAGAGAATGCAATGGCTCATATAAACCCAATGGGTTGATAAAATTAAATAGATATCATGGAAAAATGCTAATTCTCAACCTGCTAAAATATTGCAACATATTTCATTCGAATTCATGGAGCAAATTGAAAGTTACAAGATGCCCTACCTCTCACCAATGGAGAAAAACCAGGAAATGAGAGAACTAAACTTGCACAAAAATACGAACAACTCTGCAAAAAGTTGAGGAATCGCAAAAAGGATCAAACAAGCTGCTATCCACAAAGATCCGATGCACATATCAAACACAACAAGAAGAAAATTTGATTTTGGAGCAAAATTCCAATTTAGCTAAAAGCTAAAAGCCAAAAGTAAAAAGTTAGTAAAAGAACTCTTATTTCCAGCTAAAAGCACTTTTTACAAAAAAGGGCATTTAAGATAAAAGCCACTTAAATAAAATTACCTATAACTTCTAGAAAATCAATTAAATCAATTCCAATATAACAAGATTCAGTTGTGGCTAACTAGTTGGGAAATAAAAGTAAAGCTAAAACAATAAAATCAACATTTAATTCTAGATCATCTGTCACAGTTGCAAAACTCTAAATGCACAAACATGTTCATAGGTATAACATAATATGTATTATGATATTTGGATTTATCGACACATACTAGAGGGATAATAAATCAATTAAGGATATGCCATCCATGGGCATTTTCGTTTCAAATATGAAAGGCTCGTGAAACTATCTCCTATCCCACCGTCAGAGATTAAAAAACACTTAAATTCTACAACTCAAGTAGATGGAGATTGGTTCTTGTTCACAAAAACACGTGAACATCAAGTATAGCTGCTCACAATATAAATAGCCGAAGCACATCTACTAACAATAGAATGCCTAATAGAACATTGATGTTGTAGTGACTCGTAAAGACTATTGTAACATTGGTTGTTCTATTTTCTATTCTGCAGTGTACGTATCACTAAAATAAACATTGCATTTCATTTAATCATTTCATTTAAATATAAAGTATTGAAATTGACATTTATGACAATATGAGCATAACACAGTGGAAGTCAATAATTAAAATATCCAACATCATATAAGGCATCATGTAATAGGGAATCCAATAAAATAATTTTGATAGTATAATCAATAGTACAAAATACATCAAATACCATCATAAGGCATTATTATGTCACATCAAATAGCGTCATCATGCAGATATGATGAAAACTGTAAACAATAACATAATCTAACCATCTATCACAACTAAGGTATTGGCAACCAAAATAGTGTACTATCATCAAATGCATCTCATCATGTAGATAATTACATAATAGTATAGCTTGGATCAAAATAATTATGGAACAAAATGCATCCAAGGGAGGCACTACACTTTATCCCTTACAGGCTAGGAATGTGGGAAAAAAACCATTTTCCTTGACCATCAAATCTCCTACAAGTTCAATTTGAAGCACATAAAATAATTATGCCTAAGGAGTTCAAAGGTTCTCTTTATTCACTCATTAATGAGATTGATATCCAAGAGATTGCCAAATGGGTTGATAAAAATGGCAATGATAGTAGTTCATGAGATTCACATTAAAAATTTATGCCTAAGGCACTCAAAGGTTCTCTTTATTCACTCATTCACCAGAATGATATCCAAGAGATTGCCAATGGGGCTTTATAAAAATGGCAATGATAGTGGTTATCAAGGCCATGGTTTGTAGAGGTTGCAACTCTCTAAATATTTTCTAGGGCTTTCTTCATGCTATCATAGTGACCTTTTTACTTAGGATTTTGGAGGCAAAGGTGGAGGAGGTAGATTTTATAATTTGAACAAGTATGAGATACACAGTAGAGGTAGAGGTCATGGCATGAAAGGCCATGAAGAATTACAAGGACATTTATTCAAGTATGAGGGCCCTAGTTTATTGTAGCTTTTAATCAGGTTTTGTCCGCTATGTTTTCGTATCTTGCAGTCATGATTTTTGTAATTGTACCATCAAATAGTAACCATTACACTTAATTTATAAATTCTCATTATTAACATAAATATCATTATAACATTGGCTAAGATTAGATCCTTGAATGACCATGTGACTTGGCATCTTTGAAGCATGTTGTCTTGTAGGCCATTGTCACTTTCTTCATGTTGCAGTCTGTTTGATGCAAATATGAGAATACAAGGTATAGGTAGAGGTCACGGTACACAAGGCCATGAAGAGTGACAAGGGCCTTTCATTAAAATATTGAGGGTCCTAGTTTTTAATCTTAGCTTTTAATGTCCTTTTGTCTAGCTAAACAAACTATGATTTTCTCTCTTGCAATCACGATTCTTGTAATTTTACCATCAGATAGCAATTAGTATATACTTATAAATATTCTTTACTAATATAAATATCACTATAGATTAGCTAAGATTAGATCCTTGAATGATCGCATGAATTGGCATATCTATTGCACATTGTCACTTTCTTCATGTTGCAGTCTGTTTGATGTACCACGTCTTGTGCTGCTGTTGCAAAGTATAGGTTGTATTTTGTGGCTTAGGTTTACATATATATTTCCCATTCTATTTAATTTTAGGCATTTTTTATTTAAGGAATCTTTTCATTTTTCTTAATTTTAGGCATAATTCTTCCATAATATATTATTTTTTCTGTTTGTATGTTTGTCAATAGCCTTGTAATTACAATAATTGATGAATATGGTGAAGATTGTTGCAGACCAGATTGAACTCTACACCCATATTTTCTTAATTGTTTTCTTTTTTCAATTTCTGTAGATTTCTTTAAGGTTTTCTAAAATTGGAGCTTAGCCTAAATTTTTAATCGAAATGAAGAAATTGAGTCAATCACTCAAATCTAGTACAAATGGTCATTAAAGATGCACACAAAAAGACTCTAGGAAGACAGTCATAGGTTTAAAATTTAGTAAATGGGTTGTTAATATTGAGCCATTATCCATCTCTAGCTGATTTTTCCATCTCTAGTCAATTGTATAATTGTAACGTAAACAATTTGAATCCGAACCTTTGTTGATGAATTTTTTTGGTGATAGTTTTCACTTGTAGAAGTGAAGATTATTCTTTGAACTGTTGCCCAATATTCAGGGACTGTACTTGCCAGATGAAGTGCATCCACCTCATGTATTTGTGCTTGCAAAGAGATTAGTATCTGCTGCTACATATATTTATTATGTATCCATGTGTAATATTAATTACCTCGTTTTGTTTGAAATTTCACAAAGGAAAGAACAATAAACTGAGAAAAGTTTAGCATACAACAGAGTGTTTCTGCTATTGTAATTCCTATTATCTTTGGAAATATATCATTTCTGCTGTTACAAGGTCTATAATGATGTTTTTTCCTTGTATAAAACCTAGGTTTGATGCATAAATATTAATATAGGAGAAAATACATAATAGCAGATTGAACATGCAGATACAACTGGCACTGGAAAGTTTCTTTTCGAACCAAATCTATACATGAATTTTTTTTACATAAAATATGGCAACACCAAATACCTTGACATGACAGGTTGTTTGTTTGTGGACAATGTGGAAGTTCAAGGTGAAGGTTATAATCTAGATGCATGGAAAGTCTGCTAGAGCAGTGATGGCTGTTGAAACCCAACTGTAGGAGGTTGCAGAGTATGAACAGTGGTATGAGATTTGTTAATCTTTTATTACTTTTATCTTAGAGCCCTATTCCAACTTGCCACTCTCTTCTTTCATACCTAGAAAACAATTTTACACTCAACTGCGAAATCAGAAGGTCAAAATGCTCCAAGCTGCTTACAAGTAGTCATGTGCTGTTTGTATTTTGGATGATGGGTAATACGCAGCAACAGGAGCAGAGCATGCGACTTGGTTGGTGAGGTTTTCCATGAAAGGAGTTTGTTTTATGTATAAAATGCCCATCTCGAGTTTTAGCTGAATATTGGAATCATGTAACATTCATGCTACTTAAAAATATTTGATATAATTATGTACATGTAAATGTATCTTGTATGTCCAAAACAATGATATTCTTAGGATGCTCATAGAAAATTCATTATAACCACGTAACTTGCAAAGTTCAACACAAGTCCTTTTCCGTGCATGAGGTAGTAAGTGTGATTAAGAATAGAAGGGATTTGTTGGCTTGAAGCCTTTTGAAATTGCACATTGAATTGAGTCAGCAAACGTGGAAATCAATTGAAATCAATTGTTCAACAGGTGTTCTACTTTAAGCTAATAAATAGATCTTATTAATGGGGCCTTTCCGAAAGACTATAAATGGGATATTCATATAACGTAAAAATCAGAAACTGTGCTAACTTGCCTTAACCAAGGCATGACTGGGTTATAATGAGATAAGAAAAGCATTAACGGCTTCACATATATGCCTACATCTAGAAAAATCACAACCATACTTTTATAAGCCTTATATATAAAAACATCTGTACAACAATTTTGATACTGTGCACACCATATCTTGCAGATTTATGACAATTTTGAAGTCATCCGGACTGGGTATTGGCAAGATTGTAAATCCAGGCTTTCTGAATTCCTAGTGGGACTTAATCAAACAAATGCCTACAGTTATCTGTATGTGCATATGATTATTGAAAAGAGGTGGAAGCTGAGACATAGAGCCCTAAAACCTAGTTGGAATACTTGTCAAAACTGAAGATAGAGATTAAAGCTCTGCAACATGGGTGAAGAAAAATGCTCCATTTAAGTCCCCAGCTTCTTGCATTACACCATACTTTTTTCCTTCAAACTGCAACACGCCCTATCTTTCTGGCTGAACTCGTCAACCTTACCTGAAACATTTGTAAAAATTGAAACATCAAGAAGTTATTCCTTTAAAGGGATGGAGACTCCTTTCACCCAAAATATAATGACCCTTACTCAAAGGTCACTAAAAACTACTAATACTGAACTATGCAATTATGTCAAACACTTGGCATGTAGTCTGAATTGTGCAATATAAAATATTGAATATGTACCAAACAATTTCATCAAACACTTGGCAAGCAATCTGATTTGTACTTCAGATTTTTATGAAGTTGGCACTATCTATCTTCTACCAAGGATGCAATGCAAAGAGTCCTCATTGTTTTAATTGCTCTTTAATGTTTGTTACATACAATAGACTTTAATTAAAATATGCAAAGTAGACAGTGACTGGTTTTTTTTTAATAACTGTGACAGCAATGACTAAAATTTCAAACCCTTATTACAATTGTGACTCCCATTCACTCAACTAATTGTTATATCGAAATAAGGAGAACCTGGATTAATGCCGATGATATTCATTGAATGATGACCGAATTGCAACCTCAGATCTGTTCTTGACCTACCCCTATACAACCTGCCAACACTGCCATACTTTGTTACTCAAATGCAAAACCCCAGAATGACCTCCAATCAATTTTGCCCAAGTCTGGTATGACTGAATTTCAAACTGCAACTCTGCAAATTCTTTATGAATTTTTTTAGTGCTTTGATTAATGACGAAAATGGCTCAGATCTGAGCGCCTGGGCTGTAGCAGGGTTGCAAACTTGATTTCACACAAAAACAACCAGCGAGGAAGGAGTTTCGGTCAAATATATGGCTCCAGCTGCTAATTTTCGAACTCCAATATTTACTGCAAACCCTGGCTCGAAATACCCTGCCTGATTGATATTAATGAAGCTAGATGAAAACACTTTACTCTTCTTGCCAATTTCGAACCCCTCCTTAATATTCTTCTCCACCAAAATGATAATTTTCTGAGTATAGCCAACTGTGAAAATGCAACAAGAATTCCAATTTGCCCCAACAATCAACCCTTCAAAACTGAAGTAAAAACTTCCTTAAGATATGCAATTAAACTCCTCAAAATAAATCCTCTAGATGTTGGCCCTTGGCCACAAATTATGCTCAGCTTGAGATAGCTGAATACTATCTCCGAAGTGCAACCCCCTCAGAAGATCTTTCACTTCCTCAGTTATGCAATCTCTTGAGAGGTATCGTTCTCAAGGGATTATGCTAAATATTTGCAGACCTAGATGGTGCCACAAATGCTCATAGAGACAAAGTAGTAGAATCATTAAATCAAGTGTGTTTTTTAAATGAGAGGCTAAGCCCTCTATTTATTCACTTTTCTAAGAACTTACTAAGAACTTCTAGAAGCATCCATTATAACATCTCATTATAATGCACTTTTATAATTAAATAACTTTATAAAATAAAAAGTGCAACTCAACTTAGAATTATAACATGTAGGTCCAATACAAGAAGTAATGATAAAATATAAATAAAATAATATCTCCAAGAGCATAATAAACCATCCAATTCTCAAATAAATGCTAGAATGACTCTCTCATCACAACCACCTGTCGACGAGAGTCTGTGATACACTGATCTGGCACGCACAACGATGCCAACCAAAACAGGGACATTACACAAAATAACTGGAAACCATTACTTACCTCACTCCACACCCTAAAACATGAGTAGAGGAACTCAACATAAAATTTGCCAAGAAAAACTTACAAAATTGAGACTTATTTTTCCTCACCTACATTAGGCACTTGAGATTTTTTGACTTGTTAAGCTTTGCAAATGGTGAGTTAAGTCCTCTAAGAAGACATATGACCTAAAATTCAAATTGGTACAAGTTGCTAAAATTCTTGTGGTGATTATTTTTTCTCTTGTTTTTTGCCAAGGCATCTCCAAAAGTATCAACAAGACTTCCTTTGGCTCCCTCGACGTTCTTGGTTGTTGATACAGGTTTATTTATTTGTCTAGTGGAGCAATTTTAGTGCTTTAACTTTTGACTGTAAACTGCTGCTTCAATATGATACAGTTGCACTCAATATCTTGCAAAATTATGGAAATTGTTGAAGTCGTATGGATTGGATACTGGGAAGATGTAAGATTTTAAATGCATCCTTTAAGATTTCTTCAAGGACATTCCTTAGCTTTCTTGGCCTCCGTGGTTGCTGTTGTAGGTGTTCTTGTTCTGATGGTCAAGCAATACTTTTTATTCTTTACTACTCAAAATGATTATACTGTTGATATGTAACAGTCATGAGTAACTGCCTTTTCATTTGTGCTACCCACTTGTTGACCTCCCCCCTTTAATGGTTAGCCTGTACATATTATCTATTTCCTACTCAAGAATTTCTATGACTAATCTTCGAATATTCTCTACCCCCTATCTTTGATGGAAACAACACTATCATTATGCATCCAAGATCTTGTATAATAATAACTGCAGTTTTTATAAATCCTTTAGTGATCTCTTCCAATGCAAATTTGGTTTTTTAAGGTAGCCTGTAAAGAGGTTCCAACAACCATGTTACAAATATAATTGTAATTAGTGCTTACAACACTATATTAAGTTTGTATTATTGTTGTCCCTATTATGCATGCTAATGAGTTTTCTTTGAATGTCATAACTTATGACAGCCATCAATGCTACCCACTCCTCTAGATTGTTGGACCTCCACTATGCTAGACTTTAAACAAAGATAATATTTCATATTTTGATAGATTGATATTCTGATTACTTGGAATCCATTTTCTGTTCCTTTCTAGGCATGCCTTTATAGTTAACTATGTACAAGCCTTTTTAAGCCTATTCCTTCCCTTTCTACATTCACTTTTGTAGTTACCAATGGTCTTCCTTTTAATAGTAATATGACTATAATGGACCTCTATTGCTCTTTAACATAACTTTCATATTGCAAAATTTTTCTTCATAATTGATTCATGAGTTTGAAACCTCAAAGTGCTTCTTCAAGTGCTACGATTTTAGCTATCTTCTCATGAAAGTGAGTGACTTCTACTTTGCTAGGTTGATAAGCTTGCAAGGACTGTGATATGTTATTATGCACTACATATATCTCTACAGACAACATATGTCCTTGTAGTTACCTGATATGTCCCATTATTGATTACATAGTTCAACTTCTCGTTCTCGGCCACTTCTCGGCAAGGCCAAAAACAATTTCTTGGCAAATATTGGAGAGAAATCGGCAACTTCTCGAGAATTTAAAAAATGACTTTAATTTAATTAAAAATGCATTTTTTTCACAAAATTCAATAAGTAGATGCATGTATTGAGTCAGTAAATAACTAAACAAACCAAACAAGCTAATTTAGATATATATAAATGCAATAAGTAACAAAATCACATCCTCATGTGGAATGCCGATGTAGTCATAGCCTACAGACTCTGAACTCTGAAATAAGCTACAAATAGTAAATACTAAATTGTCTTTGTTAAAGATTCAAAATTTAAGCAAATACAAATGTCAAGTTCAATATGAAACTAGTCTACTTCTTCCTCTTCCCCATCCTAGTAGCTCTAGTAAAAACTATGGGAGAGAGAGGGGGTCTAGCAGCTCTAGCCATAGCAGTCGTTTGTGGTGGTGCTAATGTTGGCCCTGGCAAGGATTCCTCATCATCCTCATCCTCACTATCATTGTCCTTAGACTCCTCATTCTCACTGCCCTCCTCCTGAATGTCATCTAGTCCCACTGCAAAATTTCCCTCTTCCATAGCCTCCCTCTCCAACTCATATATCTCATCCTCAGAGAATAGTGAAGGTTGCTCCTCTATTGTCCAATCGCCAAAAGGATCTATGTCATCCAGATCAAGTGGCTCAATTGCTGCTGCCATTACCTTTCTTATGCACAACTTGAGGTTATAATGCACAAAGACAAGGTCATTTTAACATTTTTGTGCCAATTTGTTCCTCTTCTTTGTGTGAATAGATTCAAACAAGATCCAATTACGCTCACAACTAGATGAGTTACAAGGTTGACATAAGATGCAAAGAGTAAGCTTTTGCATATTAGGGACATTACCACCCCAATTTTGCCACCAAGCATCTGCAAGATAAATATTAAAGAGTTAGAAAGTAAGATGAGGACAAGTTTATGTAGCTTATTTATCTACTTCACATGCATGTGAGAGACTCGAAATTCCAAATATTGTACTTGGTGTCTGAGTCTGTCTGCCTCTCTTTGCCAAGGCTGAGGAGAATAGTTTGCCCGTTGCATTTTGATACACTTCCATCTCGGTCACAATGAGGTCTCTCATTGCAATGTCGGGTACCATCCTCTGCATGCATTCACTAAAGCCCTCCATGACATCTCCATTGGGATTCGTATATGATGGAGAGAAGCGGTAACAAGGGTTGAGGAAATACCCTACTGCATGAATGGGTTGGTGGAGCTGATTGCTCCACCTCCTATCAATAATATCCCATAAGGGTTGAAATTTTAGGCTCTCTCCCTTGTACTTATTTCCTACAGCCTCTTTCGCCCTATCCAAGGCCTCATAAAGGGACCCCATTGGGGTTTGTTCCCCATCTACCAAGCAGAGAACTCTAACTAAGGGCCTCACCACCTACAATTGAAAAGTAGAAAACAATTATTAATCAAAGAGTAGGGCTATAAAATAATAATGAAAGACTTGATTAATAAGTACCAAAAAAAATCAAATTTTGAAGTTTCCAACTCACATCCACAATTTCTGAAGCTTGCTCAAAAAACTCTCTGCCCATCGACCTTCTTTGAATAACTTGACTATAGCCATTTTGGACACACAAACATCTATCTCAAAGGATTCATATGTTTAAGAACACATTTTGCGACATTAAAAAAATCATTGCAAATCTTGTGACCACGGGTCTAACCAACTCCTCGTCTTTAGTGTAGTCTCTCATCAAGCGAAGGACCCAAGGGTGATTGTAGATATATTTTGTTATCGTCCTTGCTTCCTCTACAACCGGTTTCACCCAATCCAATTTCTCTATATCCTCCAAAAGAAGGTCAATAACATGCACTGCACAAGGAGACCAAAAGAATGTGTTATGCTTTTCTTGTAAGATCCTACTTGTTGCCACATATGCCGCTGCATTGTCGGTTATGATTTGCACCACATTTTCAGCCCCAACCTCTATCACAATATTCTCTAGCATTCGAGCCAAATTCTTAGCCGTCTTTATTTTGTCTGAGGCATCCAAGGATTTAAGAAAGATCACTTGATCCTTGCAAGAAACTAAGAAGTTGATGATGGTACGGTTTCTTTCATCCGTCCATCCATCTGAAAGTATGGATCAGCCATATTGTTTCCATTCTAACCTTTTCTTTTTAACCACTTCTTTGCCCCTGCAAACAACATCTTTCAACAATCTACAAGCACAACATAAAAAATGATATTCACTTTAAGTACACTAGTTTGATTAAGAAAAATTACTTTCAACAAAAAAAAGTAAATTGTAAAACTGTAAAAGTATTAAAGTTTGAAACAAATGAATTAGCTCCCACTCAAGGCTGCAGGAGTAGGTGGTTTGTAGCCCTTTTCTGCTACTGTACAACCAGTCACAAAATTAAGAAAATATGGACTTGCTGCAACATTGAAGGAGAGCTTGTAGCTTGTTAAAAAACCAAAAATTAGCACATTGAATGTCAAGTTGCGCATGCACATCACGGTTCCATCCAGTACCCTCCAATGATGGTTGTGCTCCAAGTGTGTTTCTATGCACAAAATAACCATCAATAGAAGAGATTTGCGGTCTACTAGACCCAACAAAAGTGGAAGCTGAGCCCAAGGACCCACCACAAGTAGGTGTGTTCCATACGCAGATCCTTGGGCCATGAAAAGAGCCCACTATCCCCTCAATTGCTTCTTCTTCTTCATCAAGGGTGGCTAGGATACCTAGTCACATGACACAACCCACAACATCTCATTATGAATCATGATAAATTGATAATTTTTTGAGCACAAGCATTAGTCGTGATTAAAAAATAATAAATGATTGTTAAAACTTAAAAGGAAACATACCTTGCGATTCGTAAATGGTTGCCCTCATGGCCAATTTTGCCCTTTCCCTTTTCAACTTCTTCTCTTCTTGGGCATTAAGCAAAGCAATCATCTCCTTTTTTATTTCCGTCGTAGTCGCATCACAAATCCTTGAGTCATGCTTTTCTATACCAACAAGGTGGTACTTCAAACGAGATATGCCTCCACGGATTTGTCTTTCACATTTTATGCATATGACACTATTATACTCTATTCCTTCAGAGGCATATTTCCATGCAAAGTCTCTAGCCCCTTTAGGGTGCATGCCTATGAATCCAGATGGACATGTGTGCCTATGAATCCAGATGGACATGCTATGAGACCACTAGAAGATGTTGCTGCCCTAGATGCAAAGGAAGCCATATTTGTTGGAGAATCAGAGAATAAAACAAAAAATGTATTAGCCTTAAAGTTTTGAAATTATTGAGAAAAACTTGATTGTTTTTAGAAAAATTGCAAAAAGATGGTGTTAGGTCTTTGCCTCTTTGTCATGACACATTCACTCTAAAACCATAAAATGTATTAGAGAACATTACAAATGCAAGATATGCAAGTATGGGAAGACAAAAAAAAATTTAACTCAAAAGAAAAAAAATTGAGAAACTTACTTGTGGATCCGGATTTGCTTGGAAAGAGCTTCAAATCTATTTCGAATCCGCTCCTAATCTGCTAAAAATCACTACAAATTGTTGTCAAACACCTAAGTGCTGCTCCAAAACCCTTCTCCTCCCCATCCAAAATGCCAAATGCAGCAAACAGAAATGAAATGACATTTTTTTCCAAATGCGGGTATAAACTGGCGCCGCCCAAGAGAAGTTTTCAAAATATTGCGAGAAGTTGGTGATTTATCGCCAGTATATCACCCTTTCCTCGTTGTGAGAAGTTCAATTTCTCAACATCAAAACTCGATGATAAAATCATGTTATTTCTCGACGCCCAGAACTTCTCGTGATAAGTTGACTTATTGGTGATAAGTCAGTGAGAATTTAAACTATGATTGATTATATGAATGATATTTAACATTGTGAATGCAACATCATTCATTACTATTGAAATTTTTTTGTTATGAACATAGTCTTCATAATTGTTGTTGCAAACAAAAATTAGGTAAGAGCCTTTGCCTGATATGAAGCATATTATCCTTAGAAACATAATTCTTTATGTTTGTTAACCTTTCTGAAATTTTCAATCTCTATTGCAAAAGATTTGTTATGTCATGTGATGAGCCTCATTTCTATCGAAAATAGTCTATATTATTTTCTTTTCCTGTTGTCACAAAAGCTTGCACCCTTGTCCAAAGTTTTTACCCAAGGACAACCTTGTGAAACATGGAAACAACCTCCAAGCTGTGGGACTTGAACTATGAGGCTAAGGCTTTGGAGAAGGTCGGCTTCCTTTACTATTAGGATGCACTTAAACTATTCTTGAAGAGAAAAGGGGGAGGAATACATGAAAGTAACTATCTGATCTATTCTAAAGAGGTGATGCACCAAAATAGGGTGTTCAGACCAATCTCTTCCCATTCATGGACAATACCATTATAATGACAGTCCAAAGATATACGGATTCGGGCTTGCTTTAATCTATTAACCACGTATAGATAAGACAACCACATGAGTGACACAAGGAAAAAATGTTTCATTTCTTATCATTCATAGGCCAACATAGATACATAAATGCAGATTATAGATATTCACAGTACATCGAAGAGAGGCAGACAAAGCTTGCACAGTACATTGATGACTGAAAGTGATAAGACTGGATGTCATATAACTTAGAGGCAAAAGGGGATTTACAGTAGCATGCCAAGGCAATACCAAAGAAACAAAGAAGATCCCCCTTTTGCCTGTGAGTTATATGACATCTTGTCTTATCTCTTTCAGCAGTTAATGTACTGTGGAAGCTTTGTTTGCCTCTCTTCGATGTACTATGAATATCTATAATCAACATTTCTATATCTCTTTTGGCTCGTGAATGATAAGAAGTGAAGCATTTTTTCCTTGTGTCGCTCATGGTTGTCTGATCTGTATGTGGTTAATAGACTCAAGCAAGCCTGAATCCGTATATCCTTGGATTGTCATTATAATGGTACTATGTATGTATGGGCAGAGATTGGTCTGAACACTCTATTTTGGTGCATCACCTCTTTAGAATAGATTAGGTAGTTACTTTCATGTGTTCCTCCCCCTTTTCTTTTCAAGAATAGTTTAAGTGCATCCTAATAGTAGAGGAAGCCAGCCTTCTCTGGAGACTTAGCCTCATAGTTCAAGTCCCACAACTTGGAGGTTGTTTCCATGTTTCACAAGGTTGTCCTTAGGTAAAAACTATGGACAAGGGTGCAAGCTTTTGTGACAACAATTTTTGGCATGCTCGATGGGACAATATATTGTAACATTTAAAATTCACTAGCGTCGAAAAGATTCCATGTTCATACTGAGGAGATAGTATTGCCTTCAGTATAAAGCCTTCAAGAGGCTTATTGTTTAGAAGTACTTGACGACTCTAAGCTTCAAGCACAATCTAGTTTCTAGACCAAAGTTGCTGCAATTCATGCCCAAGAAACACACAAGGGCATCTTCCAGAGGTAATTTCCAGTACTAGGAGCTTTCTCTTTCTAATCCAAGAAGAATGGCTAGAGTATCTTTATCACTAGTTAGGAGTGCGACAGTAACACATACCCCTCCAAGATCTATCTCCACTCCTCTTGTTGTTAGGTATCAACCTAGAATACCATTTTTTCATATCAATAGAACACTTGCTTACATGGCTAGAGCTCATGTTTTCGCTACCTTTAATGGTGGAAGACCCCTTCTATTAGGCCAAAGACATGACATACTAGTAGCAGCTCTTAAGAGTATACCTGAGTTTACTGGTGAAACCTCCATCTCCCCTGTTGAGCATATTCAAGAGGTGTCTAACGTCTGCAATATTCATAGTATCATTGAGGATGATGTAGTAGTTAGGCTTCTGGCCTCATCTCTGAAAGGGAAAGCACTACAATGCTATAGGGGTTTGCCTCATAACTCTATTCCTGATTGGGATGGGTTAGGGGCAGCCCTATGTAAACATTTTGAAGACAAAAGTGACCACTTGTCACTTTTAGAGCAGTTGACAACTATCAAAAGAGCCCCACATGAGTGTATGACTGATTTCAATTATAGATTTCAGAAGACATGGGACAAAATATCTACTGTAGTGAAGCCCTCTCCTGGTAATGCATTCTTGTATTACCTCAGAGCCTTCAACAGTGATATTGCTATCACTTTGCAATCTATGGGAGGGGACACTCTACCAAATGCTTATGAACCATAAGAGCTAAAAATATTTTGATACAAGGAGGGAAGTTAGCCCCAAGGCCCGTAATGCCTTTCTTCCTTGACTTGCCCAATCATTAGCCTACTGTGGCCCCTATTCATGTTTCCTCTGTAAGTTAGCCTCTTACTGTGATTCCAGTAGCCTCCACATCCTCCAATGGAATTGAAAGGATCAAGGCCATAATGTAGACGCTAATGCAAATGTGGATAAGAGGATGCTAGATCAAGAAAAGAAGATGGAAGACAACAGTGCAGTGGTGCAAAAAATGGGAAATGAGCTAGTGACCATGAAGGGGCAACAAGCTCAAAATAGTAAGCCTCTCCAACTCCAGAGTCAAGGTCCCACTCATGGTAGACCTCCAAACCAGAGTCATGTCCCCTACAATTAGAATAGACCTATCGACCACCCTCACAATCAGAATAGACCTATTGATCATCGCCAATCTTCAAACACCAACCTAAATAGGGCTTTAGTCCCTCAAAACAACCTTGCCCAAGATCAAGATTTTTGCCCTTCTTGTAACTACTCCTATGGATGTTGCATGTGTTAGAAGGCAAAATTTTATTTGGGTTTGATTGTACCAAAGTGAGGGCTTTCCCAACAACACAATGCTATTCAACCTGTTGATACTTTTCAGTAAGATGATTATTCTTTCATGAACCGCCTGGTGGAAGAGCATGGTAATGTAAACCAAGATTCTTGTGCTTACAATACCAAGAGCAAGAGAAGAGTTGTGGAAGAGGTTGCTCCTCAACCTCCTAATCAAACTTCCACATCAAGTGCAGTGCCATATGTACAAGTAGTCGCTGAGCAACACAATGCGAATCAGCCTGCCAATGTCCCTTAGCAGCAAAAGCAAGGTGAAAGAAGAGATAATGTTGTTAATGTTTTAGCATTAGTAGAAGTAATTCATGTTTATCTGATATACTAATCTATGTTATGTTTAATAGATGAAGTTGTTACTGTCGATTATTAAATCCAATGCGCACACACACACACACGTGCTTTGGATAATATATATTTGCATTATAATTATCGGCACGTAACAGTGTACATATCGACAACAAATTTTATATAGTCAAAATATAATATCAGGCTCCTTGATAGATCATTCACGGGTGGTTAAATTGTGTTACATTTTGTCTTGGTTATACATAACTATAATCATGCCCCCGAAGAGGCATAACTCTATGTGGCCAAAGGCCACATAGAACCATCACTCTTCAGGAGTCATGACTCTCCACTTTATATATTAAGGATGGTGCAGATCGCTATTGAAACATCATCTATACATGGCATTTTGTATTAGTGGTCTGCACTCAATTTATCACTAGCAACTCTCCATTATATATAATTTGTAGGTTATCAGAAGTCATATTAAATCATCAACAATATAGAAAGGAAGTTGACCTTGCTGTCATAGGTACCAGAAATCTGCAATAATCAAAGTATAGGCTACTCATAGTTATACAAGTAAGAGTTACATTGTCCCTGTGTTAATTGTTTTATCTATCAAAGATCCAATTAAAACTAACATGGTATCAGAGCCATTCTAATAAGAAAAAAATATTACACTTTATATATATATATATATATATATATATATATATATATATATATATATATATATATATATATATATATATATATATATATATATATATATATATATATATATATATATATATATATATATAAGGGGCTAAAACACTAAGTTATTAAAATGGTAAATCATGTGAGACTAGAAGATAGGCTTAAAGGAGCATCAAATCTCTCTTCATGGAAAATTAGAGTAATGATAATATTAAGGGAAATGGAATTAGAAGAATTTATTGAATCAAATATGGCCATGCCAGAAAATGGACCAAAAAAAGTAACATGGAAAAGACATAATAACAAAGCTATGAAGATCATTATAGATTCCGTAAAAGATCATATCCTACCATCCATATCTAGTCTCAAAACTGCCTTTGAAATGTTCTCCACAATTAAAGATACATTTGAAATCAATAATACTAGTAGATTATTAACCTTAAAACAAGATCTACTTTACATTAAGATGAAAAATGGAGAATCAATTACCTCATATTTTTAAAGAATTTCTGAACTAAAAGATCAACTAGCAACAATGGACAATTGAGTTGATGACAAAGAACTCAACATGATAGCACTGAGAGATCTTCCATTATCATGGGAAACATTTATTCGAGCGTTAAGTTCTCAACCCGAACTTCCAAAATTTGATATATTAAAAAATGAATGCACTGAAGAAGAATCTAGACTAGTCTCAAGAGGACTGAGTACAAATCAAGAGGGAGAAATCCAAATGTAAAATCAAATAAGAAGAGAAAATTCAAATTCAACAAAAAGGAGTCTAACAAATCTTTCAAGCAACATGATTGGTCAAAAGTTAGATGTTTTAAATGTGACAAAATTGGTCACCCTCCCAAATTTTGTCTTGAAAAGAAAAGGATTCAAGCAGCCCTAGTAGAAATCAAAGAAGAGGATGAAGAGAGAGAATGAAGAGAAAACTATGCATTTTACTTAGTCCTTTCAAGTGAGTTAAACTCTAATAACAACACTTGGATCATCGACAATGGAGCATCTCGACACAGCACCAATTTTAAAGACAAGTTTGAAACCTTCACTGAACAAGCATTAGAAGAAGTGACCATTGGAGATAACTCTACTCATCCTATTAAAGGAATTGGTTCCTATTCAATTCAACTAAATTTAGGAACCATTCTTCAACTCAAGAATATCTTATATGTACGAGGAATTAAAAGAAACCTAGTTTCTATTTCTAGTCTTGCAGATCAAGGTTTCAGAATCACATTTATAGAGGAAAAAGTTCTAGTTTGGCCCAAGAATTCTAATATTAAGAAAGCCATTGCTATTGGATTTAGAGATGGAAATATTTATAAACTTTGTAATAACCAAAATTCAAAATTAGCTTTGTGTCATAAAACTTCAAACTCTAAAATTTGGCATAGGAGGCTAGGTCACCTTCACTTCCAAGCATTATAATCATTGGAAAAAATTGTAAAAGGTATTCCTAGCCTAAAATCTGATCACTCAAATCTTTGCAGAGGATGTGCCTTAGGCAAAGACACTAAACAATCTTTTCTTATTAGTAGTCACAAATCTAAGCGCATCCTTGAACTAATTCACACTGATCTTTGCAGTCTTATGTCCATCCTGTCTCTTAATGGATGCTTCTTCTATATAATTTTTATTGATGATTACTCTAGAAGAACTTGGATCTATTTCTTCAAACAGAAGGAATCAATTGAAGTCTTAGCCAAATTCAAAGAATTCAAAGCCTTAGTTGAAAATTAGTTAGGACATAAAATAAAAATCCTTAGATAAGAGAATGGAGGTGAATATGTTTCTGATATTTTAATTTTTTTTGCATTTCTGTTGGGATTAAGAGGGAGTTTTCTATACCTTATAATCCTCAACAAAATGGAATTGCGGAACGCAAAAATAAATCAATTGTTGAATCAATTAGAACAATGATGCATGACCAAAACCTTCATACTTCCTTCTGGGCTGAAGCATCTAATACTGCTGTCTACATACAAAATAGGTGCGCATACTCAGTTTTAGAAAACACCACTCCATAAGAAGTATTTACAGGCATTAAACCTGATCTAAGTCATTTGAGAACATTTGGATGTCTAGTTTATAATCACATACCTAAAGAGAAAAGAACAAAACTAGAACCTTCTAGGAAAAAGGGAATATTTATTGGATATAGTGAAACAACTAAATGATACAAAACCTTCATTCCAGGACAAAGAACAATTGAGATTAGTGGAGATGTAAAATTTGAAGAAGATACTGCTTTTAAAATTTTCAAAAACAGTGATGAATCTATTATTGAGTCTATTCCTAAAGAAGATCAACAAACAAAAATTGAGAGGGAGGATGATTCTAAACCCTCCTCTTCCACTATGCCTATTCATGAAGAATCTAAAAATATCACTAATAAAAGAGAGGCCACTTTGGGCGAGGAAAATGATAGAAGAGAATCATGTTGAACTTGATGAAGTTATGTGAGAGAGCAAAAGAACAAGAAATCAATCATGTTAAGTTGCTTTGTTAACTGAACTTATAAAAACAGAACCTTCTAATGTTAAAGAAGCACTTTCAAATCAGTCTTGAAAAGAAGCAATGATTGAAGAATATAACTCTATATTAAAAAATGATGTATGGGATGTGGTGCCAAAACCTAAGAACAAATCAGTTGTTTCTTCCAAATGGCTATTCAAAATTAAACATGCATTTGATGGTAGTATTGAAAAATACAAAGCCAAATTTGTAGCACGAGGGTTCTCATAGAAAGAAAGCATCGATTATGAAGAAAATTTTGCTCCAGTTGCTAGATATACTTCTGTCAGAACCATCTTGGCTATTGCAACATCCAGGGGATGGAAGGTACACCAGATGGATGTCAAAACAACATTCCTAAATAGCAAGATTGAAGAAGAAGTGTATATTGAGCAACCAGAAGGGGTCAATACTCACGACAAAAAAACTCATGTTTGTAAGTTAAAGAAAGCACTTTATGGTCTCAAATAGGCTCCTAGAGCTAGGTATGAAAGGATAGACAAATACTCATTAAAGTTAGGATATTCCAAAAATGAAACTGATCCCAACTTATATTTCAAAATAGATGGTGATGATATGATTGTACTTGTGTTATATGTTGATGATCTATTGATAATAAGTGAGGAATATCTCATAGAGAAATGCAAACAAGAACTCACAACAGAGTTTGAAATGAAAGACTTAGGACTACTTCACTACTTTCTTGGATTAGAAGTCTGACAGTAGGATAATTGCATTATTCTAAATTAGGAAAAATATACAGTAGATATCTTAACTAAATTTGGGATGATGGAATGTAAACCAGTAGCTACTGCTATGGAAGTAAATTTACATAGTTGAAAGATGATGTGATCAAATCTAAACCTACAGATTCTACATACTACAGACAGATTATTGGATCTTTAATGTATTTGGTTAATGCTCGTCCTGACATATGCTATGCTACTCAAACCTTGAGTTAGTTTATGTGTGCACCAAAGAAAACACATCTCCATGCAAAAAAATACATTTTGAGATGCTTAAGAGGTATTATTAGAATGGGAATCAAATATGAGAAAATCAACATCGAACTTCATAGATACTCAGATTCTGATTGGGTAGGCAATCCTATTGAATGTAAAAGTACTTTTGGAAATTGCTTTAGTCTAAGATTTGGCATGATTTCTTGGTCTAGCAGAAAACAGACCTCGGTTGCACTAAGCTCCACTGAAGTAGAATACATCGCATCTTCTCTAGATGCTAGAGAAGCAATATGGTTACGAAAGTTGTCAGCTGATTTGTTTAAATGACCTTTAAAGCCCACCGTGATCCATTGTGATAATCAAAGTTTCATCAAGCTTTCAACCAATCCAATTTTCTACAATCGCTCTAAACATATTGAAATTCCTTTTCTTTACATTCAAGGTATGGTGAATTGAGGAATCATTCAATTAGAGTATATTTGTACTAATGAGCAAACTGCTAATATCTTTACCAAGCCTCTGGCTAAAGTGAAGTTGAAATACTTCAGAGAAAAACTTGGTATGATTAATTTGTAATATTAAATCAAATTTAATTTATATGTGTTTATGCTTCTATTGTCTATTAGTAGCATCATATGTAATGAAAGGTGATGATCTTTCATATACATAGTTTTTCATAAGGTAATTATTTACAAGGTGACGACTTGTAAGTAATAGGCCTGTTGTCATGGACATCTCTAGACATTGCTTAAAGCAATTAGAGATCATGGGTAAGAGATTTTCATGGACATCTCTAGACATTGCTTCAAGCAATTAGAGATCATGAAATCCTATGGGCATCTCTAGACATTGCCTCAAGCAATTAGAGATCATAGGTAACATTTTTATTGTGATTACTCTAGCTATTGTTTCAGATAATTAGAGTTAATATGTATTATGATAAACATTCATAATTTTGTGATCTGACTTATAACTGTTTATTGTGTGAAGATCAGATAAAGTGATTAGATTTTCTATGCTGAAATTCAAATGGTATTTTACTTCTCCCTTGCTAAAGAGGGAGTGTTAATGTTTTAGAATAATTAGAAGTAATTCATGTTTATTTGATATACAAATTTGTGTTATGTAAATAATAGATGAAGTTGTTACTGCCGATTATTAAATCCAATGCATATATATATATATATATATATATATATATATATATATATATATATCCAATGCATATATATGTGTGTGTGTGTGTGTGTGTGCGTGCGCGCGCGCGCTTTGGATAATATACATTTGCATTATAATTATTGGCATGTTAAAGTATAAATATTGGTAGAAAATTTTATACTGTCACATTATAATATCGGGCTCCTTGATATATCATTCATGAGTGGTTAAATTGTGTTATGTTTTGTCTTGGTTATTCATAACTATAATCATGCCCTCGGAGAGACATGACTCTACGTGGCCAAAGGCCACGTAGAACCATGACTCTTTGGGAGTCATGACTCTCCACTTTATATATTAAGGATGGTGCAGATTGCTATTGAAACATCATCTATACACGACATTTTGTATTAGTAGTCTGCACTCAATTTATCACTAGAAACTCTCCATTATATATAATTTATATGTTTTCAGACGTCATATTAAATCATCAACGATACAAAAATGAAGTCGACCTTGCTCTCATAGGTACCAGAAATCTATAATAATCAAAGTACAGGCTGCTCATAGTTATACAAGTAAGAGTTACATTGTCCGTATGTTAATTGTTTTATCTATCAGAGATCCAATTAAAACTAACAAATGTGAATGACACCCAGATTGTCCCACCTCAAACTTCTACTTCTAAGGCTCCTACCAAAACATCTAATGCTTCTTTTGGTGTGGTAGAGCAAATGAAGGAGACAAATGTGAACATTTCTATGCAGGATGCTATAACTATTGTGCCATCACACAGGAGATTGCTACAACAGGAGTTGGAAAGCATTGAACTTAGAGATCAGCTGCCAAACATGGAGAATGTTGTGAGTTTGGTACAACCATCAAAGGAGGTAGAAATAAGAAAAAAGGTTAGACCTCCTCCATTTTATGTTTCTTTGATTATAGGAGATAAGCTAGTCCACAACTGCATGATTGATTCAGGGGCTAGTAGTTCAGTAATGCCCAAATGTGTTGCTAATATTTTAGAAGTGAAGTATGAACCCATTGTTAAGGATGTGTTGTAGTTAGATGTTAGTGCTATCAAGACTGTGGGAATTATTAGAAATGTTGAAATGGCCTTACATGCATGCCCAGGCTATACTGTAGTTCAAGATATATCAATTGCTGAGATTGAGCCACATTTTTCCATTTGTCTTTCAAAAGACTTTACTACTCAAATAGGTGGTGACATATCTTCTGATTGGTCATATATGTTTTTTAGAACTCGATATGGAACCAAAGCTTCAATCAAAGAAGAATCATTAGCCCTGCATCATATTGAGCCCTACACCCTAATCTCATCAGTTTGAATTGTACCATCCTAGAAATAGATGAAAATGATACAACAAATGAGCCTGCCACTTCTTTAGCTGATACACCTGATTTTCTCTTGGATGAGTGGGCTAATGCATATCAGTTCGATCCTATATCAAGAACCTTGGAGATAGGCCTGGGCACTTATTGTATATCAAAAAAGGATGCTCTTGTTCCCAACTTAATGAAAACCAAAGAAGATACAAGTGGGTTATGGAATATGTATTTTGATGGATCAAGAAATAAGAATGGATCAAGGGCCAGTGTGATGTTGATTTCTCCTGCACTAGAAAGGTACTACTTCTCATTTAGGCATACTAATAATGTGGTCGAGTATGAGACATTAATTCAAGGTCTCTCACTTGCTCAAAAAAGAGGAATCCAAGCATTAAGTGTATATGGAGATAGTGAGCTAGTGATCAATTAGGTAAGAAATCAAAATGTTACTAAGAATAGCTTGCTCAAGTCTTATAAACATAGAGTATGGGATTTTCTTGAAGGTTTCAATGCATTTAATATTTAGAGCATCCCTAGAAGAGGAAATAGACATGTTGATAGACTTGTGGCAGTGGGTGCATCTTCTGATGTCCCAAGGAGCCTTGAAGATGAGAAGAAGCAGAAGATTAAAGTGGTGGTTAGACCCCCTATCCTTGATAATGATATCAATTGGTAGGTTTTTGAATCTGATGCACAAATTGTGAGTTTCTTGCAAAATGAAGTAGAGTTCTCAGATAGAAACTGGTCAAGATTGTATGACCAATATGGTGATCAAATCATCAACCTCAGCTCCAATAAGTTGCTTAAGGGACTCATTAACTTAGAGAGTGTCTTCAATCTTGATGACAAAGCAAGGGATGGAGGCATGAAACTTGTTGCAAACAAAGGAGACGACATGCCAGTAATAGTTGCTGGTTGGAGGACGCTAAATATGGGGAAGGTATGTTTTGAAATTGAGCAAGAAAGTTTTGTCCATCTATGTCAAGAATTTAATGATATATTTTCTTGGACATATGATGATTTAAAGGGTTTTGACCCTAGTCTATTTCAACATACTATAGATTTAGTGGATAATGTCAAGCCTGTTAGGCAAAAATAGAGACCAGTAAATCCCAAGATTGAGCCCGTAATGAGAAATGAGTTGTCCAAATTAATTGAAGCCAACATCATTTCCCTATTAAGCAGTCCTCTTGGGTGAAAAACCTTGTCCCTATTAGAAAACACAATGGAAAAATTAGACTATGTGTAGATTTTAGGGATCGTAACCAAGCCTTGCTTAAAGATCATCATTCTCTCACTTCCATTGAACATATATTGTCCAAAGTTACTGGTTCAGAGAAATTCTCCTTTTTGGATTCTCGAGTTATAATCAAGTGTTAGTCAAAGAAGCTAACAGCTTTAAAATTGCTTTCACTACCAAATGGGGCACCTATGACTATAGTAAAATGCCTTTTGGACTAACAAATGTAGGTGCCACGTTTCAAAAAGCAATGGAGTTAAACTTCAAAAATATGATTGAAATGTTTGTATTGGTTTACCTTGATGATATCACAGTGTATTCAAAAGATGTAGTAGAGCATTTTGGTCATCTCAGATAAGTGTTTATAAGATGTAGATTATGGAATATCTTTGAATCCAAGCAATTATGTCTTTGCCACTAATCAAGGGAAATTATAAGGATATATTGTATCTAAAGATAGTCCTACCACTGATCCAGAAAGAACAAAGGCAATACTTGCCCTTTCTCTTCCTAGTCACAAGAAAGGTCTGCAAAGTTTTGTTGGTAGAATAATTTTTTTGAGAAGACTTATTCCAAATCTAGCTACTATGGTGAAACCTCTTACAACAATGCTAAAAAAGAATGTGGTCTTCTCATGGACCAAGGAAGGGAAAGTAGGTTTTGAAGAAATCAAAGATCTCATAACTTTAGCTCCTACTCTCATTAATCAAAATTTTGATAAAGATTTCATTCTTTATACCTTAGGAGGTGATTCAAGTATTTATATTGTTTTGACTCAATTAAATGATAAAAATAAAGAGCAACTTATTGTTTTCTTTAGTGAAGGACTTCATGAATATGAGAATAAGTGCAACTATGTGAAAAAGTAGGCCCTTGTAGTCATAAGAGCTTTGAAGAAATTTAGACACCTGCTATCTCATAACAAAATCCATTTGTTGGTTCCTCATGCAAGTGTTAAGGATTTCTTGTTGAGCAAAGACATTAGTGAGAAACGAGTTGGTTGGATCACTAAGGCGATGGAGTATGATGTGGACATCTAGATTACCAAGCTGGTAAGGGGGAAGGGATTGTGCAAACAAATGATCTCATCTTATGAGTCTAATGAAGTTGTCTTGGTACTGGAAGAACAATAGGAGGCAAGAAGTGACGATCTAAAGAGCTCGATAGATAACATGAAGACCTTCTTAGCTAGGGATGGATATCCTCAAGGGTTGGATAGAGCTAAAAGAAGACAGTTCAGATTGCAGTCCATTCCTTATGCTATAATTGTTGGTGTTCTTTGTAGGAGAGAATTTAATGGAGCCTTGCTAAGATGTATTAATGCAGATCAAGCTGATAGAGTGATCACAGAGCTTCATGATGGTCCTGATGGTGGCCACTTTTCAGCAAGAACCACTATAATGAAGATCATGAGAGTTGGTTACTACTAGCCATCCTTGTTCCATGATCGCCACAAACATGTAAGGAAGTGTGAAAACTGTACTTTCTTCTCAGGTAAACAGAGACTTATAGCCCTTCCACTTCACCCCATATAGGTTAATCAACTTTTTACCCTGTGGGGATTAGATTTTATTGGTCCTATTAATCTACCCTCTAGCTCTGGTCACAAATGGATTCTAGCTGCTATAGATTACAAGGTGGACTGAGGCAGTAGCCTTGAAGGATTCTACAGAAGCTTCAGTTGTGGAATTCCTTTATGGAATTGTCACAAGATTTGGTGCACCTTCCACCATAATATGAGATAATGCCAAATCATTTGTACGAGCTCAAATTTGTGCATGGGAATTGAGCACATCTTCTAATAACTAGCCTCAAGGAAATGGTTTGGCTGAGTCATCCAATAAAAAATTGATCAAAATCATCAAGAGAACTATTGAAGATAATCAAAGGTGTTGGTACCAGAAGCTAAAAATTTCCATTTGGGTTGATAGAATAATACCCAAGAGAGCCATAGAAAATTCTCCTTTCATGTTAGTATATGGTGGGGAACTTAGGCTTCCTATTTCATTGGAGTTTCCTACTCTTGAGCTAGCTCATCAGTTGGAATTAATTGAAAATGATGCTATGTCTGTAAGAATGGAAGACTTGATGAAGCTAGAAGAAAAAAGAAATCAAGCAATGCGGACCTTAGAGATACATCAATAGCAAATGAAGAGGAACTTTAATAAGAAGGCTAAGGTCAAAAATTTCAGATAGAGTGATCTTGTGCTGAAGTGGGATGCAGACAGAGCAAACATAGGGAGGCACTCAAAGTTTGATACCTTATGGAGTGATCCCTATATGATCATCAGTTGCAAGCAAGCCAATGCTTTCTAGTTGAGCAGTCCTGATGGTGAAATCTTGCCTATTCCAGTCAATGGAATATATCTTAAGCCCTATTTCTAATAAAGATAAATGTTCATGTACATAATTAGAGTAGTTTTCTTTCTGTTCTTTCCTGTTTTCCAAGAAGTGCAAAGGCACATGTTTTGTTTTGTAACATAGAGTTGTGGTTTCAAGTTTTTGCAAGTTGCAGAGGGAGAAAGGCATGTTATGGCTCAGAAATGCTGTAGAAATGATAAATTTGATGAGTTTTGTGGTTCAAGAGACTCCGTAGCCCAATGGATCATTTTGGTGGCCACTGGTCATATACCAAGCAGATTTGCATCCCCTCTGAGTCACTAGAAATGTTAGCCAAAATGCTCTCCTACCAGAAAATCAAATTCTCATGATAATCTGCTTAACGATCGCTTAGAGTTTTCTATGAAATAATTTAAACTTTGGCTATGTTCCTTATTTCATTTTGTGTCTTAGAATGTTTTAAGTCACAACCATGCAATTGCGTTGTGTTCACACAGTCGTAATTAGTTAAACACTAACTAGGGTTGGGATGGCGAAGGCATGCCTTGCTTTGTTTTTGCCTGATCATACAATTTTGTTAACACACTATGGTTTAAGTCATGACAGTGCTGAAAGAGAAAATCTTCAATGCTTGAAAGATATATTTTTCATTGTTAGATCTTTCAGATCTACGGCCAGCGCACGATCATAGTGGGTTAAGAAGTGGCTAAGTTTTGAGTTGCTCCCCTTGTTTCGCTTGGCCGCAAGGGTTAGAAGGGAACCTCAGGTTAAGATGGTGATGGTGCAGATGTGATCAAAACCCTAGCCTTCCCAAGGTTGCGGTAGTTAATAAAGAATGTTAAGAGCAGGTTGGGAGGCAACAATAACTAATGGTCCTAGTTTCGCAAGCAAAACCTGTTATCGAAGGAAGATGGTGGCGAAGTTACTATCATGGGCGGTCAAACACAAAGTATAAGTTGAATTGCTGATAGAGTGGTAGAATGGTAGGAAATGTTTGATCAACATGGCAAGACTTAATGGTTAATTCCAGTTGACTGAAATACACGGCTAAATTTGGTAAAATTAATGATAGCAAAAGCAACTCCTTGATGATGAACCCAATCTTTTCGATCTCCTGCAACCATTTTCATCATTCCCTAGGCCTGATAAATGCAAAGAGATTCTCTAATGACCACCATTCCTGACCTTTCAAAGCTTTGTTTGGTGAAGAAGTGATCTTCTCGTGTATGGATTTGCATTGTGATCAGATCTTTCTAGCTTTGCAGTGATTATTCTCTGTAGATTTGATTGTAGTGGTTGAATTTTCTCTTACAATAGAAGTTTGTTAAATGTTGTGGATCTCTGATAGATAAAACAATCACAAAAATAATAATTGCAGAGAATTTCTTACTTGAATAGTGCTGAAAGTATTTCCTCCTTTATAACTTTACCAGCGATCACAGTCAGCCTTCCTTTGACTGTATACTGAAATGAATGGAGATGATCTATATTTGATGTTATTATATCTACAAAATGAAATGTTAACCAAGTATCTTTTTCTCTGATCGTAGGTACTAGAATGCCATAGATTGATTGCTTTTCACTGCGATCAGAGGGCATATATATAATAGGGCAAAGCACATGTCTCTGAAGAGTCGTGTCTCTTCGTAGGAATGTTTCATAAAAAAATTAGCTACCTTGTCTAATTATAAGTTTGACAAACAAAATGAGGCATCATAATATATTTGTCGATAACACTGAAAAGCCCGATCACAATATATAAAAGGCTGCTGATAACAAATGAAACCTGGTCATAATATATTAAATGACTGTCGATAATCAACTTCATGATACTACATGTACATAAGCATATATACATATATTTACACACACACACACACACACACACACACACACACACACACATATATGTATGTATGTATGTATGTATGTATGTATATATATATATATATGTATGTACATACATACATATATGTATGTATACATATACATATATGTATGTATCTACATATATATATATATATATATATATATATGTATGTATGTATGTATGTATGTATGTATGTATGTATGTATGTATGCTTACATACATGTAGTTGATATAATCAGCAGTAATTTAATTTATTCATAAGCTTAGATCAGTATATCAAATAATCCATGTTTTGCTTCTTCTGATGCTAAAACATTAACACTCCTCTTTAGCAAGGGAGAAGTAAAACATCAATAGATTAGAATTAGAAAAATCATGTAATCAACACAATATGTATTAAAATCTCTGAACAATATAAAATATATCTTGTGATCTTTACTTGCACTTTAGCAATGTCTAGAGATGTCTATAGTGATTAAATTTTCATTATTTCTACTTGCACTTAAGCAATGTTTAGAGATGTCCATGACACATTCATGGTCTCTACTTTCACTTAAGCAATGTCTAGAGACATCCATGATACACATGTTGGGTGATGCGACGCGCTCCCCTGCCCACAGGTGGTTAATTATGTGGTGTTCCATGTTCACTAACAGTCATGGCTTTTGGTGCAACGGCAAATGGGCCCCACAATTGGTATCAGAGCCTGGTTTTGCCCTGGTCATGGGTTCAAATCTCTCCGGTGCCTTCCCGACCCGCGTAAGCACCTGGTATGCGCGTCGAGGGGGAGATTGTTGGGTGATGCGACGCGCTCCCCTGCCCACAGGTGGTTAATTATGTGGTTTTCCATGTTCACTAACAGTCATGGCTTTTGGTGCAACGGAAAATGGGCCCCACAACACATATAATCTCTATTTGCATTTAAGCAATATCTAGAGATGCCCATAATATACTCATGATCTCTACTTGCACTTAAGAAATGTCTAGAGATGCCCACATAATCTCTACTTGCACTTAAGCAATGTCTAGAGATGCCCATATAATCTCTACTTGCACTTAAGTAATGTCTAGAGATGCCCATATAATACACATAGGTATATTATTTACAAGATCATCACCTTGTAAATAATTTCCTCCTAATGAATATGTCCATGAAAGATCGTCACCTTTCATCACATATCAACTACTGCTAAGTAACCAATAGAAGCATAAACTCAAATGAGATAAACATTTTATTTCAAATTTTATCATTATAGTTAATCATACCAAATTTTTCTTTGAAGTATTTCAACTTCACTTTAGCAAGAGGCTTGGTAAGGATATCAACAATTTACTCATTTGTACATATATATTCTAGTTGAATAACTCCTCAATTCACCATGTCTCTGATGTAATGAAATGGAATCTCAATATGTTTGGAGCGATTGTGAAATACTGGATTAGATGAAAGTTTAATGCAACTTTGATTATCACAATAAATCACAGTGGGCTTCAAATGTCTTTTGAAGAGATCTGATAACAACTTTTGTAGCCATACTGCTTCTCTAGCACCCAAGGAAGATGCAATGTATTCAGCTTCAGTGGAACTCAATGCTACTGAAGTTTGTTTCCAACTAGACCAAGAAATCATACCAAATCCAAGACTAAAACAATATCCTGAAGTACTCTTCTGCTCAACGGAGCTTCCAACCCAACCAAAATCTAAATATCCAAGAAATTCAATGTTGACTTTGTCATATTTGATTCCCATTCCAATAGTGCCCTTTAGATATCTCAATATGTATTTAGCTGCATGTAGATGTATCTTCTTAGGTGCACACATAAAATGACTCAAGGCATGAGTAGCATAGCATATGTCAGGATGAGTATTTACCAAATACACTAGGGATCCAATAATTTGTCTGTAGTAAGTAGGATCCGCAAGTTCAAATTTGTTCATATCATATTTCAATTTGTGTAGATTTATTTCAATAGGATTAGTAGCTGGTTTGCATTCCATCATCCCAAATTTGGTTAAAATATCAATTGTATAGTTTTCTTGGTTTAGTATAATATAGTTGTCTTGTTGCCAGACTTCTAATCCCAGAAAGTAGTGAAGTAACCCTAAGTCTTTCATTTCAAATTTTGCTATGAGTTCTTTCTTACATTTCTTTATGAGATGTTCCTCACCTGTTATTAGAAAATCATCAACATATAATACAAGGATAATCATATCATCACCATTAGTTTTTAAATACATATTTGGGTTAGCTTCATTTTTGGAATATCCTAACTTTAATAGGTGGTTAACTATTCTTTCATACCAGGCTCTGGGAGCTTGTTTGAGTCCATAAGTGCTTTCTTTAATTTACAAACATGAGTTTTGCTGTCATAAGTATTGAACCCTTCTGGTTGTTCAATATAAACTTCTTCTTCAATCTTGCCATTGAGAAATGTTGTTTAAACATCCCTCTGATGTACCTTCCATCCTTTGGATGCTGCAATTGCTAGGATTGTTCTAACTGAAGTGTACTTAGCAACAGGGGCAAATGTTTCTTCATAGTCAATGCCTTCTTTCTGAGAGAACCCTCGAGCTACAAATCTTGTTTTGTATTTTTCAATACTACCATTTGATGCATGTTTAATCTTGAATAACCATTTGGAAGAGACAACTGATTTGTTCTTAGGTCTTGGTACAACATCCCATATGTCATTCTTTAATATAGAGTTATATTCCTCAATCATTGCTTTCTTCCATGATTGATGTGAAAGAGCTTCTTCAACATTAGCAAGTTCAGATAGCAATGCAACATAACATGATTGGTTTCTGATCCCTTTTCTTTCTTGAATTGCTTCATTTGATTCAACTTGATTTTCTTCTAATATTTTCTTAGCCCAGAGAGGTCTCTTTTTATTATTGCTGATGTTTTTAGGCTTTCTATGATTAGACATGGAAGAGAGCTCAGAATCATCCTCCCTCTAAATTTCTGTAGGTTGATCTTCTTCAGAAATGGATTCATCACTATTACTAAAAATTTTAAATGTTGTGTCTTCTTCAAATATTACATCTCTGCTAATTTCAATTGTTCTTTGCCCAAGAATGTAGATCCTATATCCTTTTGTAGTTTGACTATATCCAATGAATATTCCCTTCTTCCTGAAAGGCTCTAATTTCGTTCTTTTCTTTTTTGGTATCTGAATATAAACTGGACATCCAAATATTCTCAGGTGACTTATATCTGGTTTAATGCCTGTGAATACTGCCTCTAGGGTGGTATTCTCAAATATAGAGTGATGGCATCGATTTTGAATGTAGACAACTATATTAGATGCTTCAGCCTAAAATGAATAATGAAGATTTTGATCATGTAACATAGCTATGGCTGATTCAACTATGAATCTATTTTTTCTTTTAGCTATTACATTCTATTGAGGATTATAAGGTACAGAAAAATCCCTCTTAATCCCAATAGAAATGCAAAAGTTTTTAAAGATATTAGATATGTATTCACCCTCATTGTCTGACCTTAGGGTTTTGATCTTTTGACCTGATTGGTTTTCAACTAAGGCTTTGAATTATTTGAATTTGGATAAGACCTCAGATGACTCCTTTTGCTTTAGAAAATAGATCCAGGTTCTCCTAGAGTAATCATCAATAAAGATTATATAGAAAAGACACCCATTAAGAGAGGGGATTGATAGGGCCAAAAAGATCTATGTGAATAAGTTCAAGAATGGATTTGGATTTATGATCACTTTTAGGGAAGGAATGTTTAGTATTTTTACCTAATGCACATCCCTTACAAATACTTAAATGATCAGCTTTCAGATTAGGTAGACCTTTAACAATTTTTCCTATAGATGATAAAGATCGATAATTAAGATGACCTAGTCTCCCACGTCAAATTTTAGAGGAGTTTGACTGACCATTACTAATGGTTAAGTTTAGATTAGGGTTTTGATTATTACAAAGCTTATAAAGACTCCCATCTCTGACTCCAATGGAGATGGCTTTCTTAGTAGTTGAGTTCTTGGGCCAAGATAGAACTCTATCTTCTTGAAATGCAATTTTGTATCCTTGATCAACAAGTCTGGAGATGGAGACAAGGTTTCTCTTGATTCCTGGTACATACAAAACATTCTTCAGTTGAAGTGTAATTCTAGAATTTAGTTGTATAGAACAGGAACCAATTCCTTTAATAGGATAAGAGGATTTATCTCCAATGGTTACTTCTTTTGATGCATGATTAGAGAAGGTTTCAAATTTATCCTTAAATCTAGTGATGTGACGAGAAGCTCCACTATCTATGATCTAAGTATTGAGGTTAGTGTTTAATTCAGTTGAGAGAACTAAATAGAATGCATAATTTTCTTTTTCTACTTTCTCAATATTTTCATCCTTAACTTCCACTAATGCTACTTGAATTTTTTGCTTCTCTGGAAATACATAATAGGAGTGACCAATCTTGTCACATTTAAAACATCTAACTTTGGATCAGTCATGTTGTTTGTGAGATTTGTGATTTTTGTTGAATTCCTTCTTGTTATGTTTAAACTTTATTTTCTTGCTTGACTTAGTATACAATGCTTGGATGTCTCCCTCTTGATTTGTAATAAGTCCTCTTGAAGCTAGTCTGGATTCTTTTTGAGTACATCATTCTTTAACTGATCAAATTTTGAAAGTTCAGGTCGTGAACTTAAACCTCGAATGAAGGTTTCCCATGAAAGAGGAAGACCTCTAAGAGAAATCATGCTTAGCTTCTTGTCATCAACTTGATTATTCATAGTTGCGAGTTAATCCTTTAATTCATTAATTCTTAAGAAATATGAAGTTATAGATTCTCCATTTTTCATCTTTACATATAGTAGATCTTGTTTTAAAGTTAATAATCTACTAGTATTGTTGATTTCAAATGTGTTTTGAATAAAGGAGAACATTTCAAATGCAGTTTGAAGATAAGGTATAGATGGACGAATATGATCTTTTACTGAATCTATAATGATCTTCATTGCTTCATTATTATGCCTTTTCCAAGTTACCTTTTCTGATTCATTTTCAGGCATGGGTAAATTTGATTCAATATATTTCTCTAATTTCATTTCTCTTAATACTATTAATAATATGATTTTCTAGGATGATAAATTTGATGCTCCATCTAGCCTATCTTCTATCCTTACATGATTCACCATTTTAATAATATGATTTAAAAAAAACCCTCTCTTTTAACTTTTAAAATTTTAGATTGAATAGATACTTTGTAATAGTTTTCCTATCAGTATAGCTTTGATACCATGTTAAATTTTGTGGATCTCTGATAGATAAAACAATTAAAAAAAAATAACTGCAGAGAATTTCTTACTTGAATAGTGCTGAAAGTATTTCCTCCTTTATAACTTTACCAGCGATCACAGTTAGCCTTCCTTTGACTATATACTGAAATGAATGGAGATGATCTATATTTGATGTTATTATATCTTCAAAATGAAATGTTAACCAAGTATCTTTTTCTCTGATCATAGGTACTAGAATGCCATAAATTGATTGCTTTTGGGTAGATATATAAGAAGGCAAAGCACATGTCTTCGAAGAGTCATGTCTCTTCGTGGCCTAAAAGCCACGTAGAGGCATGCCTCTTCGTAGGCATGTTTCATAACAATAATAACTGCCTTGATTAATTATAAGTCTGACAAACAAAATGATTCACGATAATATATCTGTCGATAATAGTGAAAAGTCCAATCACAATATATAAAAGGCTGTTGATAACAAATGAAACCTAATCATAATATATTAAATGATTGTCAATAATCAACTTCAATATACTACATGTACATAAGCATGTGTGTGTGTGTGTGTACATGCTTACATACATGTACTTGATATAATGAGCAATAATTTAATTTATTCATAAGCTTAGATCAGTATATCAAATAATCCATGTTTTTCTTCTTCTAACACTAAAACATTAACAAAGTTATCTAAGCTATGCTTACTCTATAAAGGCAAATTTTGTACTCTTTCTTAGGGTTAGATCTCTATTTCTTTGGTATTGCCTTGGCATGCTACTGTAAATACCCTTTTGCCTTTGAGTTATATGGAATCCTATCTTATCTCTTTCAGCTATTGATGTACTATGGAAGCTTTGTCTACCTCTCTTCGATGTACTGTGAATATCTACAATCTGCATTTTTGTATCTCTTTTGGCCTGTGAATGATAAGAAATGAAACATTTTTTCCTTGTGTCACTCATGTAGTTGTCTTATCTATACATGGTTAATAGATTAAAGCAAGCCCAGATCCATATATCCTTGGACTGTCATTATAATGGTACTGTCCATGTATGGGCAGAGATTGGTCTAAACACCCTATTTTGGTGCATCACCTCTTTAGAATAGATTAGGTAGTTACTTTCATGTATTCCTCCCCCTTTTCTCTTAAAGAATAGTTTAAGTGCATCCTAATAGTAGAGGAAGCTAACCTTCTCTGGAGACTCAGCCTCATAGTTCAAGTCCCACAACTTGGAAGTTGTTTCTATATTTCACAAGGTTGTCCTTAGGTAAAAACTGTGGACAAGGGTGCAAGCTTTTTGTGACAACATTTTCCTCTACTATAATGATCACGACCTTTTTAATATTTCCATTGTGAATGATTGTATAAAAATAAGTGAGATATAGGTTTGAGGTGTAAGTTACCAGATTCTCTCCTAGACCTAGGAATTCCTAGTTCAATTCTCCCAAAAGTCTGGTCCTTGTCAAATTCTGTCAAAAGTCTGCCATAGAGACCGAATTTTGTTGGGAATTCTCACAAAGGAACCCTAACAAAATTTAGATGAGTTTGGATTCCAGCATAGGAACCCAGAAAAAATTCCTAAGAATTTGGTCAAAAAACACCTTTTTATTTACTTTTTCAAAAAGTTTTTAATGGAAAATTAGACTTAGAATTAGACTCAAATGCATGGTTAGACTCAAATTAATAATCAAATTTAATTTGAATTAAATGCTACTTGAGAAGAATCGGGATGAATAAAAGTTTCAGACATCTATTATGGAATGTATGTAATACACCTTAATTTGTGCCTATAGGGTAACATGTATAGAAAACTATCAATTGAAACAAATCTAAAGAAACCTTTAATGTAGTTAAATCTAGATCCAAAGCCTGCTTTATTGGCTTCATCCAATCTTGACTCTAATCCAAAGCTGCTTTCTTTGAATCATTGAGTATCATAATTACTATGTGAAGCTTACAATATGGCACAATCACAACATTGGCCTTAAATAGGCCTAAAACATTACTTTTTGTACTTCTAATTTGCAGCAGTAGAATGATGATGATTTGCTTGATGGTTTTTGATGATATTTGATCGTGATGGCTGATTATTTAAGTTGACATTGTTGTTTTTGAACAAAAACATTGATATGGTGTATTTTGCTATGTTTCTTTAATATTATCATAGTGGTGTATGGACATGTTTGCTGCTGCATATCTATACATATACACATACATATTGTAAAACATATATTCTTGTACAAACAAACCCTAATCGAATATGAACCCAACCAAAAAAAATTGAACAAATTTCAAACCCAAATCTTGAACTGGCAACTTTGTTTGAGGTAATATTAGAAAGATATTACAGATTATATTTACTAATAAACATTTCCATTGTAGGTTGGGAAAATAGATCATATAGCATGTCGAAGAAGGTGGATAGGAAGGAATGACAATCGGGCTTCACAATGCAATTTCAACAGTATGAAGCAATTTTCAAATTATTAGTTCTGAACAATAACTACTGGTGTTTAATTAGACCTTTTTAATTTAATTTTTGTTCCACTTGATGTATCATTTATTCCTTCGTGTAGAGAGTTAGCTTAGTTTGAGGCCAATGAATTCATCTATTCTTAGTCAATTTGTTTGTAGGTGAAACCAACTTGTTTAATCTTTTTCAATATGTCGGCAACCAAACAAATTCATATGTATTTGTTCTATTTTTTGTAAGCCATAGGATTTGAAAACTATATATATACAATAGAAAATAGTATGGAGAAGGTAATAGCAGAAGAGTTAATACCATAAGATTGTGACAGTTTTGAAATCTATAATAATATACCTTAAAAATCTAAAGAATTCTTGTCAAAGATCATTTCCCCATGGATAGAGAGGAGGGTCCACTCTTAAGATATGCTGGAAATGATTCTTTTGTATTTCTTTTAATTTTTTGTTTGGTTTGTAAGTGTTATAGTTTTAAAGCATTGACAAAGTGTACGAAGACTAGCATATTTTTATTGTTTATTTTTTGAGTAATGAGATTGTGGCTATTTTTTATTGTAGTTTCATTTGTCTTATAATTTCTCTTATAACATTTTTTTTTGTGGTGTGAAAGATACAATTCTCATCACAATGTTTGCACTTTTTGTAGAAAATTACAATATCATGTCTTAATCACAAATCTTGTAGAGATTTACATGATTTCTATGGAAATTTATTGACATGTCGAATTTTTGAGAGACTTTTGTTGTCCTCATACAAAAGTTCCTAGTTTTACTACCTATATATCTTATGCATAGACCATTTTACTAATTTAAATTTGAACCTCCCTTCATGAAGTTTTCTTTTGAGATGACTCTCTCATGTAGAGCTGAAGACATTATCCTTTGAATTGTCACCTAATATAGAGGGGTTGGACTTGCCATGTAGAGGACATATATCTCATGGATTCTTTACTACAAAGAGATGAGTAGTTTGTTGAATCTATTCATTTTGAATCCACACTATGCTTTATTAATGAATCTAGTGTTGTATTTTTTTAAATTTTATTAGTAATAAATTGAACAAAGCACAAAATTTAGGAATACTCATCGTGATCTATATAATATTGATTTGTTATTTTTTTTTTTTCTTTTGGCTTACTTGACTCTTTGATCACAAAATGCCTAAGAAGGTTGCTACTCCCTTTAGGAAGAAGGTCATGGTTACAAGTGCAAAGGCATAACTACACAACATTGACCATTCTCACATTCAACATGGACGACAATTGTTTATTTTCATATAATTTTCTTTGATTCATGTCATTCCTAACAAATTCTCTTCTCAAGAGTTTGATTTATAAGTTTTTGTATATCTTTTGCAATTTCAAGCTAGATTTTAGCCATGTACAATTCAATGGACTTATGTCCTTTGTTTAGTAAGTAATTTATTTGTGCAAAAATAAAATATAGAAATTATTACAAATGATGATGAAATTTACTTGAACGATATTATAATATAGTTACATGGGTCAATGAGTTTTGACTCAAAATACTACACAATTGAATCCTGATAGCAATATCACAATATAGTTACATTTTCAAATATGTTACATTCTAGATCACTTCTGCTTAGATGGAGAGGAGGGTCTACTCTCAAATTTTTTTTACAATGATCTCTTGTATTTCTATTTTTAGTTTTCCAAAATTGTACATAGTGTAATTTACCATTATATGATGCTCCTATCTTAGGAAAAAAATTGAATGTAACTCTCCACTTCCCTTTATCTCTCTTTTCCTTTTGCACTAAGATTCTTGACCATGTTTCTTTGTTGAGATAGGATGCACGCATTGTGTGGAGACATCCACGTGATGTACAATCATCTTGCAAATTTTCAGATGTGTAGTGAATCGCTAAGACATTACAACTTCCAAGCTTGTAGTGTAATCTACTGATTGCCAACATTGAGAACAACTTGAAATTTCATTTTTTTCACTTCATTTGATCTTCTTCACACTCTTTTGGTCTTCCTCCACACACTTTGAAGCTTTTTGAACATTTTCATAATCTTGGACAACTTTCACAAAACATTTTGGCATTCACAACATGATGTTTCGTCATTTTCATCAACTTTCCTTTACTCCATTGGGCTCTAGCTTGGTGGCTTTGAAAGGGAGTTACATCATTTTATTTCATACTTTTGTAGTATAACATAATCTTTTGATAATAGTCTTACAATATTGTTACCTTTTTCATTTATCTATTGTCTTTGTAGGTATCTATCACTAATCATCTCATCTATGTATTTGGTTGTTGTGCAAGTGGAAACACAAAAGTAGGGACTTGACTGAGGCAAGTCTCCAATAGCTCTAACAAGTTTTTCTTGTTTCTATGTGTATAAGTTTTTGTTAGAGATAAGAGAGGAGCTCTTGGGATTATACCATCACCTTTAGTTGTTAGCTCTCCTTGTAGCTCATGCATTTATATTATCTCTAAAGTGAATTATCCTACAAATTTGCACAATTTGTAGTTATCTATCACCAATTATCTCACCTATGCATTTGGTTGTTGTGTAAGTGGAAACATCAAACTAGGGACTTGATTGAGGCAAGTCTCCAAATAGCTCCAATGATTTTTTCTTGTTTCAATGTGTGTAGATTTTTGTTAGAGATAGGAGAGGAGCTCTTGGGATTATACCATCTCCTTCAGTTAGTTTTCCTTGTAGTTCATGCATTTGTATTATCTCTAAAGTGAATCATCCGTGTGATGCACAACCATCCTACAAATTTATAGATGTGTAGTGAATCACTAAGACGTTACAACTACCACCCCTATAGTGTAAACTACTAACCACCAACATTGAGAACAACATGAGATTTCCTTTTTTTCACTTCATTTGATCTTCCTCACTCTTATAGTCTTCCTCCACATGCTTTGAAGCTTCTTGAACATTTTCATAATCTTGGACTACTTCCACAAAATATCTTGGCATTCACAATGTCATGTTTCATCATTTTCATCAACTTACCTTTATTCCATTGGGATTTGGCTTGGTGGCTTTGAAAGGGAGTTACATCATTAAATTTCATATTTTGATACCATAACATAATCTTTGGATAATAGTGTCACAATGTTGTTTTATTTATCATTTATCTATTGTCTTTGTAGTTATCTATCACCAATCATCTCATCTATGTATTTGGTTGTTGTGTGTAATATCCCCGCTTTTGGCTAGTCTAGGTGGTTGATAGAGTTAGCTCATCATAGCAACCCTTGTCAGGTGACAAGATGTGTTGGGGGTCTCAGTTATGGATTTACTATTTTTAGTAAGTCTATTTTTAGTAGTTGTTATTCTTGGCAGTGTAATGGGTGGCTTGGCAGTTGGTCATCACTTGCGATTGATTAGACTAATAATTACATAAGCTCTTATTTATTTATTATACATTGAGTTGAATTATTATAGTAATGTTTATATTATTATAATAATGACTTTTAGAGATATTTCTAAAAGGCAAGTTGGAAATTTTTGAGTGTCAAGTTCTTTTGGGAAACTTCCACCTTTTTTGAAGTGGAGTTTTATGGAAACTTTTGCCAACGAAAAGCTTATGAATGAGAGCTCATTTCATTGGGAAAAGCACACTTGATTATATATATTCTTTTGTTTCCTTTGTGGCTCTTTCCTTAATTCTAAGTTATTCGCCCTTGTTGAGGTATAAGGGTTTGAAGCTGAGAGGTAATTTGAATCACTATTGAGGTATAGTGATTCAATTTGGGTTTTGTCAAATTTTCCCTACTATCTTTACTGTTGCTAGGAGGTACTTCTTATTTGGAAATTTAATTGCATTTCCATATGCAAGTTTGCTGAAAGTTTGATATGCACAAATGTGGAGTGTTCTTTTAATTTGCAGTGACTGGCCACACCTACGATTTATTGGAGGGTTTGTTTGTATTTGAGGAACAAACCAGTTTGGAGGAGATTGATTCTGTGATTAATTATCCAAAACCTACAATTTTGCATTAAATTATTTGGAGATGCTTGTGTGACTGTCATAATTGTTGTGAGGCAACACTTTGAGTTTGTATGTCACCTACCAGTTATTCATGTTGGCAATCAGAATTGGAGGCTACGACTAGGGGTTTGGGTGTTTATTACTAAGGCCTACAAATTGGAAGATAAAGTTGCATTTGATTTCTTGTAGACCTGTGACCACATTTTCTAGGTCTATACAATTGTCTTGGAGCCATGACTTATGCTGGAGGGTCTGCAATCAATCCATATGGTCTGCCATTTAAATTTGGAGAGCCACGTTAGGTGTTAAGGTGACAGTATGTTGGTAAACAGATTTATTCTTTCCAGTTCTGACTCACAAGTGCCCTAATTTGTGAACAAATTCTGATTACAATAGTTTGGAAAGTTGCTTCTAGGAAGGCTAACTTCCCTCTAAATTGTTAGGTACAACTCCCTATTGCGGATTTGCAATGAATTTTTCTATCCTAAGTTTAACGGGGTATTTTCTTAACCTGAGAACATGAGAGGTTAACTGAGTTAAAACTATACAAGATTTAACCCAAGTGAGAAATGATTTCGAGAAGATTAACTAAGTTTATGAGTCTCACACATCCTATGAACTCACAAGACCAAATGGTTCTAATATGCATGCTACCTTCTACTAAACTAAATTTATCAGAAAGTAAATGTAGAGAAAGGAAAATTAATCACAGAAAAATGCCTAGGAGATCCCTTTCAAACTCATAATGACAATACTTATCATGATTAGTTTGTTGCCTAAAAATAGGGGAATAGAGCTCTGTTCTTTCCTTTTAAATTCAGAAAAAGAGAAGATAAAACCATTAACATCTAAAAAATTGGAATAGAAAATAATTGATACAAAATACCATTCAATTGACTCTGCAACATCAAGTACTTCACACCAAAAATTAGCCAACCCTTTATTAATCTTTTAATCTCATACATATGGGACTCAAAGATGATCGTTACATAGGAAGTTCACTCGGTTCATCTCCCTCAAAATGACAAATGGAAAAGATCCTAATTTCCCATTACAATGATTACATCAAAATATGAAAGAAGCAGAAAATGAATCACTTCACTTTCTTTCCTTTTTCAGTTTTTGTCCTATAGGACTTGGCAGCAACCATGATTGGAATTAGCTCCTCATGCCTATGGACATGTACATTGGTGTATCTCAAGAGCCATTTAGAGTGCTCTTGGGCCAGGCCTTTGATGATGCCCAAATGATCTTGTAGTTCTTCCATGGCCACTTGCACACCTCCACCAAGGTTCTGCAATTCAAATATCCTATTCTGAGGATTAGAAGCTATTTCTATCAGACCATCTATAAAATTAGAGAAGTCTGTCTGCATAATACGTATTCCAATGATTGCCTTTCCTTGCCCACTAGACTATGAATCTGTGTGCAAGGCTCTTAGTAGTTCATAAACTTTGTCTTGCTCCTTCTTTACTTTAGCTTGAGTTTCCTTTAGTCCCTTCTCTATAGTTGTGATCATTTTGGACTTGAACTGCATGCTCTAAAACCATTCAACTAAGGGCTCATCCCCTTTAGGCAAGATCTTTGTTTCTGTAGCCTCCTTTTTCTGCATGTGAATGATCATCTTCAATAAGGAAACACAATCTTCACTCTTTATTTTCTCCATAGCCAAGGTTGCTCTATTTGATGATATGCTATCCTTCTCTATTTCTAGCCTTAGTATAGCATTGCCAATATGCTCTATAATGGAGAGTCCTTCAATCTTGAAATTTCCATTCCACTACCAATTTTCTCGAAATGCTTATCTTCTTGGAGGTGGGAGATAAGGGCTTGAACATCTGTAGTAGTGGGATCACTAGTCATAGGCATCCTGGAAATGCTCGCCAATAGTGTAACCAATTGCCTGATGAAACCATTCAATTCTTATATCTCTACCTTCATTATGATCTTTGACAACTTGAAGCTTTCTAATTACCCTTCAATCACTTCATTTGTTGACTTCCATAAGCCAACCTTGGTTTCATGTCTGGCCTCTCCAAGATCCATGGAGTGTAAGGAAAAATCATTAGAAGACATGTCCTCCAATCTTCCTTCCTTGATGGGCTTGGCAACTTCCATGGTTAGATGCCCTGTTTCAGGGTCTTGTCCAAGGATGGACAAAGTCTTTTTCTTCTTGACTTTTCTCAATGTTGATCTAGAGTGGATGGCAAGGGATAGAGTATTTTTGTTGGGGGCACCTTCATCCTTCCTCTTTGTTTTTCTCTCTAAGGTATCCTCCAACCATGAATCTGTACTTATTACTTTGGAGGCCATTCCTAGAGAATCTATGCTGAACATTTTTCTTTTGGCTAGAGTGGTGGCTTTGGCAGTCAAAGAAAAAGGATTCTTTGGAGTTTGTGAAACTAGCTACGACAAGCTTTGAGCTTTCTCCACTTCTTTGGATTTCTTTGCGACCTCATCAGATTCAGTGGATTTTTTATCACTGCTTCCATCGTCTCACAATTCTACCACTTGTAGATGAGGGCTACTTGGTAAAAGGAGTGCAGGGCTCACTGACGAGACTGGACTGCTATGAGGTGAAGGGGGAGAAGTGACCGCAATGTCTTTGGCTTCTTCCACCTTCTTCTTCTCAGCATTCAATGGGGATCTGATCACTGGGAGGGAGCCATCATGGAAAGTTTGCGCAATGGTGATGTTCTTATAAGGAAGTTGATCACCTCTATCAGATGGTTGGGCTGGTCCTTGGGTGATAGCCAGCGTTGCACTTGATGTACCACCTTGAGAGGAAGGAGCTGCTCTAGCTGCTGAAGAGGCTTGAGTTGTCGCACTTTTTCTTTGGCTCTTCCTTTTTGTGGTCCACTGGATCCACTTCCCGGTTCTCTTGATAATTCAGGCCATCATCACCTCTAGATCTTCACATGCATCTTCATAAGGCTCAAAACTAATAGGAGTGCCCCTCAACTTTGTCAACTAGGTATTAGTGTACATGTTTTGTCCATCATCCTCAACTCCTTCAACATCAAGGTTGATTTCATACATTTTTAGTTGATCTACTGTGAGCCTAGTAAAAGCATGATTACGGCTCTCAAACTCATCTTTGCAATTAGCCTAGTAGTCTTCTATGGTGGTGATATGTTTAATCACACTTCCAATCTAAATAACATCCTTTTCATATCCGTTTGGGTCAAACATAGGTCTCAAGACCTCATACATTTCTAGCTTGTACTTCATCTCAAATGAATTAAGCATGTTCTTTGCATCGGAATGGGATTTGCAACTAAAAGCTCCCACCTTCATAGGGAACTCAGAGCCCTTCTTCTTTAAGCTCCTACTCAACACATTCACCTAAATTACCTACCTCGTGATCTTGATCAACATGATCATGTCACTCGGGTAACTTGGTAGCTTCAAACGAAACCTGTCAAAAGCTACAAGATGCAAACATGAAAAGGATGAGAACTGGATGAAAAAGCTCCCAATTTGGCTGATAGCCGCTATAGCTTCCAGGCTAAATATGCTTTCTAGACACCCTTGAAGTTCCCTGCAAATTCTCATAGTAAATTCATCATTAACTTTTATATAGTCGACATAACTTTTCTCTAATTGTAAACAAGGGTAGAACTAAGACTTCACATCATTAGGAAAATTCTCCACCCTTGGGAGGCCTGACCATAATTGCAGAGAAGCTAACATATAGATGAGGAAAGAAGACATATAGAATGTGTTGTAGAACTTTGCAGGACAAAGAGCATTGGACAGATTCTTTCTTACCTTGTAGGCCCAATCAATGTATTGGGTATTAGAACAAATAACTTGCACCAAGAAGAAATATTGTTCAACAAAATTCAAAGCTTCTACCTCACCTTTCAATCTGTGCAAGAGGACCATGATGTCGACAATCTTAGGCTTGAGTTAGTCCCAAACAGAGTCTTAGGGACCTTACTCTTGGTGCCTTATGGCTTTTGGAACCATGATTGCATGATCTCCTTTCTACAAATCATCTTCTTGGTAGAGAATTCAGAAATGGCTCCTCTGACTATTAAATCCAAAAAAAATTCCCGCTTTGGAACTCGAAGGCAATTCACCACAGTTTGCCTATCAATAGAGATCAGTACTATGTTATCTGGCAATACAAATTGCCTAGTGTCTGGGTTATAATGATTTATGCATTCGTAAATCAATTTAGGAGCCTAGACTGCAATTGGAAAACCAGTTGCTTCAACTAGCCCACATCCTCGAAGCTTCTTAGTGATGGGATGGATTGGCTCCGATTTCACTCTCTTTTGAAAATCTTGCATGTCAAAGAAATGGATAGAGGTATCCATGAAATTCTGTAGAGAAAACTTGATTCCATTTAATCTGTTGAAACCCGTGAATCTAGTTACCATTCCGTTTGTGGTGAATTTCAAAATCTAGAAAAGCAGAGAATAGTAAATGCATAGATGCTAGCTTTTCAAACAGAGGTTGTGCAAATTAATAGGATAACAGTTTGACCAAGAGCGATAATTTGCAACTGTTCATGTATCTCTCTATATAGGAGTGTCAATCCATTTGTTAATCTTTAGGATTTGTACCACATGAATGAATTGAAGGAGAGGTCTGTTGAAACAATTAATGGGTGGTTTCAATAGATATCTCGATGTCTTTTCACTTTTTTAGTGGCCCAACGGTAATTTTATATCCTCTCACACTTACTTTCCCATTTTCCCTTAAGTTTGGAAAGTCACAAATAGGATACTCCATAAGAGAAAATCCCCAGAGTTGAATTTTTCTTTAGTAACTTTCCCACAATGGTTAGATTATTTCCATTATCATCTTGAGAGGTTTAGCACACAAAATATGGGTTTAATCCACTCACCAACTTGATTTTCTTTAAAATCTAGAAAATTGTCCTGATAGGTTCAAAACCTGCTAGGGAGAAGACAATTTTCATTTCTCTGCTCAGGATTTCCTTTTCACCTTACCATTTGATCATGGTTTCCTTTGGGTTTGGAGATGTCAAAAAGTAGTGCGAAAAGTCATTAGGGACCCACCTTTGCTTCTTTTCCTTCAAAATTAGCTTTTTTAGGAAACTGACTTCATGGATTGAAAACTCGCCAAGGAGAAGTCAGTTTCTAGTTTTTCACCTAGAATGATTTTAAGAATTGTGACGAATCCTGAATGTTTCCTGAGGTAGATAATTGTAAGAGGAACATTAATTTGTCATAGGGTACCTTTTTATCTTTTTATTTCAGCCTGTATGCATCATTTGCTGCTTTCTGTGGAAAATCGCTTTCATGGGTTGAAAACCTACCGAGGAGAAGACGAAGTCTAAATTTCTACAAACTTCTATTTTCATGGAGAAAATGATGAATCCCAAGCATATATAACTCTTTTAAATGATCTTTGCATGTCTCGTGAATGTCCATTTGATTAGGTACTAAACTACTTGCAAAAACTCACAACACAAAAAAAAAACCAGCCGACTATGAAATGTGGGGAAGGGGAAGATGAAAAATCCGATGAAGACTCTTTCCACCTAAGGGGACTTGGACTTAGACTTGAACACACCTATGACCTTACTAGAACACAAAATTTCCACTTTGCGAATTGGTTAGAGAATGAAAAGTGGGGCAACATAGTAGTATTAATTATGGGTTGCAATATGTTCACAAAAGGTTGGTTATAATGTCCCCTTTCTAGGATGACAAACATTTGTTCATGGATTGACCTACTATTAGAGTTCTCGTAGGTCAATAGAGTGTGTAGGGACTCATATAGGGCATATAGACCCAAACATGAGCTTTTCAGGTTGATTTGGGCAATCAACAACAGGTTTCTAAAATTTAGGAGGGATCCTTGATTTTAGGGGATTGATTGGGAGTTGTCTAGGAGGCTTCTAGAGACCACTAGGGATATTTTGGAGACATTGGATGCATCTCTTAATTTTTAGTAAGAAATCCCACTTCACTAACACACTCTAAAGATGCACATAGCAGAGGAGATTCATCAATACTCAATTTTAGAGTGACAGACTCAATCTCCTACTTTTTAGAAGGTAGCTACTTGATTGTAGGAGGAGATTCCTATCTTTTAGGAGGTTGTGACATTTTTCGAAGTTGAGGTTCTATGAGATCACCCCTTGGTCTCAATTTCAGTAGATTTGGGTGTGTTACCTATTTTTTAGGAGTATCCTTAGATTTGAGGGTGAGACTGCCAGTTGGCCCAGGTTGTCTAGTGTCAGTCATAGGCAGGTGACAAACTCAACTTCATGTTTTGGAGGTTTTTGGGTTGTTCTTTGGCTACTTGGGAAATATTTTAATATATTTAGATATTATCTTGAGTTAGCATTTTAATAATTTAAATAAGGCTAAGTGTTTAGCAATTTTGGAGTAATAAGGTGTTTTTTGGCTCCATATGGATTGATTTGCCTATGTATGATAGCTATTTGGAAAGAGCTCAGTCTCTACTATTTGATTATCACTTATCGAGACCTATTTGATGCTTGGAACTATTTGTCATTAATAAAGTAATGATTTATTTCTATTTCAATGACTTTATTACGAAAAATAATGTTATATTATAAAGTTCAAATGAATTCCACTTTAGGGTTCTTTTAGTGTTGGAATTGTGTTGGTGAGGGGATATAAGGAGAAGAAAACCTAAATGTGAGTATCTTTATCATTTTGTCAACCTATTTTGGACACCATTGCTTTGGAAGAGCATTCCTCATCTAGGATGCAAACCCGTGCTAAGAGAAGATTTGTTGGGATGTAGCCCTCAACAAGATCAGATTTGAAGGTTCTTATGCATATAGTTTGATCACAACAGAGGATCAATTTCTAGTATTGCTGTCACACTTTACAAGCAGTGGATTTATAGGGAAGGCGACCAGTTTGGTTCAGCTTGGCTTTTCCTTATAGCAGCTTGCAAGAGGAATTCTAGAGTGTTTATTTGTAGCAAACTGGAGTTTGGGATATTTTAGTGGTATTAGAGCCTTGAACCTACCAACCTGTTGGGTTAGTTGCAGGTCAATACCATGGCTAGAATAAAAAATGGGTGCTCTAACATTTCATCTCCGTCAACAAGTACAAGTAAGATGCCTCCTGCTAAGGCCTTCAATGATGCAATAATGAGCACCTATCATTAGTATCGTTCTTTTCCTAAGGAGATACAAGACATGCTTGCATTCACACAATTTATGGGTATACCAGATGTTGATGATGATTTGGTATTCAAAAGTTCATATCAGTACCAAGAAAAAAAAGAAGAATCAAAGGATAGAAAAGAAAGTATTAAGAGAGAAGATAAGTCAACAAAGGAAACAAGAAACCAACAATAACCAACAAGAGGAATTACTAGATGAAGATCTTGAGGGGGTATCAAAAGAGGATATTGAAGAGAGCCCTGCTCTTCAATGGCATTCCACATCTTTTGCTTATGGATTTACACATGTCCATAAGCTTGTTTTGGAGAGCCAACTGAAGGTTGGTGAAGAAAAGGTCATTGTAGCCTTGTCACATTTTGAGAGTTCCCACAAGTTAGTAGAGAGCTACATTTGGAAGATCCAACTTGAAGGAAGATAGAAATATAAAGAAGAGGCTTTATCAATCTCTGATTTGCATGTGCTTAAGACAACCATGGAGGCAATGAAGAATAATTACTTAAACCTCATTTTAGATAGAGATCAGCTTCTTGACCTTGGTGTTATTTATTCTATTGCTTTTAGGGGGAAAGAAGAGGAGGTTGGTCAACTTATTTCAGAACTCTTAAAGGTTAGAGAAACTTTGGGAAATTCTCAAGTAGCTCTCCTCATAGAAAAAAATCAGATTGAAGCACTGAGTAGGGAGTTGAGTTTAATCCATGCTTTACCTACAAAATCAGAAACCTACCTCTTGCAATAGCCTATTCAGATAGACAACATATTCATGAGGTCAATGAGGAAGAGGATCCACTTGATGATACATTATTTAGTGATATCAGTAGTTCCATTAATACTGAGGATATACAAGATGATTCCAAAGAAGATATAGAGGAGGATTCCAAAATTCTAAGTTTTGATAGCAACAATTTTACTTCCCATTCTCATGAGTTTGCTGCCTATTATCTTGAAGAAGTTGATGACATATATTTAGTCATTGTTGATAACCCCTTTTCCAAGATGAGTGCTGATTTGATTTTAGATAATCCACTCTTTGAATTGAATGATGAGGAGGCTCTTGATCTTGATGACACAAATGATATGAGGAGCTCAATCTTGGAGTATGATTGTGAAGTTGAGCATACAATTGGTGGGCCAGCCACTCAAGATTTGTTCCTTATGGGCATGGATGGCACATATTCTTCTGTTAAGAGATGGCCTCATGGTTTCCTTGATGAGGAAAAAATAACCTTGCTAATTGGTGACTTTATACTCTTTAATCCATTGAGGATTAGTGACTATCCTAGTGGGGATCTTATGACTGATCCAAGATTTTCACTGTCTACATTAGGTTTCCAATAGTATGGAAATGTTGGGAGGTCCCCCTATAGGTTAGCGATGGAGTGGAGCATGTTTCTTGTTGATTGGAATTGGTTTGATAATGTTTGATATCACTTGTGTTGCTAGTCAGAGTTATGATAGTGAGATAGGGTGGCCATTATTGATAATTTTTGAGCATGCAAGATATTACTCACCCATAGTTATGGTGTCCTACATAGACAGAGGGTTCTTGATATGATGGTGATAATATGAAGTTCTTCTACATCACACACAGTATGACATATGTTTGATTATGGGACCCAGGTATTGATTTGTGAGATACATCACTTTACACAAACTTTCATATATTGCTTCATGGTTTGGAGTGTTTGGGCATTTTTGTTAGAATAGAACAACTAGTTGTATGTTTGAGAGATATGGAGGGTTGTATGCTATGGTTGAGCATGTTATCTTTTTAGTTTCCCAGGATTGCATCAGAATCAAGGATTGTTAGTAGGGACTTCATAGAAAGACATTGGCAATATGGGTTTGCACATCTATTCAAATAGGTGCCATATGAATATGTTGCATTTTTTTAAAAATTGGTTTGGAATCCAAGAATCGACATGTATAATACATTCCTCCAGTGGATTCATGGTAAGATGCTACACTTTGAAGATCTTGATGTTTATATTAGAGTAGCATAACATTTGGGTGGAACAGTGTGTTCCAGATTGATATGGGAATTCAATAATTGGTTTTCAGTATGTAGATGGAAATTGCTTGAGGACAAGCAATCTTTGATAAGGGAGGATTTGTAATGTCCCCTTTCTAGGATGACAAAAATTTGTTCATGGATTGGCCTACTACTAGAGTTCTTGTAGGCTAATAGAGTGTGTAGGGGACTCATATAGGGCATATAGACGTAGACATGAGCTTTTTAGGCTTGGTTTGGGCAGTCAACAATAGGCTTCTAAAATTTAGGAGGGATCCTTGGTTTTAGGGAACTGATTGGGAGTTGTCTAGAAGGCTTCTAGAGACCACTAGGGACATTTTGGAGACATTGGATGCATCTTCTAATTTTCAGTCAGAAATCTTGCTTCACTAACACACTCTGAAGATGCACACAACAGAGGAGGTTCACTATTACTCAATTTCAAAGTGACAGACTCAATCTCCTACTTTTTAGGAGGTAGTTTCTTGATTGTAGAAGGAGATTCCTTCCTTTTAGGAGGTTTTGATATTTTCTAGGGTTGAGGTTTTATGAGATCACCCGCTAGTCTCAATTTCAGGAGATTTGGGTGTGTTACCTATTTTTTAGGAGTATCCCTAGATTTGAGGGTGAGACTGCCAGTTGGCCCAAGTTGTCCAGCATCAATCATAGGAAGGTGACAAACTTATTTTCATGTTTTGGAGTTGTTTGGGTTGTTCTTTGGCTACTTCAGATATATTTTAATATATTTAAATATTCTCCTAAGTTAGCATTTTAATAATTTAAATAAGACTAAGTGTTTAGCCATTTTGGAGTAATAAAGAGTTTTCTGGCTCCATCTAGATCGATTTGCCTATGTGTGATAGCTCGTTGGAAAGAGCTCAATCTCTACTATTTCGTTATCACTTACCGAGACCTATTTGATGCTTGGAACTATTTGTCATTAATAAAGTAATGGTTTGTTTCTATTTGGATGACTTTATTGGGGAAAATAATGTTATATTATAAAGTTCAAATGAATTCCACTTTAGGGTTCTTTTAGCATTAGAATTGCCTTGGAGAGGGGATATAAGGAGAAGGAAACCTAAAAGTGAGTATCTTTTATCATTTTGTCAACCTATTTTGGACGCCATTGCTCTGGAAGAGCATTCCTCACCGAGGACGCAAACCCTAGTGCTGAGAGCAGATTTGTTGGGACGTAGCCCTCAACAAGATTAGATTCAAAGGTTCTTATGAATACAATTTGATCAAGGCAAGGTATCAATTTCTAGTATTACAGTCACACTTTGCCAGCAGTGGAATTTTAGGGAAGGCAGCCACTTTGGTTCAGCTTGGCGTTCTTTACAGCAGCTCACCTTGATCCCATTTTAAGCTAGCATCAACCTCGTTTGAAGTACATCTGTATTGGTATGATTCTAAAATAAATCAGATTTTGTTGGTATGGTTTTAGAATCATTTTTAGATTAGTATGCATAGTTGTATATGATTTCTATCACTTCTATTTTATTAGTTACTATTATTTATTCATTTTAATTCCTATATTTTGAAAAATGCAAAAAGAAACAACATTCTTCTATAACTTCTATCTAGCTCTATAAGATCAAAGAAAAATCTACATGAAAATATAATTTATATAATTAAACATTATAGTAGAAGCAGAGAAAATATCCATTTGGTATATTTCATTGGCATTAATTCCAGTAAGCTGAAAATGATTTGGGAGTTCTAGAAATTGAGTTAGAAGAATCTCCATTTAGCTCTGAAGTTGTGATTTTCTTTTCTAGCCTTTGCAGTTATAGTGAATTCATGCATAGTTATGAGGAGCTAATAAATATCCAAAGGCTACAATTTAAGTGTGAGTCAAAGAAAATTCATATTACCAAGTTCTTAATGAATAAAATGATGAAACTTTTATTTTATGATATATTGTATCAGAATTTATGTGACAATGCATTAGAGTTTATGCAAGTTCATGGTGCAAAATTGTAGTTGGTTCTTTTAATGCAAAAATTAAAACAAAATTGGCCTAAGGGTTGGCAAGCACTTCCCTTTCATTCTCTAGTTTGAAGTTGGGAAGCTTGCCAAGTGTTTGACAAGATAGCTAACTGTCTGATTGGTGTGATAAATTGGGGATCAAAACAAATGTATAACTCTACAAAAACTCAACCCACTTCAAATGCCTTTGGTTCAATTTTTCTTGACTATTCAAATATTGCAAAGCTTGATTATTAGTATACAAAAGAAACTCCTTTGGAAGAAGATAATGTATCCACTTCTTCAATGCTTGAACTATAGCATAAATTTTTTGATCATAAATAGAATATTTTCTTTTTGCATCATTCAATTTCTCACCAAAACAAGCAACAAGTATACCTTCTTGGCTCAAAACAACTCCTATCATAGTACCACTAGCATCACAATCTATTTGAAACACCTTGTTAAAATTATGAAGTGCTAAATTAGATTGCTCAATAACCTTTTGTTTCAATAGATTAAAACTCTTATCTACTCCTATAGTCCACTTAAATTCTTTCCTATCCCCTCTCATTGTTTTAGTCAAGGGTCCACAAATACTGCTAAAACCTCTTATGAACTTTCTGTAAAAAGTAGCTAGTTGATGAAAAGATCTTAGCTCTATCACACTCATTTGATTAGACCATTCAAGGATAGCCTTTAGTTTCTCTAGGTCCATTTTCAGACCTTTTACTCAGATTACAAATTTGAGGTACAACAACTCCTTTACAAAACTGCACTTCTTCAAGTTTATCAACAACTTTTCTTCCCTCAACTTATCCACACCTTGTGAATATGAATCAAATGTTCCTCCAATGTCTTACTAAAGATCAAAATATCATCTAAGTAAACAATGAAAAACTTATCCAAAAACTCCTTCAATACCTCATTCATGAGCCTCATGAAAGTGCTTTGGTGTATTAATTAACCCAAAAGACATGACTAACCACTCGTATAGTCCTTCTTTTGTCTTCAAAGTAGTCTTCCACTCATCACCTTCTCTAAGATGAATATGGTGGTACCCACTCTTCAAATCTATCTTTGTGAAATACTCAGCTCCACTCCAACAGTCCATAATATCATCCATCCTTGGTAATGGAAATCTATACTTGATTGTGATCTTGTTGATACTGTAAGAATCTATGCACATCCTCCATTATTCATTCTTCTTTGGTGCTGATATGGTTGTACAACACATGCACTTAGACCCTCTGGAATCAACCCCTTTGTAACAACTCATGAACTTGCGTATTCAACTCTTTAATCTCTGCTAGTGTCATTCTGTGTGTTTCCTTGTTTGGAAAACTAGCTCCTGGAACCAAATCCATTTGGTGAATAATCTTCCTCATTAGGGGCAATCCATTAGGTACATTATCTAATACAATATAAAAAAACTCTCCCAACATATATGTAACTTCTATAGGCACTTGCTCTACTTCTTTACTATCTTTTGGAATTTTAATAAAACACATATGCTTATGATTCATACCTTTGAGATACTCTTTTCTATCAAGAAAACATATTTTGGTAGCACTACATACCTTTTCTTCTTTCTCCTTCAATGGCTTCAACTTATGTTTCACTCCATCCTTAGTCATAGTGTATGCATGTCAAACTACCACGAACTACCTAGCAACATATGACATATCTCCATAGCTATGATATCACATAGTACCCATTCTTGGTAGCTTCCAATCTTGATCTTCACTTAGCGTTGCTCATTGACCATGACCTTGTGGTCATCTTGCACCAAAGCAATATGGTATGGACACAGGTGTTTCTATCTCATCAACTTCAACTTGGTGACCATCATTTGTGATACCAGATTGTCAGTAATTCTACCATTAATGATCACATCACAACACTTATCTTCACATCTGCACCTTGTGTGAAACAAGCTTCTTTTTTTATCAAGTTCATTCTCACCACTTTGCAGGACTCTTCTGTTAACTATGACCTCTCCTCTTTCAGCATCTTTATATGTGCAACTCTAGCCTGGCCTTCTATTCTTTGATCCATCCTTCCTTGGAACTAGGTAAATTCAATTTCTTTATGCTCTTCTTTTTTGTAGTGAAAATATTTCCCACAAAAACCTCCTCTTCCAGATCCTTATCCTCCGCCTCTTCATCTTTGATTTCTATTTTTCTGATCATAGAAACAATTGAAATTATTTCCCCTTTGGTTCTAACTACTACTTCAAGCATCATCCTTGTTCTTTTGATCATCATTTTGACCTCCATAAGATCATTTGCCAGATCTTCCATCACGATCTCTTCCACTATTCTTGTTATCAAACTTTTTGCTTAGTTTCTCCTCAACCCTTAGGGAAAACTAGTATGCCTCCTCAATACTGGTCACTTGGACAAGACTCATCTCATCCTAAATGCTTGGTCATAACCCATTAAGATAACAAATGACTTTCTCCTTATCAACTTCTGCATGGCCAGTTCTAATGAGAACTCGATAGAACTCTTCAACATACTCTTGAATAGATTTCTTGCTTGCTTCAACCCTTGAATTTTCTTCAATAGATCAAGCTCATAATATATGGAAATGAACTATTGTTTCATTTTAGCTACGATCTAATCCCATTTAGTTATTTTTTTCTTTCTTCTTTCATTTTGATCCAACTAGATCTCTTGCCACCAAATCTTTGCATGACCCTTTAGTTTTGCCTTCACAAACTTGACTCTATCCAAATCTTCAATATCTTCATATTCAAAGTACTCTTCCAATTCATTACTCCATTTGATCAATTCCTTTAGGTTGAGATTTTCCAAAAATGAGGGAAAATCAAGCTTAGGTCTTTTCTAATTCTAGAAATGGCCCTAAAAAGCTTTGCCTCCTATAGGTTAAGAACTTCCTCTATTGCATCTAGGTCTATGTTTGCTTCTTCTCTTTCATCCTCACTTTCATTATCTCCTATGGCAAGATTCATTCCACTACAAATCTATTCTTGAATTGTTTGCATTTACCTTTGGAGGGTTCTAAAATCCTTAGGTGTAACACCTTTGACTCTTCAACCACACTCTCTTCATGGAGGGATTTTTGTGTTTTTACTAAAACCCTAGTGCAAACTACCTCACAATCAACAGTCTATCTACACGCTCAGCCCAAACCATGATCCTAGTGTGAACTACCTCACAGTCAGTGATCTATCCACACACTCAAGAACTCTAACTTTGGTACCACTTGATGAAGGGTGCTCCCCTCAATACCATAAACCATAACACAAAACAAAGAAATAACAGCAAATGTGAGAACAAAATATGGATTTCTTATTTGTGCCACAAATGTAAAATTATAGAATTCACAAGTACAATATGCTAACCCACATGGGTGCCTTCATTACAATGATTTCGAAGACAAGCTATGAACCATCACCTAGAGCTATTCTAGACAATATTTGAGACTTTCTTAAATAAATTTTTTTATGTTTCATAGGAGGTTCTAGATAATAAAACTTAATACCTAGGGCTAAAAGACCCGAAAAATACATATACAGTCGGCCAAATACATCTTTGACAATTATTTTAGATATTTCGGGTAGCCCAACTTCAAAAGGCCATAACTCTCGAACCATTGCTACGATTGGCTATTATAACCACTTTTTAGGAATGCTAGCTCCTAATCTATACATGTAGGTTTAAGTAAGCACCCTTCTATCAAGTTTTTGTACCTCAATCGGTATTTCTAAGGTCTCCAAAAGTGAGCTTGAAGATTTTTCTACAAATTTTTCCAACAAAAATCTATAATAACTTCTCTGATACTTAATTTGAAGCAATACAATTTTTACGGTAGGCTTATAACTCCAAAATGAGCCTTCATATAGAAAATGAGAACATTTTGAGCTCATACGACAAAATTACTAAAAGTAGCAAGCTCCCATAAATAGTAACACCCTGTCTACTAGTCCTTATTAAAATAGAAAATTCTGAAAAGAAAATATTTTTGTGTGATGCAAGATTTCTCTTCCACCTAGGATGCTCCTACTTCACTAAGTCATACAAGTGTTGAAATAGTTCAAGCTACTTAGAAGTGATTGGTATGAAACAAGCTTCTACATCTACCAAGTGCATGATGATGTTGAGTGTTGATAATGATTATTGAGTATTAGAACCTCATAGAGTTTGTCTTCAAAACCCAAGTGCCAGTAGTTGGGCTAACATTATGATCTTAATGGAAATCTATGTTGTACCCAACTTTGATGAATTGTAATTTGGATAGGTATATATGTAATGAATTATAGCATATCCAAATAAGTATGTATGTATAAAATAAATATAATGTACAGAAGCGTGAATTGAGAAGGCTACAACCAATATAAGGGGCATCAAAGATTTATCTATCATATCAAGGTGATCTTCACATTTAAAAGGAATCTTAACCAGCAAATCAGAGTTTTTGATTAGAGATCAGCCATTAGCTCACCCTAGTAGGTGTATCAGCTAAATCCTTTAATAGGGTAGACTTAACAGTCTTTGTAAAATCTCTTTACCAAGTGCATACTTCATTGTATGTTTTGTAAATCCTTTAACAAGGATGACCTAGTAGTCCTTGTTTCTCCTAATAGGTCATATCATCACAAGTGATCAATTGTAAGCCTTAACCAACCAACTTTATACTACATTACTAAAGCTTTTGGGTATAATCCTCACCCTAGTTTTACATTCTATTTGGAAGGTTTTTGGGTCACCATATCTTGTGTCAAATTGCCATGAATGTTTATTTGCTTTCATTCTTTCATGGTTGCAATTAGATCATAATATTAATGAAGGACTAAGTGAAAGTTTTATTGGTTCTTGATTCACCCCTCCCCTCAATAACCTTACCTATCTAATATTTCCAATAGAAGATACTAAAGAATCATAAGATGAAGTATATGATGATCATGAATGGATGTTACACAATGATGAAGAAGAAGATGATGATGATGATTTTGGTGATGCTGTCGATGACGGTGATGATGATGATCATGCTAATGAAGATGGTGATGATCAAGTCGGTGATGGTCATGATGGTGATGGTCATGATAATGGTGATGAAGATGATGATGATGATGATGGTGATGATTATGATGACATGGATGAAGACATGATCGATAAAATGTATGTCAAAGTATGATCAATGCCAAGTATGATGGGGTCATGATTTATTTTTAAAAATTTGTTTGACTTGTATGTTTTTATAATTAAGTTATTATGTGTTGAACTCTACTATCATGGAGTATATATAATGATATTGCATAGCTACCACACAAATTTTAGAGGTAAGCAATTAAAAAATATACAATGCTTTTGATGAATGCATCATGTAATTTTTGTCTTCTACATAATTTGTATCATATATATCATGTAATTTTTGGCTAACTTAAGATAAATGATTTACATATGCAAGCTATTTAACGCCTTTGACCATGATCTTGCATAGTCACATGGATAGACAAGTATAAGTCAATATACCCTATAGATACAATTTTTGATTTGTATATTTTCTTTTTACCATCAACATCAACTTTAGTCCTAGTATTTCTCTCATTTTATGGATTGCAATTGTCACCAAATAGGTATTTGTTTGTTCTATCTTCCTCGAATGAGGAAAATATGGGAATATTGACTTCAATATATAATCTACTATTTTATTAATAATTTTTTTGGTAAGTCTATTACTTTCATTTTGTTGTTGATTGCTAAAAATTACTAATCTTTTTCATAGGGTGATGTGGATACTCCACAAGGCACAGGTGGGGATGTACCAACTCACGCACCTTCTTCAGTGAAGGTAAACCTTAATTAGTGTAATTGTAAAAAATATATAGAAACAAATGTCATATTATTATGTTCTTTTCATTATGGTTTTGGAGTTATTTTGATGGAATTTTATTGATATTGATGTTGCAACTTGATACTTATTGATAGGGAAAAGAAAAAATAATAGGAGATCAAATTCTGATTTGAATCACAAGCATCATTTGTAGATGGTATCGCGTGTAGCACAGACCCCATATTCATGGTCCATAAACTCATAACAAAATATAGTGATAAAATTCTTAACCTTGTGCTCAAGAGAAACATAACAGAGGAGACAAAGGCACTAAAAGAAGAATTGATACTTAAAGTCAATTTTTTGAAGGTAAGAAGTAATTAATCTTAAGCACTAATAAAATTTCAATAGATGCTTATATTTTATAGTATCTTATGGAGCATGATCTAAAATATTATGTGTTCTTCTTACAGGATTTTGTGACACCTACAAGACCGTGTGGTCAATATGGTAAGGGTTCTAGTGCACAACCTTCATGCAAGTAACACTTTATCTTTATAGCATTATAATACTTAACTTTGATCTTTATCCATTGCAAATGAAAACAAACAATTTTGCAAATGTCTTGGCTAATAATGTGTCTTTCTTCTTTGGATTTCCTTGAAAATCATAGTTTTATTTATGCTCCAAAGTCCATAAAACAACTCCTATGAGAAGAAAGAATGTAGTAGTTATACACCACATTCCTACATCAAATTTATGCACTATTACAATTATACAAAGATAACCCTAGTATGCATATGTACATTTACTCTAGTGTACCAAAAAATGCAATGTCAGAATTATATCTTTCTAGCCATAGAAACCAATCACATCTGCAACTTTCATCATTCCATACATATCATTTATATATGCAACCACAATATGAAGCTATTCATTTCTCTCATAGAAATGAATCATTCCATATTGATATGATGACAAAGTTGGATCTATTTTTCTAAATGAAAGAATTGGTAAACAAAGTTTACTCGCTACATGTGAAACAATATGAACAATAATAGAAGGTTGTGGCCCTACTAGTGCGACATTATTTGTTTTTGTCAACATTATAACACTTAACTTTGATTTTTGGATGCTTCTAGCTAGTATCACATTTGATTTTTATCCATTAGAAATGTCTTTGCTAACAATGTATTCTTCAGCTCATGATGAAGTGCAGATGCCTTCTTTGGTCGTAACTTTGATATTGTTGATTGCATTGTTAGCAACAAGGATCTTGCATACTGTATATGAGCAATGTTAGTATGCTAATAGAAACCAAATTTAAATAAAGCTTCTACAAACTAAACAAAATTCATAAACTTCAAGATAGACTAAGATGAACTCTCAATTGAGAATATGAGCCATTAATGGACTCTCTCAATGAGAAGCTCTCTTGTTGAGTGGCTTTGTCTAAATAGATAGGATGTATGCTCAAGTTTATGCTTCAAATGGATTTGGAATTTGGGTGTGAGTGTATGGTTTTGATGTAAAATGGCTTCTTAAAATGGCATTATGACTTTACTTCAAGGATTGTGTTATTTTGCAAAGGGGAAGGATCCAATTTATAGGCAAGAGGCTTGAGGGATTGAGGGCTAAGATGAAAGGATTGGAAAAAGCTCATGGAGGGCTCAGATTGCATGAGAAGAGAGCACACAAATTGTGCTTCCTTACAACCAATCAGGGAGTGACACATGTCACAGGGTGAGAGGATGGAGGAAAGGGGAAGGATGAGTCAACAAAGGAGGCTCAAGGGATAAAATGTTCATAGAGACTCTCATAATGGCTTGTATGAGCAATAAAAGGGCTTGGAAGAGTCATTTATGGCCTAGTGGACTTCATAAAGTTTTATGGTTGAGATATTTTGAGGGAGATGAGAGCAATTTCGACGTGGGCTTGATTAGGAGGGTTTTAAGCTTGCTTAGGCTTGTGCAAATGATTAGAGGATGGATTAGGATGGTTTAGGATTAGCTTAGGGATAGGCAAGTGGATGGCATTTAATGAGGGTGGGTGAAGGAGGAGATATTTGTTAACTTTGGCTTGGGTTAGTAAGTTTTAACCCATTTTTAAGGAATGTGACAAGGTTAGGAGGGGATTAGGATTAGGTTTAAAGACATCTTCTAGAAGAGTCTAGACTTTGGATGAGGATAAAGACTTTCTAGAATAGTCTAGAATTTCTTAGGATGAGGATGAAGACTTTCTAGAAGAGTCTAGAACTTCTTCGGATGAGGATAAATTAGATTTTTAGGAAATAAATAAAGTTTTATTTATTTCAAGGATTTGGGTTGAGGAGATATTTATTAAAACTTTTTTTAATAAACATGAGGATTAATATTTAATTTTAATTAAATATTTTGAGTTGGGATTAGGGGTAGGAAATGATGGGATTAGCCTTTAATCAAAATTAAAGAAGGGTTAGAAGATTTTGGAAGAGGTTAGTGGTCTTAAGCAAATTGGCCAAGTTTTGGGCAAAAAATAATTTATTTATTTATTTAGGGTTTTTTGGTCAATTTATTAATTAAATAATTAATAAATAAGGAAATAATGTTTAAATAAGATTTAAACATTTTTGGGAGGGATTCCTTAATTAAATATTTTTAATTAAGATAAAGGGATTTAATGGCATAAAAATAAATAAATTAATTAAATAATTAATTAATTAATAAATGATGATGTCATCAGAAATTTTTCAAAAAATAAAAATACTTTATTTTCTAAAGGTTTTTAGGTGTCTACACATACATCTTTGACTATGCCAAGTACAACTAAATCCTTATTTTACTATATTTTGTAATGTGCTAATCATGCATTATTATTTTTTGGGTGAATTTTATACTCATGAACCTATTTTGTGCACTAATAGATACACCATCAATTGATAGAACAACACAAAATAGTACTATTGAAGTTGAGCCATCTTTTTGTAGGAAATGATATTTTCTATGATCATCTTTCTAAAATGTTTTTAGTGATTACTTTGGATATTTATCTTCTAGTAAGTTTTTTTAAAACAAAACATGTTGGTCAAAATTTCTACCAAATATTTTTTGACATTTCAACCAATCCATCGACAAACATTGGTGGAACTTTCAACCAATCTTGGTTGACATTTCCACCAAATAATTGTCAATATTTTGACCAATGCATCAACTAGCATTGGTGGATATTTTGACCAATGCATCAACTAGCATTGATGGATATTTCAACCAATCTTTGGCGAAAATTTTGACCAATGCATCAACCAAGATGTCATTATGGGTTTGGCATCCTGGATGATGCTTTGGTTGACATTTCGACCAAACTTGGTCACAATTTTGACCAATGTTATTATTAACACTAGAGTTCAATTTCGACCAAATAAATCATTGCAATTTTGACACCTACAAGATTTAGTCAAATTTTCAATGAAAAAAATAGCCACAAACCAATTGGTCAAAAACTAGACCAACATAAGTCAAAAATTTTACCAATGTTTGTCAAAAAATGAGTCAAAATGTAGTAGTGTCACCCCCCACCTCTTAGTATTTCTGATTTCTAACAATATCTTTATCAACTTCACAATTTCTCCCTCTTTGGGTGTGCTTCACTTTTATTATTCTCCTTCATTGCTTACTCATATTCTCTCCTCCTTTGATTCATCTTCTCTCTCTTTAGTCATTCTCTCCCCTATTGACAACAATGTCAAAGATATCTATAAGTCCCAATATGAAAGTTATATAAAACCTTGTAGTTATACCTTATACCTTAAATTTACTATTTACATTAATTTCATAACAAATATTTTTACAACTTTAGAAAATGTCCCTAAAGAGTGAACTCTTGTGTCAACTTCACTATCTAATAATCCATGAATTGATACAACATGCACCTTCACTTAGTGAATCTTGGATAGGGGAATAACCCCTAACTTACCTCTTAGATACCCAAAAGCATCCTTATGCAATGGCTTGGTAAATATATCTGCAATTTTTTCTTTGAGATTCACATATTCAAGCCTTACTTGCATCTCATGTTCTTGCTCTCTCAAGTAGTGATACTTGATAGATATATGCTTGGTATTTTCATGCATCAATAGACTCTTTGATATATTTATTGCACTAGTGTTGTCACAATAGATAGTAATGGGCTTAGTAATTTCTTCTTACATTCCTTATGACAATTTCTTAATCCACACAATATTAGAACAATTAATTAAAACAACAACATACTAAGCTTCAACAGTAGATTGTGAAATGCAACTCTATTTCTTGCTCAACCATGTTATTGATATTTCTCCTATGAAGAAAACTCTACCACTTGTTCTCTTTCAGTCATCCATATTACTATCCCAATTAGTATCGATGTAAACCTTTAGTTCAAAATCACCATCTTGTTTGTACCATAATCCAAAATATTTATTCCCTTTAAGATACATGAATATCCTCTTAACAATAGTCATACGTGTATCCTTAGGATTAGAGAAAAACCTTATAATAATTCCAATTTCATGTGTAATATCGGGTCTTCTATGCACAACATACTATAATTTACTAATTATTAATCATTATTGTGTCTCATTTACCTTAGTTGTAGTATCCTCCTTTGATAATTTAATGCATCCATTCACCATAGGTGTACTGACTAGTCTTGACTAATACATGCCAAAAATATTCAATATCTTCTATATGTACTTAGACTAAGTTATAAATATACCATTCTTTGTTTGATGAACTTGTAAAGAAATGAAGAATTTGATCTCACCAAACATACACATTTTAAACTCTTTGCTTATTTGATCAACAAACGACTTACATAGAAAATCATTACTACCAAATATAACATCATCCACAAAAAATTGAGCAATCAATATGATGTTTACAGCTTCACTCTTGAAGCGCAAATTATTGTTTTGACTAGTTCTTGCAAACCCAATTTTAATCAAGTACAAATATAACCTTTCATATGAGGCTCTCAGTTCTTACATTAGTCCATACAATGCTTTGTTCAATTTCAAGACCATGTACCTTTGATCAGGTTCAACAAGTCCTTCTAGTTGTTCTATGTAGACTTATTCTTCAAGTATTACATTCAAGAATGCATATGTAACATTCATTTGATACACTTTGAATCTCTTATAAGTAGAAAATACAAACAATTTTTCAGCTTCTTCTATTCTTATAATAGAGGAAAAAGTCTCACCATAATCAATTCCCTTTTCTTGAGCATATCCTTTGCAAACTTGTCTCACCTTGTTCCTCACAACTTCACTATTTTTATTTAGTTTGTTTTTGAAAATCCACTTTGTTCCAATTACATTCTTATCAGTAGGTCTTGGTACCAATGTCCAAGTGTTATTTTTATCAATCTAATCAATTTCTTCATTCATATCAATTATCCAATATTCATTCTCAAGTTCATCTTTCACAATTCTTGGTTTAAATTCAGCAATTAAACATGCAGGGTTCTTCAACTTACTTCTTGTCATGACCCCAATGATTCTATCTCCAATTATTTATTCAGGTGAATGGTTCTTTCTCACATATTTTAAAAGAATAGGCTTGTTTCTTTGATCTCCAACATTATCTCCACTATGTTGGAGCTTTTCATTCTGCTTGAGTTGTTTTTTCTATGGCTTGGGTAGAACAGACTGATGCTAAATAGAATTTTGCTAAACTTGGTAGCACTATATTGTTGTTCAGATATTGCATGCTAACACTTAGGTACTACATCAAGTGTGTCATCATAGGCATAGATTGTTAGAGTAAAGGATTCATTTCATTTCATTTATTAAATTACCTTTACTCCCTACTTAAAATTTTGCTTTATGCACATGCATTCCCATTTAATAATTAAATATTAATTATTAAATGTCATTTACCTCTTAGGTTTTTCCTCTTAAATTTTAAAATCTTGTTCTATAAGGATTGATATATTGTATATTTCTCTTATATTTTTGTTGAAGAAGGACATTGTTGAGAACAGATTGATACAAGTATGATAAATATGTTTCAATAATTGTTTTATCACTAATGGAAAACCTATTTTTTTTGGTATGACAACTGCTTATATGATTTAAGTACTATTACCTATTTGATTGATGAAGAGGATTTGATCAAAATATGTAACAATATCACCTAGAGGAAAGGTTGAGTTATGTTATGTAAAGGAGTATAAGAATCAGCTAAGACAGTGATAGCATGGTGTATTGATAATCTACTTAATGTTGCAAAGGTTGGTTACTCTAAACAAGTTTAGAAGAATAAGTTAAAAAAAAAAGTTTTTCAACAAAGATTGACTGAGTGGACAGTAGGTGTGGAGCAAATTCAATACAAGCCGAGCATAAAATCAGTTGGAGCCAAGTAAAAGTCTATTCTAGTGTATGCCGAGAAAAATAGTGGATGCCAAGTAAAGTTTAGTTGATGTCGAGCACTAGTAAACTTTAGTTCATGTTGAGTGATTTTACAGAGGATTTCGAGCAATGTAGTATGTGTCAAGCATCAGAAGAAAGTTAATGTCTAGTGTCAGCATTATTAGAAAGATCATGAATTCGATGGATCTAAGCTGACAAGTTTGTTTTCTTGGATTGTTTGAACCAGCTAGAAGATAAGATTGATGAGTTGGTGCACAAAATTCATGGTAAACCATTTTGAGAAAAATTCAAAGAGGATTAAAGAAGAAGTTTCTAGAACTGATATGGAATGAGGGGTAGATTCATTGTATCCTAGCAAATCTGTCCAAACCGTAAATTGGAAAATGGAGAATGAATGATAAAAGATCTTAATTCTCTATTTATAGGGATGGCTAGTCAGAAGAAAGGGTTGTCATGTGTGAGAACCTAAGGAAGACAAGGAGTCAAGGGTATTGCTTCATCAAGTGACCTAAGTGAAGAAATCTACAGTGGCATGTTAAGAAAGAAGGTTTAAGGGTTTGAATGCTTGAAAGGTGAACAATCTATCAGAGCTAAAATGTGTGAAGGCCAAGCAGAATAGAGGACTAAAATAGAGATTTGTAATCTGCAAATGGAGTTGTAAGTTATTATCATATCAAGCCTTACTGTTACTCTCTAATAATTGTATTAGTCTAGGGCAACTCCTTTGGATTAAGTTTGACCTAATAGTCATTTGTAAATCTAGGGTGACATTCCAAGTGAATGGTCTAAAGTCCTCTAACAAGGCTCACTCCTAACATGGTGATTGAAATCCTTTAATAGGGTCACATTTAATAGTGTGTATTGTAACCTTTAATAGGGTTGGCCTTTCATAGGGCATCACTTTAGAAGAGTGAAAAAGAGTAGCATGTTACTGGTGGTTTTTCTCAAATTAGGTTTCCACATAAATCATTGTGTCGAGTGTGTTGTTGAATCTATTATGTTTCATATTTACATTTTTGCAAATTAATTTGATAGTAATCTACAAGTTTTAAGTGATTTCATAATTTTATGGATGCATGATGATAAATGTTTTATGGGTTTGCTAAGATGTAAAAAGTTTTATTTATACATATGGACCTCATTTATTCTAAAGAATTCCAACAATTTTTTGTTTGATATCTCTTGTCTTTCCTTCTTTGTGACATGTTCTTGCATGCAAGTATTCTAATAGATCTATGGATTTGTATTGCTCAAATCCTACATGGTACTAGAGTTGAATCTTCTACAACTTGTTCCAGTTTATTGAAGAAAATATGAACAAGGTTTGTTGGATTAGATCTGATAGTTTTTAGGTATTTCTTGTTGAAATAGGTAGGTCTCTAAAATTTAGACCATTTTGAGTCCAGAAAGACATTACAGTTGGATTTGGAGCATGTTAAAACCCTTATTTCCATATAAGGAACTTTGATTATGGATGTTGTTGATAAGAGAGGCAGAATTGCCTTGCTTTAGAACCTATACTTGCACATGTCCCAAGGAAATTTAAAAAAAGAGATATTTATCAAAATTAAAAAAGTGTTTCCCTTTATAAAAAAGTGCAACCCATGGCCCACCAAGCATTCACCGTCACACCACTTGCACACAGCTTGTGCCCAATGTGCACTTAGCCATTGCCACATCTACTAGATTGCATCATCCATGCAAAACCATCATGGTCCTAGTCCCCTTGTACCCACCTACAATCATGTGGGGGCCCAAGGACTTATTTTTTTAGCCCCAAAGAAACTTTATTTGGCATAATAGGGTGCTTGTATTTTTTTGCTATATATTGAGCATATTGAGGCATTTTTTGGTAAACAATATACTATTGAAAATATGATTCCAAGATGGATGCATTAGTATAGGTTTTACTAGTAAATTTCCCTAGAATGTCACTTTATTTTATTGTTGAAGTTCGATGATCTTTTTTGCATTCTGAGGGACATAACTTGCTTAGTTTTGCTTTATTTTTCAATCTAGCAGAAGCATCACAAAGATCTCTTTGAGATATTTACAGATTCCTTTTTATTTTCATCAAAACTTTTCAAAGGTATATATGATACTCAACTAAAGTTATGTTTTACTCTTACTTGTATACACATTCCTTCTAGCATTTAGGGTTTAGTTTTTTGCATTATGTGGGGTGTTTTTAGTTCTTCTTTCTATTATTTACATCAATAAACCAAAACTATATCAAACAAACACCTTATAAGAAATGGATGAGACTCCTTCTTGTATAGTTCCTCTAAACCTACATAACTATCAAACATGAATAGCTACCATGACACAACTTATCCATTTAAAGGGTTTGTGGTCTTGTTAAGACTAAGTGTAGTTAGTTTTTTAAAGGACCTATCATACCTTGTAGTACAAGAATAAGATGGATGAGGCCATGGTTTGGTTTCTTTAAGTGTTTTAAATACCTTACAGTTTCATCTTGATGAGTGTGATACTCCTTGAGAGATGTGGGCCAAGTCCAAGAACTTGTTTGGTACCATCAATGAGTTTAGAATACTTCAAAGTGAGGCAAAGATTACATCACTTGTACTTGATTCTTTTCCCTTAATTGAGGACTTTTTGATGAGATTTAAATAATAGAGATCATTGTTATATGGTTGTGGAAAGAACAAGACTGATACAGAGTGCATCTATCTATTTTTGTCAAAGCTTTGAGGAAAATTTCACATTTTCTCTTCCACCTTACATTCCATTATGGATGCTTTGGGTCATAGATTTAACATGCCCACATTTGAGGTATTCCATGATTGGTTGGCTAGAGAGCATGTCAACCTTACAAAATTGAACTCTTTTCCAGGATCAAAGAATCAAACATTGGTTTCTCAAACATCTACAGGAAAGTCAAAGCTGAAATTGAAGTCGAAAGAAGATTTAGATAGTAGTGAGAGTTCCCCCAAGCCATCTTCTAGGTCAGATACTTTGAAATCCACTATAAAGGGTAAACCTTCCAAGTCTGGTGAATCTTCCTCCAAGACTAATAATTTTATAGGTTATCCTTGTAGTTTTTATGGCAAGGAAGGACATCCAGTTTCTAGGTGTTGGAAACATCTTGAGGCCTTAGAGGAGGTCCTAAAGCAACATAGTATTTCTTCATTGAAGCCACCACCTCCTCCTTCAAGGAAAGGACATGCCCTTTCTACAAAAGCTTTTTCTTCTTCTACTTTTGGGATCATTGATTCAGGTTCTTCCCACCATATGATAGACTCACCTAATTTGGTTACCTCACTTATTTAGAGTGTTACTACATATATTAATGTTGGTGATTTTGCACAGCTTTTAGTTTTAGGTTCTGGCACTATCTATTTGTAGGATGGTTCCCTATATGATGTTCTTTTGGTTTTGGTCATTTCTATTATCCTCTTGTTTGTTTATTAAATTTCTCATTCTAGCTCTGGTAAGATAGTTGAGTTCTCACCACATAAGGTGGTTATTCAAGACTTCCATGGTCCTGATTTGGTTGTTTCTACTAGGATTGTTCACTTACAGTCTCACTTATATCACTTTGATAGTTTTGAGAGCTCTGAGTCTATAGGTGCTTCTCTTATTGCTCATGTAGATACACTGAGAAAACTTTGGCATAATTTTTTTGTCCATGTCAACTATAGATGTCTACAACAGATGAGTACACAGGAGCTAGTGACTGGGTTACCTCAAATCTCTTGTATAGATAGTCTTTTTTGAGGTTGTGCACTTTGAAAACATCATAGAGATCCTTTTCTATCATGTTGATCCACATGTTCTAAGGCACCATTAGAGTTGATGTATAGTGGTCTTATGTCATTCCCCACTCTATCTTTTTTAGGTGCTCAATATGTGCTTACATTCATAGATGACTTCTCTAGACACACATGGGTGTACTTTTTGAAGTACAAGTATGATGTCTTTGATTCATTTTGAATCTTTAAAACATTTTTTGAGAATAATTTTTGTCTTTCTATCAAGCTTATATGCACTGAAAATGGTAATCAATATGTGAATCAATCTTTTAGAGGTTTTTGCATTAAGGATCGTTTACATCATCAATTCAAAGTTCCACATACCCCTCAATAGAATAGATTTTTTGAAAGAAAGAAAAAAAATTATGGGTGATGACCAATTGTATGTTATAGTCTCGAGGTATGAATCCTTCCTTTTGGGTTGAGGCTATCAATTGTGCCCACTATCTTCAAAATCAGATGCCTCACAAGGCATTGTGACATATGGCTCCTAAGGAGGCTTGGACTCATGTCATTCCCAATGTTTCTACATTTTGTATTTTTGATAGTGAGGCATGGCCATTTATTCTAGATGCACGAAGGAAATTCATAGAGAGGAAGACCCTACTACTCATATTTATTGGCTACTATGGATGTGAAGGCATTCAAGTTGTTCGTGTTGGAAATATAAGAGGAGTAACTAAGAGGGGAGGGGTGAATTAGTTACCACTAAAATAATTCCAAATCCCTTAGATGTCAATAAAAACTTCTTATTAACTCAAATCCTTTCATATCTCAGTAGAACTAGATATTCACTATAACTCAGTTAACAAAGCAATCTTGAGATATTAATGTGTATTAACCTTTAGTAACTTAGTTGTAGAAAGATAAAGCAGTAATAAAATAACCTGAATACATGATATACCAATATTTAATGTGGAAACCCAATTTTGGAAACCACCATTGAAAATAATTACAACTTTTCACTCTTTTATAGTGAACCCTATTAGGAGCCTACCTTGTTAAAGGTTACAAAACACACAGTTAGGTGTGACCCTAGTAAAGAATTTGAATCATCTTGTTAGTAGTGGCCTTGTTAGAGGTCTTAAGAACTTCAATCTAGAAATGCCACCTTGTTAGACAATTTACAAAAATGACTGTTAAGTCAACTTTGTTAAGAGATTTCTTCATTGCTACAATTGTTAGAGAGTAACAATGATTGACCTGATTAATGAAGTAACTAACTTGTAGATTTAGATCACTGTACTAGCTTATCCTTTGGATCTTTCCTAATCTAAATATTATTTCTAGCTCCTTGGATGTTGTACCCTTTACTAGATATCCTTCTTTATTCGCATCTTATCTTCTTTCACAACTTCCATATTTCAATCCACAACTTGACCTTTCATATATATGAAACCTAATATCAATTCATCTTGAATACCTTTACAAATAAATAATTAACATCCACTAATATGTCTTGAAATTTTTTAAAAAAAAACAAAAATATTATGCTATAGGTCGGCTGATTTGAACTGGGTCACTCAATTACCATTGAGTTCCTTGGTAATCAACTTGACTCAGTTCACACTAAACCCCTTTGGCAATCAACCTGAATCAATTAATACTTGAATCCTTCAATGACTAACCTATCTCTTTTAACACTTGATCACTAAACTTGGCTTGTTCTAAATTTTTTCTTGGCTACTACTAGAGTCTTCTGAGCATGGTTACTACTGGTAGTGCTCAATTAGAATGTAAAATTTGTGTAAAATCAATGAGAATATACAATTGAATAATTATTTTCAACAATCTCCCTCTTTGGCATTGATGGCAACACAACATGTCATAAGAAAAGGAAATTTAGAGCAATCAAAATGATTTATAAGATTTTATAATATCCTTAGCTTCATTTTGATTCTTCATCCATGAGAACTCCCTCTAAGATTCTCCCTATGACATCTTAACTTTAGACTCCATTTGATAAAGTTGTCCCTCTTGCTAATATACAATTGTCTTCCTCTAATTCATGAAATCAATCTCCCTCAATTCTTTTGACATGAGCATGACATATTCAATCTCTCCCTCTTTGACATCAAATGCCAAACACTTGATACAATGAGTTTATAATGTACCTGATGTACTGATTCATATGTAATGAGCTCTGACTTCTTTGCATCAACTTGATAGTTCTTCAATACAGTTTGGTTGATGCATCACTAATCTATACTCTAGTGAGCATCCGATAGGGGAATGACCCATAGCTTTCCTCTAAGATACAAAAATGTATCCTTAGGTAATAGTTTGGTAAATATGTCAACAACCTGCTCCTTTGTGTTCACATATCCCAATCTAACCTATTTATCTTGAACTAATTCTCTCATAAAATGATACTTGATTGCAATATTTTTTGTCTTAGAGTGCATCACTAGATTTTTGGATATGTTTATTGCTCTTTTGTTATCACAGTAGATAGCCATTGGGTCCTTGATTTCTTCCTATATTCCTAACAATAGTTGCTTGATCTAGACTATGCTAGAATAATTAACTTATATAGCAACATATTGTGCCTCTTTTATAGATTGGGAGATATAATTCTACTTCTTACTGATCAATGACACTAGCCTCTTTCCAAGAAAGAATGCTCCTCCATTGGTGCTCTTTCTGTCATCAACACTTCCATCTTTATCTACATTAGTAAAGACTTTCAATGCAAGGTTTCCTCCTTTCTTGTACCATAGACCATGGTCTTGAGTTCCTTTTATATATCTCATAATTCTTTTAACTATCATCGTATGATTTTCTCTAGGATTTGCAAAAAACTTTGCAACTATACCAACTGCTAATGCAATGTAAGGTCTTTTTAAAAAAACATACTGAAGTTTCCCAATCATAGATCTATAGGTAGTCTGATTTATCTATTTTGAATCATCATTATTGGATAGTTTATGTCCAATAGACATAGGTGTTCCAATTGGTTTGGAATCTTCCATTCCAAAAGATTTCACTATTTCCTCTAATTGAGTCTCAGTTTGAACTATCTACAACTCAGGTTAAAGTATTTGCAACTTAGGTTGAACTATCTGCAACTCTTTTTCCTCTGTCTAAGACTTGATTTCATCTATCTGAGCTAGAAAAGATGTAGTTTTAGTGAATTCTAGGTATAAAAAAAATTACATTTTGTCTAATTTCCAATCCTAACTAGGTTTCCTTTACCATCTAGAAGATAGGAATTCACATTCATGAATTCTACCTTGTATCCAATGTTGTTTAGTTATGCCACACTTAGAATATTGTGTCTTAGTCCTTGAACCTAGTAAGTATTGTAACATTTGAGTTCATCGATCAATGTAATGCATCCTTTTCCCTTTACATAAAATGGTTCATTGTTTCCAAATTTAACACTTCCACCATCATAGTGCTCCAAGTGTTCAAAATTGGTTTTTTCACCAATCATGTGATGAGAACAATGACCATCTATTATCCATGTATCATTCTTGCTATCATGAGAAATAAGTGCCATATTTTTATTATCTTCATCATCTGACTCATCTTTAATAGTAATATATACCATTTCATCTTCATTATCACTATCATAATCTTTAGCAATATAACAAGATTTATTACCTTTATCTTTGTAGCTTTAAAAATTTTATTTCCTTTGAACTTGTTGAATTTTTTGTCATCTTTATTTTCTTTGTTTGGACTCCTTGCAGCAATGTGACCAACTTCTTCATAAGAGAAAATAATTAATAGAATTTTGCCTTTATATTTACCTTTTCCTTTCGGTAACCTTCTTGCAAGTAGGGTTTCAATAACTTCAAGGTCATCATTTGATTCTTCTTCTTCACTGTCAGACTATTTTCTTGTTGAGTTTCCTCCCTTTTTGCTAGGAGTTAGTTTTTCTTTGAATGTTGATTTTATGTTAGGAGATTCAAGAAGATAATTATCAAAGTTAGCCAACACAAATGTTGTTAACCTTCCCACTATTGCATCCAAAGTTATATCATTTTTGGGATCACATATCATCTCTTCGATAGTTGAAACTCTAATTACATAAATAGGAAGAAGGGATCTTAATACCTTGTTGACTACTCTCACATCATTGATTCTTCCTCCTACAGCTTTGACTTCACTCATGCTTGCCTTTGTTCTTTCAGTTTATTCTATAATGTTTTCATCTTCTCAATTCTCATTTGATCAAATTTGCCTCTTAGACTTTATTCTTTAGCTCTTTTCACATCGTCATCTCCTCCATAGATCTTCTCTAGTTTGTTTCACATATTAAAGGCAATAGGACAGTCTTTGACTTCATAAAATTTGGAATAGTTGAGAGAGGTAGCAATGTCAATCATCATTGTCTTCTGATTCTTTTTATCTACCATCTAATCCAATGTCAAAGGATTAGGAGGTGACACATATTGATTCTCCAAGAAGTGTAGGCTTGTATCTTCAATGGTTCCCAAATGTAGCTTCATGAGTTCCTATCATGCTTTGAAGTTTTCTCTGCTCAACTTAGGAATCTCTCTTTTGTAAGATGTCTTGATATGTAGCTTAGATCCTTGAAACCTTTTCTACAAGCACCAATAGATCTAATACCAATTGTTGGAAATATAAGAGGGTTAACTGGGAGGGGAGGGGTGAATCAATTACCACTAAAATAATTCCAAATCCCTTAGATGTCAATACAAACTTCTTATTAACTCAAATCCTTGCACAGCTTGGTTAGAACTAGATAGTCATTATAACTTAGTTTAATGTGTATTAATCTTTAGTAAATTAGTTGAAGAAAGATAAAGTAGTTAAAAAATAACATGAACATGTGAGACACCACGATTTAATGTGGAAACCCAATTTGGGAAGACCACCAATGCAACTAATTACAACTTTTCACTCTTTTGAAGTAAGCCCTGTTAGGAGCCAACCTATTAAGGGTTACAAAACACACTATTGGGTGTGACCCTATTAAAGGATTTGAATCACCTTGTTAGGAGTGGCCTTGTTAGAGGTCTTAAGGAATTTCAATCTAAAAATTCCACCTTATTGGAGGATTTATAAAAATGACTATTAAGTCAACTCTGTTAAGATATTTCTTCACTATTACAATTATTAGAGAGTAACAATGATTGACTTGATTAATGAAGAAACTAACTTGCAGATTTAGATTATTTTTCTGGCTTATCCACTAGATCCTTCCTAATCAAAATATTCTTTTTAGCTCCTTGTATGTTTTTTCCTTTATTAGATATCCTTCTTTTTTCACATCTTATCTTCTTTCACAACTCCCATATTTCAATCGATAACTTGACTTTTGATATATATGAAACCTAATGTCAAGTCAACATGAATACCCTTACAAGTAAATAATTAACATCTTGCAAAAATAATATAAAAATAGTAAAAAAAAATTCTATTGTAGGTTGGTTGATACTAAAACTGGGTCACTCGATTACCACTGAGTTCCTTGGTAACCAACGTAACTCAGTTTACATTAAACCCCTTTGGTAACCAACCTAACTTGATTAACACTTAAATCCTTCAATGAACTTGGCTTGTTCTCAACTTATACTTGGTTGCTATTGGAGTCTTCTGAGCTCAGTTACTATTGATGATGCTTGGTTAGAATGTGACATTTGTGTAACATCAATGACAATATATATTTGAATAATTTTTTTCAACAATTTTATCCTAATTCTAGAGAGTTATTATTTTGGTGAGATGTCTAGTTTGATGAGCATTATCCTCTAATGGAGCCTTCGTCACTTTCTTGTCCCTTATTGCCTAGTACTTCTTCTTCTTCTCTACAAGATTATTTATCCTTTTAGGAAGATCTTGATGATGATCCACCTTCCCCTCCTCTCCCTAATATCCTATGAGTACTCAAGTGGGCTTGTGATACTATTGATGTAGCTAGACCTATGGTAGGAGATCCTTTAGATTCTTGTTGCGCTTGTGCTCAGACATCTTGTACTATACTATTGAGTTAAGTCATTTTAGGTGATCCACAAAGTTTTTCACATACAATAGGACACTTAGATTATGATAGGATTGTGGATGAGGAGTACTCTTCATTGATGAAGAACCACAATTAACATCTTTTTTATCTTCCTAAAGGAAGGAAAGTTGGTTCAATGTAGGTGGGTGTACCATACCAAGTATGTTATAGATGGTTCTATTGATAGGTACAAGAAACATCTTGTTGTGAAGGGTTTTTCACAAGTGGGGGTATTGATTACTCTAAGACCTTTTCTCCTATTGTCAAGATGAATTCTATTTATCTTTTCCTCTCTCTTGCAATTTCTTAAGGATGGACAGTATTTCAAATGGATGTGAAGAGTACCTTTTTGCATGGAGACCTACACAAGGAGTTCTATATGAAGCAGCCTGAAGATTTTGTGCAAGAATCTTCTATGGTTTCCAGACTTAAGAGGTCCTTATATGGTCTCAAACAAGCCCCTCGAGCTTGGTATGACAAGATGGATTCCTTCTTGCTTGTATCACACTTCACACACTGCCATTCTGATCCTATAATGTACATTCAATGTCATGGGGCTGATTTCTTGATACTTGTACTATATGTTGCTGATCTCATTATTATAGGTAGCTCACCTTCAATGCTTTAGAGTTTACAATGAGCTTTAAGAGAGTAGTTTGAGATGATAGACCTTGGGATTCAACACTATTTTTTGGGTCTATAGGTTGTTTAGTCTTTAGATGGAATAGTCATTTTTCAGTAGAAGTATGCTCTTGATATGCTTTAGATATTTAAAATTATTGATTGCAAGCATGCTCCCACACCTTTTTCACTTGGGAATTGTTTTACCTACCACTTTCTCTACTCCTACAATGGATTCCACATTATATAGACAACTTATGGGTAGTTTTTTGTACATCATGCACACACGTCCTGATCTTTCCTTTGTGGTTGACCTTGTCTCTAGATTCTCCCATGATCCTCATGAGAGTAATTGGAAAGCTTCCAAATATATTTTGAGGTACATTCAAGGTACTATATGTTATGGAATTCACTATACATCAGGGGATCCTCACATTATTAATTATACAAACTCACATAGGGTTGGTGATATTGATGATCGAAAGTCTACTTCAAGATTTTTTTTATGTCCTAGTTCTGGTCCTATCACATGGTCTTGCAAGAAGAAACATGCTCAATTATTATCATTTACAAAGGAAAAATACATGGCATCAATGCCAACTATTTAGGAGGTTGTATGGCTTCGACAGTTGACAACAGAGTTTGGATTTCCTCTTGATAGTTCCATCTTTCTTTAGTCTGGCAATTAGAGTGTTATACACATTTTTTGGAATTCATTTTAGCATTAGTGGACCAAGCACATTGAGCTTCATATGAAATTCATCTAGCATATGATTTAGGATGGCTCTCTTATCTTGGAGTATATTCCTACTTATGAGTAGGTTGCAAACATATTCACTAAACCTTTTATGTCCTTGTGGTATCTTCATCTATGTTTTATGCTTGGGGTGAAGGAAGTTGTCCTTGGGGGGTCTTGGTGACGAGTCCTTCCTTCCTTATTCTTTTTTAGAATTATTCTATCTCTTTTTTATAGTAGAGGTTCTTCAAACTAGTTTTACCTATTTATTCATTTTTTAGAGATTTGGTTGTGTTGGGTACCTCATAAAACCATGTTGTTGGGACCTATTTATGCTTTCAGCTTTGTAATTTCCTATATTTTTTATGTATTATTTGTAGCTACATTGTTTCTCATCTTAAGGGGGGTGTTAGATTAAAAGATTAATTTAATTTAATATAGTTTATTAGATTACCTTTACTCCCTACTTAAGATTTCACTTTATGTGCATGCATTCTCATTTAATAATTAAATATTAATTATTAAATGTCATTTACCTCTTAGGGTTTCTCTTTTAGGTTTTATGGTCTCCTTCTATAAGGATTTATCCATTGTATATTTCTCTTATCTTTTTTATCTAATAATATAATCTTGCATATTTTCATAGCCAAACCCTTGCCTTCTCTTGTCTTTGCTTCTCCATGACAGCTTCTTGCATCTAGGTATTCTACTAGATTTGTGGATTTGTATTGCTAAAATCCTACATAGATAAAATTATTGTCATCATTAGGTTCATTTCTGCTATCCTCATCATTCTTTTTTGCAGGTTCATCAATTCTCACATTTACACTCTTAATCATTGTGTAATTAGTAGTTTTGTTGAAACATTTATAAGTTTTTCTCTTAGAGGAATAACTAAGGAAAATATCTTCATCACTTTTACAATCAAATATACCATTTCTAGCATCTTTGCAAAGATAGCATCTACTTCCAAATACTTTGAAATAACTCACGTTAGGTGTATGACCATACTAGATTTCATAAGATGTCTTGTTTGCTCCTTTCTTTAGTTGAACTCTGCAAATCATTTCAGCAATCCATTTCTCAATCATTAGTGTCCTTGAACAATCAACAATAGACATGTTTCTCCTTTGAGTAGCTCCATTATATTGTGGTATCATCAAGGCAGATAATTGTCTCTTGATTCCATCACAAGAAAAAAGTTCGTAAAATCAACAAACATAAACTCACCACCTCTATCAGATGTCAAATATTTCATTTTTTCCAGGATATTTTTCAACTCTTGTACTAGTTGAACATATAAAAAGCATGTGATTGAACTTTCATGAACATGACAGTCATCGACAAATAGTATGAAATGTTTGTCACCATAATAACTTCTCAATCTTGCTAGTTTACACAAATCATTATGCACAAGTTCTAATATATCATTAGAGGTATGTATTCTATTTGCAAAAATTGACTTTTTCATCTTACCAAGTTGACATTCTTTGCACATAACATTCTTAGGTTTTTGCAGATTTAGTAAGCCTCTAATTATTTTCTCTCTACTAACCTTAGCTATGTTCTCAAAGTTAACATGACATAACCTTTTGTGCCACATCCATACATCCTCAACTTTTTCAAACAAGCAAGTAGAAATTATAGGATCAAGGTAGAACATATTGCCTTTAGTTTGTTCACCAGTATTGACCAATTTTTCATCATCATCAAAGATATTTACTTTCATATTTTGAAATTCAAGCTTGTGACCTATATTATTTAACTGTGCAACACTCAACATATTGTATCTTACTCCTTGTACCCAATAGGTATTATCAAATTGTAATTTATCATTAAGCATCAATGATCCTCTACCTTCTATTAGACATGGAATATCATTCCTTGGCTTAAGAGTTCCACCATCACATTCTTTATATTTGTCAAACTTACTAAGATCACTAGTCATTTGATATGATCATCCACTATCAATGGCCCAAGTATCATTCTTACTAACATGTGACATAATTGATTTACCTTCTTCATACTTTTCCTTATTAGGGTCTTCTTTCACTATAACATACACTACTTCTACTCCATCTTTCTCATTTTCAATGTCTAACTTAGTGTTCTCTTCTAAAGTAATATAGCATGACTTCTTCCCTTTTTCTTTGAAGTCTTTTCTCTTCATGTACTTGTGATCTTTCTTGTCATTTTTGTCTTTCTTTTCATCCATGTACTTTTTATGGCATCTTTCAGTAAAATTTCTTACTTAATCATATTTGAAACATATTAGAGGTCATTTACCTTTGCCTCTAGATAGCCTCCTTACAAGAAATGTTTTAATCTTGTTGGAAATACAAATGGGAAATGTATACTTCTAAGAGGGCGGGGGGGGGGCGGGTGGGGGGTGAATCAAAAGTACTAATCTCTAACCAATAAAACTTTTAACTTTAAAACAATGCATGCATAAACTTATTGAAATACAATGTAAAGTAAATTTATCCACATAAACATTTGACACTAGATATGATTACCCAAAGACCCTCCAATGAGAAGGTAAAACTGGGGTGGGGATGACACCCACAATTCTTCACTACTATAGCAATAAAGTTCACCTATTAAGGTTACATAGTTTGACCATTCTCATGATCTTCCTTATGAAAGGCCTGTCCTATTAAAGGCTTACAAAGGATTTTTAGATCCCACCTTGTTAAAGGATTTTAATACCCTGTTAAAAGTGTGGTTGGCTAAAGGACTTTAGAACACTCACTTGGGATGTCACCTTGTTAAAGGATTTCACTATGAATATTAAATCAACCTTAATATAAAGGATTTCATCATTTTGATATAGTTGTTAGAAAGTACAGTAGAATGTTTGATCTAATACACTTGCAATTTGGTATTTCTAATTTCAGATCTCAACTCAGTCCATCTTGATCCTTTTAGTTTTGATATGAAATTTTTGTATCCTCGATCCTATGTTCTTCTAACTAATTCTACAAATCTATCTTTCTTCTAAGTCACCTTGAATGTATACTTACCGATTCACCCCTTTCACTACTTTCAAATCTTCACTAGTATCACATCCTCACATACATTCACTAATGCTCTCTCTCATGCTTTTTAATTATGGGGCTTCATCTCCCTTTAAAAAGACTTTGGTGGCTTAGGGTTAGGTATGAATCTGCGATTGAGATTCATTCATTTTTTCCATTCAATTACTTCCATTTTCCTGATTGGTTGCATATTGATTGCATAGGGAATCCAAATAGATTTGATCTTATCTTCAAAGCTTCGAGATCTATCCATAAGTTGTCTCAAAAATGGTTTGCATAGTTTTTTGTGCCATCACAAACAACTAGGTCATTTTTGTGTTACTCGGCATTTGATGATACTAATGCTCAACACATACTATAATTCTATTTGGCTCGGCACTTGAACTTACTCGACATCTACTATTCACTTGACACTTGAACTGCTTAGCACTTACTATTTACTCAGCACTTGATTTACTTGACATCTATACATATTATACTTGGCATATGTTACTAGTTCAGCTTGAACTTAGTAAAAATCTTAAATGTATGGACACTCAATTGTCAAAACCAATCTAAGATCAACAATCTCCCCCTTTGACATGAGTGGCAAAAACACTTAACTATACATGATGAATCTAATCTCCTCGAGTATAATATACATCTAGTTCAGCATATATACAAAACTTCAAAATTGTTCAAAATTTTGTAATGAACCATATACCTCAAAAAAATTTGTGACTCCTCTTGAGTTTATGTGTCTTTTCCTGTATCCAAAATCTCTTTGAGTAGATTTACCTCTTGTTGTTACTCTTTGTCTTAAATCATTCTGATACTCTTTATTTGATATCTACTTTTCTATTGTTTTCTCCCCTTTATTTGCTCTTTTTTTTTGTTTATTTATATCTCCTCCTTTCACTTGTCTCCCCCTTGCATATTTGTCTCCATTTTTTTATCTCCCCCTTTAAATATTTCTCCCCCTTTTTTACACTTATATCAAAGGGTCTATACATTGAGTGTGTATTTATCCAAGAACTTCTTATTAACTTCCATTAGAATCTTGAGAGTAGCATCCTAGTTGTCTATTGCAACATCTAAGGATTTGATTTGGATGACTATCTCTATTGGAAGGTGAACTAAGCCATCCAATGTTGAAAAATTAGGATCTTTCTTGAGCACTGTTTTAGCATAGGTTAATTCTTTCTATAGTATTTCCATGGGAGGGATCAGGGAAGCTTGAATTTGGACTAGCTTGGCTCTTGTGTTAGCCTCTTTTGTTGTTAGTATGGCTAGTTCCTTTTGTGTGTGAAGCACTGTATGGAGATGCTCCTCACTCTAAGTTGGATTTTGAGGTAGTTGCGTGCTTGAAATCTTTAAATTCCTTTTTAAACTCAAAATCTTGTGGCTTGTCTCTTGCATGAAGAGTGTCGGGTCACACAATTTTGTGTACAATAAGTATATATTCTGAAGTACCTTCTTCACTTTTTCTATCTCCGTAGCCAAATTAACTTGTGACAATGCTATTCCACTAGATATATTCTCATTAACTTTACCTTGAAACTTCTTTTCAGACCATTCCATGAGTTTTGCATTAGTTTCATGGTCTTCATTTGTTACCTATTCAACAATTTCTGACAATTGTTTCAATATAGGCCTGGTTTCATTAGGTGTTTGCAAGATGAATGGATCTAAAAAGACGTCTTTGATTTCATGTAGTGCTTGCCTTTTCTTGTTCTCCTTTCTAAATATTTCTTGGTTCTTCTTCCTTTCCAATGCCTCCTGCATGATATTGATCTATTCTAGGTTTATGGTTGCATAGTCATATTTTGGTATAACTATTTCCTCATCTAGTGTTGGGTCTCCATAGTGAAGTACTCTTGCAACCTTTTTTGAGCTTGAGCCTAGTGCAAAAATCTAAAGTGGCATTGCATCAGTGCTTGGCTTCTGAAGGGCTTTGGTAGGAGTGTTAGTTGTTGGTAAATTAACTAATGTCTGAATGGCTTCCTACTTTTTTTCCTTTGGAGTGTCCTTGTCTTCTTCTGATCTTCCTTGATCAATTGCAATTATCTATAGTACACTTTGTGTTTGTGTAGTAGGTAAAGATACCTCTATCTATCCTACTTGTTCCTTTGTAGGCTCCTTTGTAGTCTAAGTCTATTGTTCAATCATAACAACTTTGGCTATGGTGTTAACCTTTGCTAATGTATCCTCTGATGTTTGCACTAGAGGTTGACCACTAGTAGCTGTAGGGATGGTAGAAAGTGGTTCTTGTGTATTCACCTTATCCTCAGTTATTTCAGCTACTACTTTCTGTAACTCATCCACACTAACCAATATTGGATTATCACATAATTTAGCCTATAATGTGGATTGGTCAAGGATCTTCTTTAGATCTTCTACAACTAGTGGATTGATGTTCTTAGCTGAGCTGTCAAGAACATCTTTCACTTTTATTGTAACTACAAGTGTGTTTGTGTCATGTGGAGAGCTTAATGGTGGCAATTGTGTGTCTTGCACACTTTGATCTATTTTTTGATCCTCAGCTATTGGCATTTCATCTCCCTTTTGTTGTGTCTTCTCCATTGTGTTACCTTCCTTTTCTTTTTCACCTTCTCCTTCCTTACCATTATCCTCATCTTCTCCATTGTTCCTTCCCTCAAAGGGATCCTCTTCTCCTTCCTTGATAGTAGTCAAGCCATATATCAACTTCCACATTTGAGTGGATTTCTTGACAACATCTTCAATCTTGTTTTGAAGTATGCTGAAGGCTCTATAATTGGGTGCAAATTTGCTACCATTTTTCTTATTTTTCTTGGTTATTTTCCCTTTTGACAATTCTGGCATCACTTGTGCCAATGTAGACTCTCTTATTTCCTCTTCCATATTTAGGCAATAATTCCATTTATTCTCAACAATTAAATATAAGTCTTTGGGCATTTTATTATCAAAATCAAGAGGGGTATTCTTGAATTTTTCCATCATGGCATACACTGATTCTTCAACCTTATTTTGATCTTCTCTACTCTATTTATTAAAATTAGTATTTTTCAAACAATTTAAGTCTACATTATCACAAATGTTTTCAATATCAAACTTGGGAGCATGACTTACCATTCTAAATTGGCTTATGTCTTTTGACTCAGTCCTTTCATCATTAGACTCAAGTTGTGCAACATATTTTCTCCTTAATTTATTTTGCATAGGACCTTGTTTTTCAGTAGCCTTCTTCTTTTCTTTTACTTACTCCTTGTCCTTTTGAGTTGTGGCCCTTGTGGTTTCTCTTGTGGCTAGAGCAGTGGGCTTTGCAAGACTTGGTTTTGCAATTTTCATTCCTTTTGGTTGAGCTCTAGGCTATGTCTTAGCCTTTCTCTTCTTCGATTCTTGTTTTTTTGGTGCTTCATTGGCTTGTTCCTCCTCAATACCTTCTTCTTCTTCATCTTCACCCATGCCTTGGGATAGGGCAAGTCGTTCTTGGCCCTGCTCTTGTTCTTCCTCTTCTTCTTCTTCATCATCATCTTCATCATTGCCTTAAGCTCCTTCACCAAATTTAGCTTTCAATTTCCTCACCATTTTATCTTTCTTTTTTAGACTTGAGGCTATTTTCAAATCCATTTCAACCTTGGATTTCACAACATCATAGTTACCAAAGATTTTTGTTGAGTTGTCAACTTCCTATGCAAGTAGTGCAGTGATGGTAGCCGATGCCTCATCAATGTTGATTTCATAACCCAAAGGCCTTAGCCATCTCACTTTAGGTATTGTAGCCTAGATAGGGGTGTAGCCAATGTCTACCAACAAACAAATATCATTGTAGTACTTCTCCACTAATGAAATAGGAATTCTTAGCCTCTGTTTCATTGATTTTTTAAAATCTTCAAAGTAGCTAGTCATTACTGACTCAAAATTGTATCCCATTTTTTCAATGTACTCATTTATATGCCCAGCCATAGACCTATTGGTCTTCCATCCTATTCTACCAAAAGATGGAAATTCATTTCGAACATAAAAAAATATGCATACCAAAATTGAACCTAATTTGCATTGAGCACTTTTGGATTTCCTTATTGCTCCTAGCTTCTCCATTATTTTCTGCAACTGTAGCTCTACAAGATCATAAGTATGATCTTTCTTCACAATCTTATATCCTACATTAATTTCTATACAAGGAACACTATTCAGTCAGCTTGAACAATAGAATTTATGTGATATAACCCTTACTAAAAATTCAATAAGTGGACCTTTGATAGTATCAATGGTCATTCCTCTCTTGTTCCACTTTGCCCATGTATTTCGTTCAATCACTTCTTTAGAGTCACTCCTTAGGGTCTTGGGCCGATCAAGGGTTGGATATCCTATAACCTTATGTACAATCCTCTTTGACAGTTTGATAGGTCCTCCTTCTAGCCATAGACATCCATCATGGATTTTTCTTAAGACAATTCTTATCCATTCCATTTTGAAGACAGTGGGGAAATCTAGGGCACAAGTTAGTCACTTTCTTTCTACAATTTTGAACTAGTCCCTTTCTTTCTACGATTTTAAACTCTTCCTTCAACACTCCATTTTCACATAATTTATCATATGCCTAACATATTTCCATGTCTCCAATTCCTCTAACCTTGCAATTATAACATTTCCTTACATCTTGTAACATTATGATCTTGGGTGGAAAAATAGATAATGCTCATGTAGGGTCATTTTTGTATGCAATCTTAGGAATAGCCCTAAAATCTGGTTGTTTTACCTAATTACTAACTAGCTGAACTTCAAATGGTTCTTTATCCTTAGGATTCTTAGAACACGATGCCATTTTGCAAACTAGGGTTTTAAAAATTTAAAACTGTGTAACTACATAACTCAACACATAAAGAATACCTTTACATTGATGGAATGATGCTTGATCATTACTAGAATCCATGCAAATTCTTCAATCGTTGCTCGTCAATTTCTCCTTCACTTTTCTCACTCTTGCTCTGTGTTCATAATGATGAAAAATGAGTGAAAATCTACCTTATACCCTTTCAAAATATAGCATCTAATGCATGGTGCATAGATAACTATAAACTCGGCTTCTATGCAATTACTGCTTTTCTTGGTGTCCATTGGTTTTCCCATCACTCAACAGCTATTAGAATTACCCTTACCAACTTCTATATAAATTTCCTTCACTCAATAGCTACTACTAACTTGGCTTCAACTAGCTTTGGCTGACAACTCGGCACACAATAGAATTTTACTCAGCAATTGAAGAGAATTTTTCACACTTAAAGGTTTGACCTTGGTTTTTCCTTGTTGACTTGCATCCTTATTCATGCTAGTTTATCCTTTTTAGCAGTAACCTATCTTGGAACTGATGTATGATGAAGCATTTAAATATCAATCCCACATACCTCCTTTTTTCTTAGTTTGTTGAGATGTGATCACTTGACCTTTCAGGTGAAGTGATCCCTTCATTTGATGTGTTGCATCCCTCTTTCTTCCTCCATGTTTTGTTCATCTCTCCTCTAGTGTGCTCAACAACTACCTTGCCTTTTCCTTTATTGAACTTTGAGTTAGGTGCCTTTGTCCTTGTTGGGCAGTACTTTTTTGATATGACCAGTCTTCAAACAATTAAAGCATGCAGTTTGACTCAACCATCTATTGTAGCTACCACTGAAGTGTGTTCTTATGCAATTCTTAGGGATGTGTCCATACTCTTGACAATAATGACAGCTATGTCTTGTATTGTAATCCCAATTATAGGAACTTTAATGGCTTCTTCCATTGTTTGATGACCATGTGAACTTGGATCTACATTCAAAGGCTTTGTGTCCTACCTTCTAACAATTGTAACAACATCCTTCAAATTTTGGTGTATGCATGGTTCTAGTTCTGCATTCATGTGCCTGATGATCTTGTTTTCTACACTTGTGATGATAGATCATGTTCTTTGGCTTAGCATTCTGACTAGGATTCTTGCTCCTGCAAACATTAGTTGTGTGTCCTTTCTTTCCATAATAATGAAAAGTAGGTTTATAATTCTTGCCTTTATTGTTTCTTTCCTCAGCATCTTTGGATGTTTCTCCTTCTTCAGTGCTTATGTAGCCCAATCCTAATGTATCTTTAATAGATCTAGGGGATTTTAGTAGTTTCTCAAAGTACTTGATGGCTTCATTTGGCTTGTTGAAAATTTCTACAAACTCCTTTTCTATTTTCAAGTCATTCTGCAATTGTTCATTTTGCAACTTCAATGTAGTTATCTCAATGTCCTTGACATTCAACTCATGATGGGCATTCATCATTTGTCTTAAGGTTTCCAATTGCATGTTTGAGATCCTAGATAGCTCTACTGACTTCTCTTCCAATCTGTTAGCCAAAATTATTTTGTCTTCCTAAGTCATGGCCTTGTCTTCTATAGCTTTCTTCTTTTTCTCAATCACTACACATAGCAATATAGCTTGTGATTCTTGCTCCAACTTGATATTTCTGATTTCCTTAGCTTGTGCTCTATTCTTGTCCATGAGATTTGCAATTGTTGCATAAAATTCAAAGGAGTTACCATTTTCAAATAAATTTTTGGTGTCAATTTCTGTATACTGTGTGTCATTTTCAGCTATAGCAATCTCTTTCCTTCTCTTTAGAGAACTTCTTAAGTCATTTATGGCTTCATTCAATTGTTGTAGTAAGAGATGTATCTCAATCTCCTGATTCTCAATGGTCTTTTCCAACTTGTAAACTTCCATCTCATGATCTTTTCTCCAAGCTATAAGGCTTCTCCTGATGACAACTCAGCTCTGATACCAATTGTTGAAAATACAAATGGGAAATGTATAGTTCTAAGAAGGGGGGTGAATTAGAAGTACTAATCTCTAACCAATAGAACTTTTAACTTTAAAACAATTCGTGCATAAACATATTGAAATACAATGTAAAGTAAATGCATCAACATAAACACTTGACACTAGATATGATTACCCAGAAACCCTCCAATGAGAAGGTAAAATTGGGGTGGGGATGACACCCAAAATTCTTCACTATTGCAGTAATAAAGTTCACCTATTAAGGTTACATAGTTTAACCATTCTCATGATCTGCCTTATTAAAGGCTTACAAAGGATTGTTAGATCCTAACTTGTTAAAGGATTTTAACACCTTATTAAAAGTGTGCCTGGCTAAAGGACTTTAGAACACTCATTGATATGTCACCCTATTAAAGGATTTCACTTTAATTGTTAAATCAACCTTAATATAAAGGATTTCATCCTATTGATACAATTGTTAGAAAGTAGAGTAGAATGTTTGATCTGATATACTTACAATCTGGTATTGTTGATTTCATATCTCAACTCGGTCCATCTTGATCCTTTCAAATCTGATATGAAATTGTTGTATCCTTGATCCTTTGTTTTGCTAACTAATTATGCAATTCTTTCTTTCTTCTAAGTCACCTTGAATGTATACTTATCAATTCACCCCTTTCACTACCTTCAAATCTTTGCCAGTATCACATCCTCACATACATTCACTAATGCTCTCTCTCATGCTTTTTAACTATGGGGCTTCATCTCCCTTTAAAAACACTTTGGTGGCTTAGGGTTAGGTGTGAATCTACAATTAAGATTCATTCATTTTTCATGCTCAATTCTTTCCATTTTTTTGATTGGTTGCTTGTTGATCACATAGGGAATCCAAATAGATTTGATCTTATCTTCAATGCTTCAAGATCTATCCATAAGTCAGCTCAAAAATGGTTTACATAGTTGTTTGTGTCATCACAAACAACTAGGTCCTTTCTGTGTTACTCAGCATTTGATGATACTGATGCTAGGCACATACTATAATTATGTCTAGCTTGGTACTTGAACTTGCTCGGTATCTACTATTCACTCGGTGCTTACTATTTACTTGGCACTTGATTTACTCAACATCTATACATATTATACTTGGCAAATGTTACTAGCTCAGCACGAACTTAGTAAAAAGCTCAAGTGTGTTGACACTCAATTGTCAACCAATCTGAGATCAAAAAATCTCTTCTATATCATTTTATAATTCTAACTCATTTCATCTTTATTTCTCTTGTCTTTCTTTGAACAACCAATGGTTATCGAAGACTTGAAATAATTCCAAAGTGTAGGCATAGTATTATCATAATTTTTTAATTCAAATGTAGTCAACTGACCAACTAAACCATCAAATGTAAGGGCATTACAGGCATGGATCTAACTTCCTAAATTGCAAAAAATTATATAACATGGATAGGTAAGATTATTTTGAGAACTTTACTTATAATTTCATTGTCATTGATAACACCTCCAGTAGCTTTAGTTGCACTCAAAACTTCCTTGATTTAGTTTTCATATTGTGCAACATTCTCACCATCCTTCATTCTCATGTCATCATATTTTCCTTTCAAAATCTATGAGTTGGCTCTCAATATATTTTCATCTGCACCATGTACAAGTGACAATTTTTTCCATGTCTCTAGAATTTCTACAGTTCTTGATATCATCAAATTCTAGATCATTCAAGACAGGTGTAATTTCAATCATCATGTTGTTATGTTCTCTTTTTAAATTCATTCAATCCATGGTCATAGGACCAATAGGAGCAACATGTGCATTTTCTGGCCAGTTTAGAGCATGATCTCCAACTCTAAATAAGTGTAGCTTCATTCTATTTATCCATAATGAGAAGTTTTCCTTGTTGATCTTAAGTGTCTCTCTCTTGTATGGCATCTTCAAATCTTTATCTCAAGTCCCTTTAAACTTCTTTCCTTTAGGCACTTAGCTCTAATACCAATTTTTAGATAATTGAGAGGGGAGTGGTGTGAATTAGTTATATCCAGCTATCCCATAGGCCTTAAAATCAATTCAACACCAAATTAAACTTTATACACTTTCACATCACTAACTTGATAACCACATTCAAAATATCATCTTTCACTTATAAATATTTTACTTCAAATTGTTATCTCATTGTTTATGACTATACTTAGTATCAAAATAACAATTTAGTTTATATCGAGTTGTAACATAAAACATAAAATAAACTTTGCAATACATAAGCAATCAGTCAAATGAATACATAATTTTAACATGGAAAACTTGTAAAGGGAAAGACCACCTAGGACTGACAACCCAAATAATTTACTCTTTTGAAGTGAGCTCTACTAGGAGCCAACCTTAAAAAGGGTTTACATGTACATTTTTAGTGTGACTCAGTTAGAGAATTTTAACCAAAGATCATCTAGACTTTATCACTCCTTGACATTTCTAAAGAGTGGTCTACTTCAAAGGACTTACAAACATCACTAATTGATGTTACCATATAGGATTTTATTGACTTGTCCAGTCCACTTGGTTAAGATATTTTCTCTATTGCAATGGAAATAAAGTAATACACCAATGATCTATTTGGTTTTAGCACTACCTTTTCTTTATCAAATGTTTATTCTTCTTCCTTTTGATCTATGTCTAGTTGATTCACAATCTTTCTCTTTCACCTTGCACTTTCTTCTACTTGATCTTCCTTCTTTTGTTCTGCTTAGTTCACCTTGTTCTTCTTTCTTCTCCATGTTGAGATAATGAGTGTTACACACATTCCATAATATTGTTTATATTGTATTGTAACATTGTGATAATATTTTATGTAATTATTTAATATTGGGAAAAATAATTAAATGCCCAATATTAAATGTGGGATCAGTGGGTTTGGTAGCACAGGGTTTTAACATATGGTTTATGTAATACCACTTGGCGGTTTGGTAAAATTTTCTACTATATAAGCAGTCACAAGGGTAGTTACTGGTGAGAGAGAAGATAGAAGGTGAAAAAGGGAAAGAGTCGAGCAGGACAAAGCTTGACAAGTTAGCCAAGGGAACATTTGTGAAGGTTGGAAGCATGGCATGGGATGTGTGAATTTATGCTTGTTCACATAGATTGTTTGGTTGTGGCTATGGCATTGAAGGCTTCTATGGTTGTATTCTAATAGCATTTTTGCTAAATAATACATGGTGATGGATTCTATTGGAGGCCGAGTTTTTCTCTCAATGAGGGTTTCCTAAGGTATATCTTATGTCACAATTTTTGTAGGTGTGTTGTCTATTCTCTTACATGTGGATTTTAGTTACATATTTATTTCAGATCTATTATGGGTTATGTAGAAACAATTATGTTCTTTATTACAAGTTTCCTTACAAGTGATATCAAAGCTATGATTTTATTATTGTAACCCTAGATTGAATCCATGGAAATGCATGAGAGGATAAAAGAAAGGGCAAGATGTATGAGTTGTTTTATTGCAAATTTAAGGGTTTTGGATTTTCTGTTATGATAAGATGTTGGTAGATTTTGGGTATGTGAAACTATTGGTCAGTTGGATTTTTTGAATATTTCATTTAAATGAGGGTTTTAGGAGGTAGCTTATAGAAATGACCTCCTAGGTAAAAACAAACCTCACCATTGAATTCGGATTGATGTTTCCATAAATTTTGATATATAATATGCCCTAGTTTGGCCATGTTCAGAGGAAATGAAAGAGTTTTTTAGTTTCAGTCCATGATGGCCATCAAATTTAATCCTATCAAAAGTTTCGTCACAAAAAACAAAAAAAAATCGTAGTGAAAATGGTAAAAAGACTATCTTAGTAAAGCGGTCATAACTTTCTCTTAGGATATTGGATTTCAAACTTCTTATATGCATTGGAAAGCTAATTCAAAGCACTACAATTTGGTGTAAGTTTGGTTCTATGATTTTGACATTTTGTCAGGCTTTAAGAGCTTAAAAGTCAAATGTTCTTTATTTTGAGCACATATTAGGGCATAACTTGGGCATATGGAGTCAAATTTTGGACTTTGAGTAGTCAATGGAAAGCTCTTGGAGAGTTTTTCACATTGGTTTAGATTTGCTATAGGTTTGACATGGTTTATTTGGTGGTATATTGATCTGAATAATTTATGGTATATATTGACTATGGTAACATTGTGAGTTTATGGCATTGTATATTTTTGGAGAATTGGATTTAATGTCATTGTATACTTAGTTCATATTTCAGATTGGTCTCATGATGATATGATTATCAGTGTTTAGTTTGGATATGTATGATAACTTGTTGGGTCTACAAGTTGTGCAATGTTGTAAGCAGTCTAACTTACAGGTTGCATTTATGGCTTGGATATGGGTTGTCTTTTCTCGTTGATCTTTCATTATTGATGCATATTCATATTGGTGGCTTAGATTTGGGTTATCTATGCCCTAAGTCACATGATTTGCTGATTTTTTTCCCTTAATGCAGAAACAATGAGATGTTGGGGTAAGTGCAAGAAGTTGGGTCTCACTTTTGGGCAAAAAGTGGAAGTGTTTTTCCTATTTTTGAATTTTTTTGTCAATTGATGTCAAAATTTGAGGCATTTAGATATTGAATATATAAAAAAATTCAAAAATAAAAAATTTAGTGTTTGAAATTTAGTTTTTGAATATGTAATTTATTTGTGTATCCATATGATAGTTTTTTTTTGGTATGGATCTTTAAAAATCACTTTTTCAAAATGTCTATTTTAGGACCATACCAAACTCGTGTATGGACACCGTAATTTAACACAAATAAATAAATTTTCATAAATCCTTTTGAAGAGAGTTACCTAATACACCTAAGATTGATGACAATATTTTTCCTTAATTTGTTATTGAATATTTTTTTTATTAATTATTAATTGGGTATAAAGGTAAATTTTAAAACCTCTCATATACAGACACCATAATTTTGTCAAAATTTCACCTTTTTTCAAAAAAAAAAAAAATTAACCTCAAAAGAATTGTATGTAGATTGATGACATATAAATTAATTTAAGAAAAATTATAAAATAAAAAAGTTATTAAAATTTTATTGAATGTCTTTTTTTAAGATTTATGAGATAGTTTTGATTAATAAATAATGGAAAAATAGTAAATAAACTAATAACACTATAAAATTTACATTTTTGAAATCAGAATAGTAAGACCTATAATTGATTTTTGTTTCATCAAAAAATTCAATGGGGATGACCATATAAAAATTACGACAATCCCTGAAATTGTCGATTAAATGCCTTAGAAAAAAATGGTTCATAAAGGCATGGCTTGGTAGGACCAAGCCTATGCCATGCCTTTCCCCAAGGAAAAACCCCACGCAAAAGTCATAGCCATTCCAAATTCTTGCTCATGTCTTAAGAATCAGGCACCCAATTTGTAATTCAAAAATTGGGTGCCCGATTGCATGTTAACTATTGTAAGAATCAAGTATCTGATTCTTTAAAAATTGGGTACCCAATTTGTAAGCGAGTACTCGATTTTTAAAAAAATTGAGTAGCTAATTCTAATTTACCCGTTGGGCCCCAAAAGCTGCCCCACAGGCCAACTTTCAATGATTGAAATGATTGAATAACAGTTTCAATCTACAACAACAAATTATATCATAGTTATTCTATTTTCTTGTCTTCTTCTACAATTTGCAAGCTCTTGATTCAAATTCAAAATTGGTGCAAACATGGGATCAAAAAAATGAAGAAAGAAGAAGAAGAAAAGTTTTGACAGATGAGGAGATTGCAACAAATAAAGAGAATGAAGCACAACATCAACAAGAGAGAAGACAAAAAATTAGAGACTTGAACAATGTTTTAAAGGAGAAAGACATTGAGGATACCACGATGGATGAAGAGGCCAAAGAAGAGAACCCAATACAAGAAAATTTAGGTGCACATTCTAATCGTACATTCAATATAGGTGTGTCTCCAAACCCTCAAATTTTTTCTCGTGATGAAATTGGTGATTTTTTATAAGCAGGTTATGATTTAAATGATTTAGATTTTCTTCATGAGAATAAATTTTCAAACAATCATGCACAAAAAACTCCAATAGAAATGCATGCCCCAAAAGAAATACCAAGAAAAATTGAAAATGAGATTCAAATCTCAAATAACAGTGAAAATAAAATGTCAATTGAAAATAAAAATTGCATGAATGTAGACATAGAAACACCAACTACTGAACAAACACATTAGAATGATAGTAAAGTGTTTTAACATCATTTTCATATTCCTAATGATGTGCTAGATAATCTTGAGGGATTGGTTTCATGGAGACAAATTAGGACACATGCTAATAGATTATATATACACTTTTTTATAATAAAAAATTTGGGTTTCAATGTCAATTGATGTTGCAACTAATTAAAATGTCTAAAATGTGAAAAGTAATGAGAAGGTTAGGAATGTATACAAAAACCAAGAATAAAAATGAGTCTTTAAAACAAGTTGTATCTATTGTTTCTAGTGCCTTTGATGTTATCAGAAAGAATAGTCGCTCTAAAGATAAGAATGCGGTACGATAAGCAATAACAAGAGTTTAGTTAACAAATCAACAACTGACAAAAGATTGATTAGCAACATAACTGGATATCTTAATGTGAATCGTAAGACTTTAGAAAGAGCTATAAAGAGAAGGGTTAACTTTGAATGTGATCTAGCAAATATTTTGTGGACTTCTAGTGGTAGACTCTCGAGATGTGATATGAAACTTACTAGTGAAGTCAAAAGTTTGGTTGAAATTTTTTGGAATGATAATACAAGAGTATCACCTAATACAAGAGATGTTCTTTAAATTGAGAATTGGGTTAAAAATATGTGATCCACATCCTAAACACCTTTTGGACATGACTCAAACTAAATTGTTTAGAAAATTTGTAGATGGTAAGGTATTAAATATTACCATTAGTCAAAGATTTTGAAAAGTGCAAACCATGGTATGTAAGGATTAACAAGGAAAGAATCACATGTTGTTGTAAAACTCATATTCAATTTCATTTCCATTATGATGTATTTCGATCTATACGTGGGACCATGCATAATAAAGAAATGTTGCAGGAATATGGTATAAAAATACCACCTCAAACTATAAATGATTTCATATCAGGTTTGTTTTGTAAGCCACCTAATGATCAATACTTTCTTTTCAATGTATGTCATTCTAGTACATGTGATATGTGTGGCAATATTTCTTTGGTAGATGAATGTTTGCATGAAAATGCTTTGACTACTTTGGACAATAATTAGTTGAGGTAAAAAGATTCAAAACTGTTGAATATCCATTGAAGGATGGGAAGATTGGAAGAAGGTGTGATCTAGTTATAGATAAAGTTAGTTGTCATGCATTTATAGATGAGTTTAAGAGTGTGATCTCATACCAAAATATGTTAAACACTCTCAATATGCTAGATGGCTTGATGGACAATTTCGCATATGTAAGAATACATTTCCAATTGGTACTATACTTTCAATTGTTGACTTTGTAGAGAACTGTACACTTGCACCGCAAGAAGAAGTACAACCACAATATTACAATTCAATGCAAGTAACAATTTATGTTCATATAGTTTATAGGCATGCACCTGATAGTACAAAGGAGGATAAAAAAATATTGAGAGAGTACCATTTTTATATGAGTGATAATAAACTCCATTCATTTGAGTTTGTCCAATATTGTTTCAAGGTCTTTTATGATAATTTAAAAGAGACAAATTCAAATGACACAACATTAGATATGGTTCGATAATTGTATAGGACAATTCAAGAATGCGAGAATGTTCTATTGGTTGAGTAGGACACATTGGCAAACTAACATCCAACATGTGTGGAGTTTTTTTGAGGCTAGACATGGTAAAAGAGAACATGATGGTGTTGGTGCATGCATGAAGAGATCCCTCAATAGAGAGCAATTAAAATTTGAGGAAAAAGCTAAGTTCAAAAATGCACATGAGATTGTCAATGGTGTAACAAATATTTATACACGAGATCAAGTGAGAACTCTACAATTAAACGTTTCTTCTACCTAGTTGAAGAGAAGAATATCCTTTCAAGGTATGATTGTGATACAATTAGTGGGTCAACTAAATGGCATTCATTTAGGAGTTCAAATTCTAACACTTGGACTATATGGACTAGGGAGCTTGCTTGTTTTTGTCAAATTTGTCTTGCAGGTGAATAAGAAGAATGCGAGAATATAGAATGGGTTGAAGATTGGCAACAAAAATCATGAGCACCTACTGACACAGATTTTCAAGATGATATAGTAAATCAAGGCCAGAATGTTACTTTTGCATCAGAAGATTATGATCATATTTTACACCTCATAGAACCTGGTATGCATAATTTAATTAGATTTTTTCATGATCTCATGCTTTAATTTATATAATTTGCATATGTACTCATGTGATTAATGTGTTTTTGTACTTTATTTTATCTTGTAGGACATGTTTATGTTGTTATTGTGCCTAGTAATAATGATGAACAAACTAAGTATTGGCTAGCTAGATGTGTGGAACCTAAGAAAAAATTGATATGTCATCAAGTAGACGATGATGGTTTTGAGTATCCAATTAGGTTTGTCATTGTAGCTAGCACCTGGCTACGTAGATACCTAACAAGAAGAAATAGTTTACCAGCATTTGAAGACTACCAATCTGAAAAGAAGATTTTACACTATTATCATTTGGTTGTGGCAACAAATATCAAATTAGAAAGATACAAAGGGGGACCTGCCAGTAAGGTATTATGGACAATTTCAATCGACGAGCATGAGACAATCATAGATGCATTGCAAAAGAGAGATGATGCAGATGGTATTGTGGGATGACTACATTTAAATAAAACACATGTAATTTTTTTCTTTATTGTGTTATTTTTATATATGTACTTATATAATTTAATTACATGTATGTTTGTGCTGTCAATACCAAATTAGAGAACTTATATATATTCCTCTTATTCAGGTCTCAATTACAATTTATGCAAATTTAAATGTTAAAGTGGATTGAACATCAACATCTTGTGCAATTCCACATAGTGAGTACATACAAATTACACGTATATTTACATAGTTTAGATACCTCATATTAATTTATGTGTTTATTAACATGTTTTTTTTTTTTTACAATTTTATTTTACAGGACCTCATTTGAAGAGATGTGTTGAACCAATTTTATATTTTGATTTCACTTCTATAAATTCATCATTGACATTGTCTTACATATATTGTGAAATATGTTGTACAAACAAATTTAAAAACAAGAGTTTACTTCTATTTGAAAGTTAATGGTGTGCACTTGATATTATAAATTAATTGTCAATTTAAGTAATGACCTCCTATTTTTTTCCATTACTTTTACATTCAAGCATGTTTAAATTAATGTTTGTTTGAAGTTTCAAATTACTATTCATTGTAATATCAAACCCTTCACTTGTACATGATAATTTAAAGAGCATTACTCATTGTATTGATTATATGCTATTGTTATGTTGATAATTGACATTTATGTTTAACCATGTTAACCATGTTAAGTGAGAGGGAGGGAAGGAGGAAGAGAGGGAGGGAGAGGGAGGAAGGGACATGGGGAGGGTTATAAGTGCTTTTAATTTATCAGAAAGGGTTATAATGGGTTCTAGGTGGTCCTACAATCCCTTTGGACTGATTATGACTCCTTAGGACACATTAGGACCCATTAGGACACCTTAGGACAAATTAGCACCTCTTAGAACCCCTTACAACACATTAGTTATTGTAGTCCTAAAAATAATCTTTTCTAATGTGTCCTAGTAAATTCTAATGTTTCCAAGAGGTTTTGATGGGTCATATGTGGTCATAAGAAACCTTAGGACCCGTTATGACTCCTTGGAACCCATTCATACCATTAACACACTTTATGAACCCTTAGAACACACTAATCATCGTAGGATACACTTTAGGGTTGTAATGTGTCCTATTCAATCGTATTTTTTCCTAAGGAGTTTTAGTGGGTCCTAAGTGGTTCTAGGAATCCTTGAGACTAATTACAACCTCCTAGGAACCATTATGACCCGTTATGAGCCTTTATAGCATATTAGTCATTGTAGGACACCATTTACAGGTCTAATGTGCCTTAATGATTCATACGTTCTAAGGGGACATTAGGGATTTTTAGGATCCATTAGTACACATCAGGTCTCATGAGGACACATTAGGGTCCATTCGCACACATTAGGACCCATTAGACCCCATTAAAACCTCTTATAACACATTAACCATTGCAAGACATAGTAATGTGTCCTAAGTGGTCCTAATATCTCACAATAGATCACAATTGGTCCTATGTGGTTTGAAAACCCATTAATACCCTTTAGGGTGCACATTATAACCATTTAAAACATATTAAAATCCATTAATGCCTCTTAGATAATCTTAAGGGGCATAAAACACACTAATGGGTTATAATATGCCCTAATGGGTCCTAATGTGTCGTAAGGGGTTCTAATGTGTTTTAAGTGATCCCATGACCTTTTAGGACCGTTAGGAACCCTTATAATCCATTAAGGGCCATTAGGACACATAAGAACCAATTATAACCCCTCTGAACATATTCACCATCATATGATACACTACTATGTCCAAAGGCATTATAATAGCTCCTAAGTGGTTGTAATTAGTCCTAATGTTTCCTCTTGGATTTCAAGTGGTCTTAATATATCATGAAGGGTCATAATGGGTTCTTAGTGGTCCTAGGACATCTTAGGGCCTATTAGGACCCCTTAGAACACATTAACTATAGTAGGACACTCAAATGGGATGTTAATGATTCTAATGTATCATAAAGGGTCATAATGGATTGTAAGTGGCCCCAGGACCCATTACAAAACCTTGGAATATATTAGGACCAATTAGGACACATTAAAACTACCTCAATCGGTTATTTAATTACATAGGTAAATATATTTAAGAAAATTTAACATCTTGACAAGACATTAAGTGTCTTGTCTAGAAAAATAGGTATTCTAGCCAAAGTGACACTTGATGAGAAAATGTGTGAAAGGAAGGCTATCATCCATCATTTCATTAAAAAAATCTTCAATCTTTACCTCAATTTTATAAATTTGAATTTTTAGGATGAAAAATATTTATAATAGTAGGTCAATTTTATTTGTATGAATCTCAATGCATAAATTTGATGTGATATTTATCCAATAATATTATTGATATCAGTACTAATGCTCTATAAATAGTTAAAATTATTGTTCATGTATCATATATACTTACAAAATGTGTCATATGTTCATGAATAAAATATATCACAATAAAGAAAATAGTTTGAATATTTAAAACATGATTTAACATAATAATATATACTACATACACTAGCATGATAAGAAGTCGTAAAATAATAGTACATGGTCCAACATGTCATAACATGATCTATGAAGTCAAAAAATACATATAATACAGTTAACTATCCTAATACAAAGTGTATCAAAATAAACAATATGTGTCATAAAAATGCAATCTAAAGGTGCCAAAAAGACCTAATCTATCTGATCGAATGTCCTCTTTACTCCACGTGAAGAGGACTCAAATGGATCCTATGTAATATGATTTGTCTCATCATGTGGGACACCCTGTGAGGTAGATGGATCATCCTATGTAACATGAGGGATGTCTCATCATGTACATGCTTAATTGAAATGGGTTTCAAAATCTAGCTTGCAAATAAATTAAATATTCACTACATAATAAAATAAATACCACATGAGATAGGTGTCCCTCTATAACGGGAGGAGGTGCACTATGAAAGCCACCAAATGTAGTAGTGGTGAGGTCCTGTAATTTACAATACATACATTTTAAAAATTTGATAAAGGCATAATGAACTATGTATGTACATAAATCACAATATTGACCTCAAAGGATGATGTAGGTACCTCCACCTAGCTTGTCTCGTACTCTTAGTAACACTTATGGCGACATAGTCCTAAAATTATGGATACATAAAGGTTGAGTCAAAATTATATATACATGAATAATTACAAAGTATATAAACTAAAAAGTACATAAATTTGTACACTACATTTTTTATACACTATAAAAACATGTATGTATATCATACCTGAGTAGTAGCCAATGTCATAGATGTGTCTACAGGTATGCTAGCATGATGATCAAAAGATGGAGTAAAAAAAAACTATATCGAGGCCTATATGGATGAGTATGATCCATCTCCTATTTGTAAAATCAAAACACACAAAATATATACACAAGTCAAAATTGTTCAAATTATAAGTTAATAAAAATGTACATACATAAAAGCAGTACAAATTACTTGTCTTTAGTCAAAAGTTCATACTATATGTATTTGAGGATGTGCCTCAGTGGTAACTGGATCAAGACCTGTACTGACATCAAACTGTGTAGCAGCCAAAAATCCCTACAAAATTAGATAAAAAGAACATATGAGCACATGTTATTAAATTTGAGTTAGAATTTACATTTTTACAATGTAATTCAAAGTGCATACCGTATGAGGGACACCAACATCTGTAGGTCTCAAAAAAAGACTATACTACCTCCTAGGAGGAACAGTATCATCCATCCTCTGTTATTTCAAAAATACAAATTAATATGGTTAATACAATTACACATGTATGTAGAAAGTAAATAATTATGTGCTTTATATTTAAATTTTAGTTAAAATTTTACCTGTTACTCTTGACTGTCTCCAAGCTCTCCCTGCATGAGGTCAACAAATGATGAGACATCAATCTCATTACTACCATCACCATGGGTAGCATATATGTCATCATCAAAATCAACACCCTCAACATAATGGTCATTGTGTGCTGCATTAGCATCATTCTATGGGCCTTTGCATATGCCTCCACAGCTAGTACAAATATGTCCAAGTGGACGAACATGTGTCACCTGCATCCACTATTGTACTAAATTTCCCGAAAGAGTACTCAAAGAGGTAAGAGTAGATGAAACTACTCGATGATGGTGTGGAGCTAGTACAATGGGCATAGGAAGAGGTACAAGGGGCTAAGGTCACTTGCAGTTTCTCATTCTATCACTCATCTTTGCCCAAGGCCTATCCTGAGGCATCCCTCCACCAAAACCCTGAAATGATTTCATATCAAAATAATTGGGTTTCAAACCCAATTCAAACACAACCCTTAACTTCCTAAGGAAGTACATGGGCACCTCATGATTAGCGTGTGGTGGATGGTCAAATACCATCCACCACCACTCCCAAAAGTGTGCTGCTATGCATGGATGTGTGCACCATCTAATAGAAATATGAGGCTTCCTCTCGTTAATCTCATCACCTATCTTAGGGTTTACAAAATATCTTTTAAAATTTCCTTTACCTATTTTGAGGTTATGGACCTCTTTATATAATAAGCCATCAGAATAGAAGGCACACATGTTTTGCCTCCATAATCTAAATGAATCAATATCGTAATCCAAATGCTCTATAGACTAAACGATGTCTTGCATGCTATCTGCAAGGCATACTAGGTGAGGAGGGGGGTGGGGCTGGTGCCTGATAGCCTCAATATCTTGCATGAGGTGGTTAATGTTATGCCTCATGCTCTCTTGCAAATCATTTACGATGGGTGGTGGAGGAGGACTAGGTGGTCGTGGAGGTGAGGGTGGAGGTGGAGGTGGAGATGGAGGGGGCAGAGGTAGGGGTGGGCGAGGGGGAGGGGGTGGTAGCAGGTCCATCAAATATAATCTACATATATGTTTAAACAACATAAAAAATGACAAAATTACTATTTAATAAAATTTAAATCTAAAATATCAATTATATAAATGTGTGGATCTTTAAAACCATGTCAATTAAATAAATAAAGTTAAACACTTAAGTAAACTTCAATGTTAAGGCTAATTGAACATTATACCAAATTTAAGTCTAATCATAAAATAATACTCCAAAAATCTATGTTAACAAATCAACTATATAAATCTAGTTTTAATGTTAGATACGAACTTGTTTTGTCTATGCAAGTTCAAGGGAACATGTTTTTGATATTAAGGAAAAGGATGTGAAAGTGCCTAATAGTTTAACCATTGTTTTGTTAGATTATGATCCAGATCCTAAATGGAATTACTTTATGAAATATTGTAGTGATTTTTTTTATTAATATTTTATATTGAGTGCTAGAGTAGTCATATTCCTATTCTATTTAGTTTTTAAAGTCTTGTTGAAAAAATATTACAGTTATATGTTTCTATCCTAGGCCCCTAACTGCCCATTAAGGATGATTTAGACAAACCATGTGTGAATAAGGATAGAAAAAGGAACAATGATGATGATGATGATTTTGATCAATTCTTTAGTATTGTATAGAAGAATGACTCCTTATGTTAGGAGTTCCGATTTTATTGGATGCATCCAGGGAGAAATCAAGGACTCACTTCTAGGTAATTTCATCAATAATGAGCATAAAGATGTTGCCATTGCTGGAAACATATCTCTCTGGTATGATTAGTAGTCATGATGAGTCAAATAAGAATAACATGTCTATGTCTAGGAAGGACTCATAGTGTTGCTTGAAGAGATTAATATGATGATTTGAGTTCTAAATCACAATGTGTTGATCAGAGACTAGTTTTTATGGTGATGATGGATTGATTATGTAATATTTTTTGGTGCTAACCAAGTGAAGTGTCAAGTACTCGTATGTGTATCTCAAGATAGAAAGCTTCATGATTTTTATTTTTGCATGCTATTTTTATTTAAAGATAGATATTTCTATTTGATGTTCATGATGAACATTGTAGAGTTTCTTTTGGATTATGAGATAGAGATGTGTTTTTTGTTGATGTGGTATTTCACAATGCTTATTTATGTTTCTTAATTGTATCATGTCATTAATATGAGAAAACAATGAGATTTTTTATTGGATTCAAAAGGTCTCTTGGAGTGTGTTGATGTCTTATTGCCTGACTCAGTTAGCTGTCATGTTGCATTAGATCATGAGTGTGATTGATAGATCATGGCATACTAGAGATTATATATGTGGGTCCTAACTATGTCTTAGTTTACATATCTTGGGTAAAATTGATTATTATAGTTCATTTTTGTAAAATTAATATGATGGTTAAGATCAACCTTTTTTTATGTTAATTGCATGTATATAAAGATGAAATTATTTTTTAATGTTACAAGAAAATGGTGATGTTATGAGTGTATGAGATATAAAGGTGTGTAAGAATGTTATACTAAAGATTGATCTAAGAGGTATGACTAGAATATATATTGAAATTTAGAGAGTTGATAACTTATTTAGAGTTGTATTAGCATATCATAGATTCTATCAGTCAGTCCATGTAATTCAATGGATTTTTGTCCATAATGGATTGTTGTTTGTTCTAGGGTTGTTTTCCTCAAAATTGTTTCCCTTTTCTATATTCAAGTAGCTAGATCAATTTTTATGTACACTTATTTTGTGACACTAGGGGATTGTATTCTCATTATGGATTATAGGTTATAAAATCTAATAGAATCATACAAACTCATAGCTAAAGTTGTAGCGAATGTAGAATTCATCACAAGTTGAATGAGTAATGGACAATTATAAAATATACTTAATTTAATATTTTGATAGAGGAAGTTTATAGTTGGTATATTTTAGTGTCTCAAAATATCAATGTACTAAGATCTAGTATTTAACTTAAGACAACTATATCTATTAAATAAATACATTAATAAATGAATTTTTATACACAATCCATTTTATTATTTAGAACTAATTATTAATAACATATATTCTCAAAATAATATTGTTCATATTATCCATAATATTTCTTCAACCCAATTTAAAATCATTAAATATAGTTTTCAAACTTAGGATTAAGATTACTTTCCATTATACCTACTGTTATGGTTACCTGGCTAGGGATCAAGTGTTAGGTTTAAGATTTGAAGTTACAATTACAATTAGGGTTTAACATTTAGGATTAAGTTTATTATCGTGATTAGGGTTAGGCTTAGAATTAAGTTTGTCGATTTTAATTATATAATTTGGTTAAAAATTTAATCAGTGTTAGGGTTAGGTTAGAATTATGGTGAGAGTGAGATTTTACATCAAGGTTAATACTATGTTTATGGTTAGTGTGTAGTTTTATTTAAAAAGATATGGTTTTAAGGTAAGGGAGCACATTATGTAATACCCATCCAAGGGATCCAAAGAACTAACCTAAAGTTTTACTAAGCAAGCAATAACATGTACAATAATTTACCTTAAAAACATAAGAGATTACATTCATTAATGAGCACATTTACATTTCATTTTTCAATAATTATACTAGAAGTAAAATAAATAACACATCCACATGAAATAATAACTACAAGTTCAATCCATTTAAATAATATACATTTGTTCCAAATGCCACTTGGCATTAATTTAGAATGCACAATCATCCACTGTACATGTCATAGGGTATGAAAGGCTAAACGAATATACATTTATAAAATAGTTTACATAATCCATTTTTGATCCATGAAACAAAGTATAATACAATAAGTAAAATCATTAAATACTAAGTTCTATGTTTGGATCCCTTGGTGAGGTGTTATGTGATTAAATACTTAGTTATATATTTATGGTTTTATTGTACAGTTATGGTTAGGTTGAGGTTAAAGAGTTACAAATATATAGTCAGTTTTACTTTCTTTGTTATATGGTTTACAAACTAATCTATAATTAATCACTATTTATTTGAAATAAATATAAAATATTGAATGTAATTACATGTTTAACAATGAATTTACATCTCTCTAATCATTCAACATTGTAATTTACATATTAAATACATTTCAAAACATTTAAAATAATAATTTTTAAATGAACATCTATGAAACTATTATTTAAATTAATAGATACAATAATCTAAAGATAATACTATTAACAATGAAAATTTACAATTTTATGTACATATTAAAACTAGAAAAAAAAAAAGAACAATAAATTGACAGTATATAAAACATAAAATTGAAAACAATTAAATAAAATAGTACAAAACAAAATAAAATACCTAGTATGTTAGAAAATAGCAGCAGGGGGGGTCGATAGAGGTAAAAAATGAGCTCCTGTATTGCTCTGAAATTGGGCTCATGTTTTGTAAATGGTAAAAATGACACCAAAAATGCCAAAACTGGAGGGGATTTGTAGTTTTTAAAATTAGGTGCTTGATTTGTTGAAAATCAGGTGTCCAATTTTTAAGACATTTGGGCAGCTAATCCACATTTTGAAATGTGGATCAGGTGCCCAAAGCGGGATTTTAGAATTGGGTACTCGGTTCTAAGCAAATTAGGTAACCATTTCTAAGAGGTCCAATTCCATAGATTTGACTTCTATAGAATTGGGACCCAACTTTGTGCTCTTACCCATTATTACTAGGTATAGTCATGGTGGAGGATTGTGGTTGACTATTTTATGCTGACAGGTTGGAGACTTTGAGTGTTAGTTGCTCAATTCATGGATGTGATCATGGTGCCATAGATTTTCGCATGACATGATTGGATATGAAGGTACATCCTTGATGTTCATTGGCTTGGATTTCTAATTTGGTTATGGTGGTATATCTTCTTGGTTGATGATCATGGTTATTTGGTTTCTTTTGAGGAGCTCATGATGTGCACTTTGAGTTCTTTGATGGTTTGATACCTTAGTTGATTCTCATAGTTAGAGGATGGTTTTTTCATCAAAATTTCATGGATAGCTTGGATACATGGTTTAGTGGGAGCTTGTGATAGTGATAGGGTGACAGTGTAGGATTAGTTCCTGGTTTGGTTTGTATCTTCTTGGTTTGGAGATCTTAGTTCTACTTGGTACTGACACTTTGATTGTGTGAGTGTAGACCTAGAGGATCTTCATGTAGGAGATGGATTTTATGATGCCATGGGTGACTTGGTACTATGGTTGAGTGGGATTTTTTGGCATTGATATATTTATCGAGTGTTTGCAGATGTTGGAGGTTTGTCTTAGATTCTATTGTTACAAAAGAACCTTTGACATTTGCATGGTGCACTTGTTATCTTCATGGTGTGTGAAGATGGGTAGATCTTGAGGACTCATTGGGTTCTTAGTTATCTTCATGGTGTGTGGAGATGGTTCTTCATGGTATGTGGAGATGATTTTCTTCATGGTGTGTGAAGATGGTTGCATCTTGAGGACTAGTGGAGTTCTTGGTAAAGGTGTGATTTATGCTTTCATTTGGCATGTTATCCTTGGTGTGAGGATGGTTTTATTATTATGTCATGATATACTCGTGATACGTGTTTAGAGTTTTGACATGTTATAGTGTGTTCATATGGAGCATCTTATCTCTTTGGTTGAGATGGTAAGATCATGTTGTCATGTTTATGTTCTTGAGGCCATGGTTGAAACTTTGACATTGATCTTGGTTTAGTTTCTTTGTATTGAGTACATTGATCATAAGTTGGATACTTCATGATATTGCTATGTTGCATTTAGATTTGGTATGGATCGATTGGTTATAGGTGCTCATGGATACATAAAGACGGTGGTGATGTTGATTTCTCTTGGATTAGAGAAGTATTTGTTGGGATGGTTGATAGTTTTAGTAGGAAATTTGAGGGTAGTCACCTGATGTGGACTTGAGAGGAGATTGTTCTTAGATGAGTCTTGGTTGGAGACTTGGATATCTTGATGAGTAGTCTCATTCCCCACTCTTGGTCTACTCAGTAGTTTGCTACTTGAGAGGTATAGCCCATTGCTTCTCTCAGTTGCATTATATTTATGCTTGTCTTTCATGGATATAGATCTTGAGCTATAGTACATGAGATAGTTCTAGAGGGTTCATTTGAGAGATGGTTTAGCATTGGTTATCTCCATTTGCATATGTTGTTATGCTAGTTGAGTTTGGGAGATGGTTTTTTCTTGAGCATATTACTTGGATTAAGAATGGTTATTCCTTGGTTTTTGGAATGGTTTATGAGTTTGATCTTCTTGTGAGAGGCTTACATCTATGATTAGTTATAAGGTATGGTTTGGATGTTATTGCGACTTCTTGTTGGGGTTTTATGGAGGAGATCATACTTGCACATGAATTTACATCTAGAGGTGTGTGTAGAAGGACATGATGCAGGTTATGATTTGCATGGTTTCTCTTGGTCTTGGTTTTCTTCTTGGATGTTTAGTTTCACTTACATTGGATTTGAGATTAGTTAGATATTGTGATCACTAGTTTGTGCTCATGTATGTCATGTGAGATATGGTATGATTATTCCTTAATCTATTTCCTCTGTTGGTTGTGGAGAGCTTGGGAGACTATTGGAGACTTTTTATGAGAGTTGTTCTTGTAGGTTATTGGTTTATGTATTGTGGATGTCCTTGAGACTACATGGATTCACTTATTTGAGATGTTGTGAGTGGATTGGTTATCGATTTGACATTATCTTTTGCAGTGGGAGATTCTTGGTATATATGCAGCAAGTATTGCTCTTGAGGCTTGTGATTGCAAGTTATAGATTGGATATGTTAATGATGTGAGATTCACTTGGTATACCTTTGGAGGTATGGATAGTTGGATGGATTTGGCATTTGTTGTGGGTGTTATTCCAACTATGGATATTTTGACAACTATAGATACATGTGATTATCTTTGGATCAGGTTTTTTGTGCTTGGTATTTCAGTTGGTACAAGATTTTATGATCTTTTGATGGGACAGGTTGGGTGGCTTTCTCTTAGGATGGCTTCTATGTATGTCTAGTGGCAGTGACATAATAGGAGGTGAGATCATTCATGTTTGAGATGTTGGATACTTTGATTTTGTTGTGGGTACCAAGATGGAGCACATGGTGTACTTTGTTCCATGATGGTGGATATGCTACAAGAGATTGTTTCCTTGTTCATTTATGTGGCTACAGATTGACCCTATGCAATGTACACAAAAAGTGGGAGATTGTTGAGATAATGAGTGTTGCACACATTGCATAATATTGTTTATATAGTGTTGTTTTATTTTATTATGTAATGTTGCATCTAGATGGATGCGCAACATGTAAAGATTCTCATGGGATATACTTGATGAGTTGTATTGTAACATTGTGATAATATTTGATGTAATTATTTAATATTGGAAAAAATAATTAAATGCCTAATATTAAATGTGGGGTCAATGGTTTAGGTAACACATGGTTTATGTAATACCACTTCGTGGTTTTGTGGGACTTGCTACTATATAAGCAGTCACAAGGGTGGTTTTTGGTGAGAGAGAAGACATAAGGCAAAAAAGGGAAAGAGTTGAGCAAAACAAGGCTTGACAGGTGAGCCAAGGGAGCATTTGTGAAGGTTGGAAGCATGGCATGGGATGTGTGGATTCATGCTTGTTCACATAGATTTCTTGGTTGTGGCTAGGCATTGAAGACTTCCACAATTGTTTTTGCAATGATATTTTTGTTGAATAATACATGGTGATGGATGCTTTTGGAGGCTAGATTTTTCCCTCAATGAGGGTTTCCCAAGGTGTATCTTGTGACACAGTTTTTGTGGGTATGCTGTCTATTCTCTTGCATGTGGATTTTGGTTACATATTTATTTTAGATCTATTATGGGTTATGTGGAAATGGTTATATTCTTTATTGCAAGTTTCCTTACACTCTACTTCAACTATAATTCACACTTAACCAACATTCAACCAACAACCAAAAATGGTCTCAATCATCTCCTTAAATAGTTATCTTTGGCCTTCTAGGTCCCATTTTTTCCACTTAATTACATCTATAGATCTCAAATTCTCCCAAATATAATGAATCTAGGCAATCAGAAAATAGAACTTTATTGAACTATGTGATCATCCTCATCTTCCTTAGATCTTCTTCATCAGATCCTTATTACATTTTTCTAGCCATAGATCTTGTAACAAACTTTGAATTTAACATTTGAACTTCTTGAACAGACCATGAACTATGTGATCATCCTCATCTTCCTTAGATCTTCTTCATCAAATCCTTATTACATTTTTCTAGCCATAGATCTTGCAAAGAATGGATATACACAATGGTATTGGTTGAATGAGAAGGTAAAGGACTAGTACAAATTTGAAATTTGTTTATAAGAGTATCATATATGTTTCTTTATTGTTAACATCATCAATATGTATTGTTAGAGTTAAGAAAAATATGAGCATTAAACAATAGTAAGATAATGCAAAACTAGAGAAAAAATAAAATTCAAAGATTTAATGCAGTTCACCCAATATGAACTAAATTCTCCAAAGTAAATTGTCTAGTTATTTTATTATCTAGTAAGAGAAAATTACAATCTAATAATTTCACATTACACTGTCACTTATGTATAAGGCTTTTAGGTACTTTATCAATGTTGGTTATATATTTGGTATTATAATTCATTATTATATATTTTACATTGTAGAAATTGGATTAGATAGTTGATTGAATTATCTAGTAATTTGATATTGACATTATGTGCAGACTATCTTCCTCTTTCTATTTGAGTAGGATATATGAACTATTTTATATGTAGACATATTGATAGCAATTGAAGTCTACGGATAAATTATCGATGTCTCTATTGTTTTTCTAAAATACAAAACCTTGAAATTTATGAATTTTTAAAACTAATTATATTTTGAGCAAGAGTTATCCCCAACTACTATGAACAACTAAAACAATCAAGAAAAGGTTTAGAGGGTTATACAAATCTCACAGTGGACTTAAACATAATGTCTAAATTTGACAATAACATAAAACGATAAATCCAATAGTTTGTCATTACTTTTGTAGATGATTTTGACAAATTTCCTAGTGCTTTATGAATGAGACCTTTAAAAGTTTGTGAATTTGATTTCGTGTGTGTGTGAAAAAATCAATAATTGAGTAAATTTCAATAATTTTATTCTTGTGATATGAATATCAGGATTTAATTGTTAGAACAAATAATTACTCTAACACCCCCCCCTTAAGCGAAGCTTGGGAGGAAGCTAACCTAGCACAGCTATGAAAGAGAATTGGGTCCCGGCAACTAGGCCAGATCAGGTACCTAATCACAACAAAATCTCTATAAAGAGGAGAAATAGAGAAAACCACATGGGAAAAACCCTACTCCAAAAAGAGATAGCAAAGAATGTTCCAGAAGAAGGAACAAAAAAATTTGCCTCCCATACCAACTATGTCCAAAATGGACAAATTTTATATGGATTTTGACTGCAAACGGCCTTCCGAATCCAATGGAAGCGTCCGTTTGAGCCCAAAGTGCTCCAAAATTTTTTTTTTTTAAAGTTGTCCATACAGCCTCCCACTGCTCCGAAAAATGCAGCTTCTGAAACGCTTCAACAAACCACGAACAACGATTCTCTTCTGATCTCTTTGTTCCTTCTTCTGGAACATTCTTTGCTATCTCTTTTTGGAGTAGGGTTTTTCCCATGTGGTTTTCTCTATTTCTCCTCTTTATAGAGATTTTGTTGTGATTGGGTACCTGATCTGGCCTAGTTGCCGGGACCCAATTCTCTTTCATAGCTGTGCTAGGTTAGCTTCCTCCCAAGCTTCGCTTAAGGGGGGGGTGTTAGAGTAATTATTTGTTCTAACTTATTAATTAAATCACTTTGATTTAATTAATTAAGTTGCTTATTACTCTAGTTTGCTTAAGCTATCTTGTAGGTGCATATAATTAATATTCTATTAATTATATTGTGCAACCCTAGCTTTTTTAGGCTTTAGTTTCCCTTTTTGGGTTTTGTGATTCCTTTATAAGGATTCACCTCTTTGTATTTTATACATTCACTTATTGGATTATATGAGATATTGCTCTTTGCATGTCCATAAGATGGATCTGGCTTTTTGGCCTCCTTGATTTTTTCTTGCCTCTATTCTTTGCTTCATCCATGTGACAGGTTTATGCATGCAGGTGTTCTTGGGAGATTAGTTTTTCACCTAATCTAACATTAACTATGTGATTTTGAGTCAAACTCGATGACCCATGTTTCATGAGTAGTGATTCAACATGAATCCATCTCTCATGAGAATAAATGGAACACTTAACACTCATTGGATCTAGGTGATGCTCACAGGGGTGAAGCACCGGGAAGTCCCGGTGCTTCACCCCTGTGAGCATCACCTAGATCCAATGAGTGTTAAGTGTTCCATTTATTCTCATGAGAGATGGATTCATGTTGAATCACTACTCATGAAACATGGGTCATCGAGTTTGACTCAAAATCACACAGTTAAATCCTGATATTCATATCACAATTTGACTAGCTGTGGAATATCTCCTACTTATCAATTTTATTCTTGTTGATTAAATGTTAAATTTCTTTTATAATGTTGTACCAAAACTTGTGACTTTAAAGTTGTTATTGTTGATGATGACTACCTAATTGAATGGAATGCATCCATTTTGCATGACCATTGGTCTCACCTTTTTAAAGATGTTTTGGATACCTTGACAATAAAACATGCTATTGTAGCCTTCAAACTTTGATTATAAACACGGAATTTGCCAAATAAATTATTGAACAAAAATTGAAAAAATAAATTTGAAATTCTCAGATAAGTTTGTTGGAGACACAAAATTAACATGCCCTATCTAATTAGACATTCTTATGAAGGTACCTACTCACACTGAATATAAATTTCCAGGTACCTACTCACATTAAATATAAATTGTGAGGCAGATAAATTCTATTTGGAAACATTTGAAAGGAAACATCTTTGAGCTTTGGTCGTGACCTCTTTAAAGGTAGAGAAGGGGTAGCCAATAGTAGCGGTCGATAACTTTGATTACCAACTGCCCGAGAGTTTTAGATGCAAACTACAAATATTCCCTTTTTTCAGAAAGTGGTTGAGAGTAGAGATTTTTTTCAAAAATCAAAGAAAATTACGTGTCTGGTCTTCTTTTGTATTGTTTGTTTAGTAATCCTCAGAAACTATATGTCCTACGTAATAGGCTAAATGTAAAGTTCTTCTCTTTGTTAGCGTCTGTTTACAGTAACATTCCTCAAGGTTTCAGACAACCATAAAGGAAACTGCTAGAGTTTCCATTACTTGTAAGATGATGAGATGGAGATTATTGGTGAAATATGGCGAAAGAGAGACTGATGACTGTAGAGCTTGGCCGGTGTGAATGTTTTGTTGCAGACAATATGTGGCAATCCAAGCTCATTGAGATCAAAGGAAAGAAAAACATATATCTTTTTTTGTTTTGATGGAGGTTCAGCTTGGTTTTTTGTCTACTTTCTTTGGTTGAAAATCAAGTATTGAAGGGTACCCATTTCGTCAAATTTGTCTGGGTACGATCCCGGTCTCATCTCTTTTAGATGTTGGGGTTTGCACTCAGCAATCCTGGTAGACTCTTTGTGAACCTTTAACTTCGCCATTAGA